>WNWK01002486.1:0-207407 GCA_009830355.1 Cherax destructor | reverse complement strand
TAAAAGTCCCAAAACCCAGTACCCGTTCCAGTACCATTAAAATTTCCCAGTACCTTTCCCAGTACCATTACAATTACCAGACCCGTTCCGACCAGAACCGGTACTAGTACCCGTACCAGTACCAGTACCCGACCCGTACCAGTCCCGTCCAGAACCGGTCCAGTATTTACCAGTACCGGCACCTGTTAATACCCGACCCGCCAAAACCAAAACCCGGGTACCCAGTCCCGTACCACCCCGCAAAGCCAGTACCGGCACCGGTCCAGACCTCCCGTCCAGTACCAGAACTGGTACCAGTCCCCGTACCAGTCCCGGCACCGGACCTCTGTCCCCGGGCCAGTACCGTCCCCGTACCAGTACGGGCACCTGTAAAAACCCCCATCCCCGTACCAGTACCGAACCGGGTACCAGTGCTAAGTACCAGTACCCGTACCAGTCCCGTCCCACCGGTACCGACCTCCCGCCAGACCAGACCCGTACCAGTACGGGCACCGACCCACCCATCCCCTTCCAGTACCAGAACTGGTACCAGTGCCCGTACCGGTCCAGTACCGTACCAGACCTTACAGTGTAGTTAATAAAGGTGATTGTCGGGGGAAAAGGGAAGTTTGTCATTGTTGGCGAGGATTGCTCTTTTTTGTTGGCGGGATTGCTCTTTTTGTTGGCGGGGATTCCTTGTCTTTGGCGAGATTGTCTTTTATTTTGGCGGGGTCTTTCATTGTTGGGAGATTGCTTTTGTCATTTTTGGGGAATTGCTCTTTTTTTGTTGGGGGGATTGCTCGTCATTGTTGGCGAGGTTGCTCTTTTAATTTTGGGCGGGGTTTCCTTGTCATTTTGGCGATAATTCTCTTATTTTTGGGGAATTCTTTTTGTCATTGGGCGAGTTCTTTTGTCATTTTTGCGGGGATTGCTTTTGTCATTTTTGGGGAATTCCCTTTTTTATTGTTGGCAGGTTCTCTTTTTTGGGGGAGGATTGCCTTTCATTTTGGCAGGATTCTCTTGTTATTGTTAGGATTGCCTTGTCATTTTGGGCGGGGATTGCTGTCATTGTTGGCGGGGATTGCTTTTTATTTTGGCGAGGTTTGTCTTGTTATTGGGGGGAGGATTCTTTTGTTATTGTTGGGAGGATTCTTTTGTCATTGCTGGGGGGATTGTCGTTTTGGGAGGATTGCTCTTGTTATTGTTGGCGAGGATTGCCTTGTCATTGTTGGCGAATTGCTCTTTTTTGTTGGCGAGGATTGTTCTTGTTATTGTTGGGGGGGTTATTTTATCATTGTTGGCGAGTTCTTGTTTTTGTTGGCGAGGTTGCTCTTTTTTTGTTGGTGGTAGTGGTGGGGGAAGCCCCCCCCCTCGTCACTAGTAATCCCTTCCTTAAATACTTTTTAAAAACAACTTTTAAAAAAATTTCTCCTTAACTGTTAGTAAAACTTATCACAAGTTATATCACTGTGGATCAACCAGTAGTCTGCTGGCGGGGTCATCTGTCTTGTTGTCACCTCCAGCAGTAGTCTGCTGGCGGGGCCCGATCTGCCTTGTTGTCACCCCCAAAGGTAGTCTGCTGGCGGGCTATCTGCTCTTGTTGTCACCTCCAGCAGTAGTCTGCTGGCAGGGCTCATCTGCTCTTGTTGTCACCTCCAGCAGTAGTCTAGTGGCAGGGCTGCTGCTGCTCTTGTTGTCACCTCCAGCAGTAGTCTAGTGGCAGGGCTGCTGCTCTTGTTGTCACCTCCAGCAGGAGTCTACCAAAAGTAGTTAGCCAAGAAGAGCACCCAGAAGGAGAATGTAGAATATAACTTTGGTATATCTGTGTCTAACATTAGGACTAATATTAGGAGAAAGTAAATAATGAAAATGATTGTTATAGGAATGCAGTTAGAAGCCTGAGTAGATCTATAAAACCCCCTATGATAACATGAACACAGATACGTATGTTTATGGAGCAACTTGCAATGTGAACAGACTGACTGATGTAAGTGGCCAGGCTTAGGCTTGGCTATATGCTTCTTTGGGAGCTTGGGAGACACACAGGTGATGTTCAAACTAAATGCAAGGATGTAGGCAGCCCTATGGTCATTATCTTTATCTGGAGTCTACCTGGAGGGGGTTCGGTCAACGCCGCGCCCAGCCATAGGCCTTTCGGTGGATGAGGTCCTGATCAACCAGGCCGTTACTGCTGGCCGCACTTATGCGGAATACATGACATTATAATATCTATGATATGTCAAGATATCTTATTAATGAAAATAAGATACCAGACATATTAAGCTAATTTTCTAAATTTTCTTGTAACGGGTAAGTCAACTGTAGATATAAATCCAGATGTATTATTGTAGATCCTTTAGGCCCCAGTTCCTAGGTCTTTTTTGTATCCATATGTGTATCCATATGTGTATCCATATGTGTATCCATACGTCTTGCGCTACTGTCCATAGGATGGATAGGGTTTGCAAAATAAACAGCCACTTCGACGGCAAAATCTATTAATCAAATGGTGATGGATGTGGTATTGTTGGTCTTAATGGTGGGGGATGTGGTATTGTTGGTAGCAATGGTGGTGGATGTGGTATTGTTGGTCTTAATGGTGGTGGATGTGGTACTGTTGGTGGTAATGGTGGTGGATGTGTACTGCTGGTAGTAATGGTGGTGGATGTGGTACTGTTGGTGGTGAATGTGGTACTGTTGGTGGTAATGGTGGTGGATGTGTACTGTTAGTGATAATGGTAGTAGAGTTGATAGAAAAGGTATTTATGGCAGGAGTAAGCGTTGTCGGTATCACAGCTGGGAGGGTTGTGGTGGTATCAGAGTTGGGGGAAGATTGGGTGGTACCCGCTGTGGGAGGTTGTGGTGGTATCAGAGTTGTGGGAAGATTGTGGTGGTATCACAGCTGTGGGGGGGTTGTGGTGGTATCACTGCTGTGGGAGGGTTGTGGTGGTATCAGAGTTGTGGGAAGATTGTGGTGGTATCACAGCTGTGGGAGGGTTGTGGTTGTATCAGAGTTGTGGGAAGATTGTGGTGGTATCACAGCTGGGGGAGGGTTGTGGTGGTATCAGAGTTGTGGGAAGATTGTGGTGGTATCACAGCTGTGAGGTGGGTGAGCTGGCACAGGGGTGTTGGCCCACCATTGTCTCAGACAGGGAGGGGTGGAGGTGGTGTCCGTTAAGGGAGATGTTAAGGGGAGAAGGGTGGCAAGAGGGAGAAATTCGGGCCTCCATACATCCAGCAGTTTACCCGTCTCTTCTCGGTAGAGGGGAGACAGACATGGGAAGAGACGGACAAACGGACGGGCAAGCAGAAAGACAGAAGGAATCTTAGAGAAGAACGATGGTTAGAATTGAAATGCAATCAGGGGCTGTTACAGTGTCAAGTTGTGTCCCCCAAGGCACGGTACTCACCCCACTTCTCTTCCCCCAATATCGCATCTGACATAGACAGAAAACATCAATCATAACACGGGATCATCCTTCCAGAGTCGATACCAGAATCTGTTTGAAAGTGTCATCCATAGATGACACAGTGAGCCCCCAAGCTGATATAAACAAAGTCTTCGTGTCATCCATAGATGACACAGTGAGCCCCCAAGCTGATATAAATCAAGTCTTCCAGTGAACCACTGGTGTTCAATCAGGACAAATTTCAGTTACTACGTCACAGAAGAATGGTGGAAATAAAGAGAGATCTGGGGTGATAATGTCAAAAGATCTCAATTCAAGAGCACAACAATGTTATCATCGAAACTACCAAGGAAATGATAGGATGGATAACAAGAACCTTCAAAACAAGAGATGTCGACCAATTTTGGGCACTCTTTAGGTCAGTCGTTCCCTCTAGGCGGGAGTATTGTTGTGTCCAACAGTCACCTTCAAGGCAGGAGATATTGCTGAGCTGGAGAATGCACAGAGAACCTTCACAGCTGGTATGAACTCAATCTTCCAACATGGAGGGTATTCCGGGGGTCAACCCCCGGCCCGGTCCATGACCAGGCCTTTTGGTGGATCAAAGCCTGATCTACGGGGCTGTTACTGCTGCCCGCACAAGTCCAACGTACAACCACAGCCTGGCTGGGTCTGGTGACTTTAGGAATCTGTCCAGCTCCCTCTTGAAGACAACCAGGGGGCTATTGTAATCCCCTTATGGCTGGTGGGAGGCTGTTGAACAGTCTTGGGCCCGGGCACTTACTGTGTTTTCTCTTAGTGTACCAGTGGCGCCCCTACTTTTCGCTGGGGGTACGTTGCACGTCGCCAAGACTTTGGCTTTCTTATGGAGTGATTTCTTTTGCAGATTAGGAACCAGTCCCTCCAGAATCTTCCAGGTTACATTACGAATATCTTCCCCGCCCCCACTCCAGTGAGTACAAGTCAAGTGCTTCCAGGTGTGCGTGGGTCTTGAGAGAATATAGGAAGGTCAAAGATACTCCTTGTTGGATGGTTACGGTATATTTACAGTAAGTGAAGGAGAGTCCAGCCACCGTCTGTCTCGCCTGTAGGTCTAACGTTAGTGAGCGAAGTGCCTATGAGAGGCTGTGCACATGCGCTGAGCCTCTGACGTCAGCGGGTACCGTGACGTCACCGCAAAGGGACCAGCTGTATAAAAGGAAAGATACACTACACAAGTGTATATATGATACTGACACGACAGCTCGGCCATGTTATCGTATGACGTCTCGGCATACTATACAACTCTATAGACTGAACAGACAGGTGGTACTGGATGAATCTATACAATAGCAAACACATTATAACTTTGAACTGATCAAGATTAATCTTACTCTCGCACTTCTTGAGTTAATGGTACTTAAGAGAAATTTAATGGATCTAGAAATAATGGATTATATATAAAACAATTGCAAATTTGATCGATCAATCTGTATTCATGCACTCAGCGGGTTCTGAGGAAGAATAAATATATTTACAAGGAAGAAGTTTTAACAGAAAAAGAGAGACTCGGCTAGCACGGTCAACTGTTAAAGCTCAGAACTCGCAGGGAACATGAACACACAAAAAAAAAAATTCTAGATAATGAACACTTAGTAACAAAACACACAGTCGACAATTTCTCTTAACTCAATCATCTAATTGTACAGTCTATTTACATTTAACCCCAACTCTGCTAGGGTAAGATTTACATATACAGAATGGTTATCATCTCTGGGTGGATCAAACTCTGTTACAGTAGGTAACTCAACTTCTGATTGAGGAGGGTCTACACTGATATCAACAAATGATACTTGGGGGTTTCTCAACACTTGTCGTGTACGCAAGGAGTAACGACAATCAGGTTGTCCCTCTGACTCACTACTAGAAGTTGAAGGTACTGGGTCAGACGGATTATCATTGTCAGTCACAACAGTCTGGTCGTCAGGGGCTTCGTCTTCGTCACATACTAACTTCATATGATCTAGATGCGATTCTTTACACTTACCCGTACTAAGTTCTCTAACTTTATACTTATTGCCCTTGATATATTCAACTACTCGATACGGGCCAACAAACTTTTGGTCTAATTTAGGCATTGCTGAAGTTTTGTTAAAGTTGAACAACATGACTCTGGACCCTACTTGAACTTTAGTCGGTTTGGCTTTAGTATTAGTTACTCTAGTAAATTCTGCTGTTGACTTATGAAGTGTTTCACGGATTCTTCTGAAAACACTCTGAGCTTGGCTGGTACGAGTTGCTATGAAATCATCAGGGTTATACGACGGTTTTGGATTAGAATATAACAACTCATAAGGCAAACGCTTGTCAACACCATACAAGGCGTAATGCGGCGTATCACCTATAGAAGCATTGAAAGCAGAATTTATAGCACATTGAACATCAGGTATAACTTCATCCCAGGTTGAACTATTGGGATTAACAGTGGCTCTCAAGACATCGAGTACTTTTTATTAGTTCTTTCCGCTAAACCATTGCTGGCAGGATGGTGTGGAACAATGGTAGATTTAGTAATCTTATACAAGGCACATAGGTTTTCTAGAATCTCGTTGCAAAATTCACCTCCATTATCGGATACTAAGGATTTAGGAGTGGTGTGTCTACATATTATACGTTCCTTAAACGCTTTAGCTACTGTCTCGGCAGTCTTGTCTGGAATAGGAACTAACTCACAATATCTGGTGAAATGATCGACCATCACACACAGATGTTTATTGCCTTGCGTTGTACATTGAAAATTAGTTAGCAGATCTATTGCAACTCTTTCCCATGGCTCACTAGTAGTGGGATACATCTGGATAGGATTGGGACCGTTGATATTACCCTTGTGTTTCACACAAACACTACACTTCTTAACATACTCGGTAATATCAGTTGCCATACGAGGCCAAAAGTACTTCAATCTTGCTTGTTTAATCGAACGGTCCATACCAGGGTGTGCAACACCTGGTGCATCGTGAATTAGCTGTAAAGCTACTTTTACTAGTGACTGAGGAATTACTAACTGGTATGCCCGTCTACTAGGCGTTCCCAGCTCGGTTACGCGATACAGTAATTCTTGGTTCATAACAAAATCACTGATAGGTGCTGGTGGCTTCACAGTAAGAATAAGGTCTTCCTGTAGCAGGAATCGAGTCACACCAGACCACAAGGGATCTGTTCTTTGGGGATTCTTTACATCCTCAGCACTAAACGGAGGATCAGCAGTTACTACGCTAACATGTCGCAAACGATGATAAGAGGGCATCTAACCTGAAAGAAAATTGACACAGCTGTTCATCGTGCCTAGGGACCGCGTTCACTAGTTCCTTTAGTACAATAAACGGATCTACGGCCTCCTTAGGATTGAGGAACTTACGTAATCTTGATTCATAATCTTCCCATTTAGTTAGACCTTTGAATTCTTTCATACGCAAAAGAGTCAACACATTATTAGCGGCAGGCGACCTAGCCAAGGATTCTTTTGCCATAGTAATAAGGCGCTCCTCCGATGGAGGACTTTCCACGGAACTTGCCCTTGAACGAATTGCAAGGAACCAGTCGTCAAGACTGTCTGGGTCACCATTAAAAAGGGGTAGTGAATCAATGGGGTCTCTAGAATAGTTAGAAGAACGAGGAGTCTTTTGTCGGTCGGTATTCAATTGATTCTGACTAGGCAGCCCCACGTCATTGCCTTGACTGGCAACACTCACCCCATTACAAGTTACATTTTCCTGAGACATGACTGAGCAAATAAACGAGAATCGAATTGAAGCAAAATTTACACAAGTATATAGCACAATATAGCTTAACTGATAGTAATTATTAACTATTCTGCATGAGTAACACGGATAATAGCACAATAACACTAAAGAAAAGATAACTCACTGGAAATTGACTTGGCAAGAAAATTCAACACACTAAGATAAAACAATCTAGCTTTAACTTGAACAGCAAAATGAGTTTTCTTTTCTTTAAATATCAACAAAATTGCAACACAATAAAAAGAATTAAATACACAATTAATTAAAAGGATTCAATAATGCTTATGGCACTAGCAACAATCTGATAAAACAAATCGATAGAATTGTTCACTGGCAAAAATTAAAGTAACTTTACTGCTTGTATCACTAGAAGTTCACTGGAATAATTACTTATTACTCTTAGGAAATGACAAGTTACTAGAGCAATTAAACACAACAAAATTGATAAAACAAGGTGAATACTGGCCAATTTACTTTACACAAAATCAATTTCAGGAATGACTGATTGAAAAAAATTCACACTGGGGTAAATTATTTTCACACAACACAAAGATATTAGAAATAAAATAGTTTGAACACTCTTACTCTTAATTGCAAGCAAAGCAAGGTAACTCAATGCAACAGTTACTGAACAATTTACTAAAAACACTGACTTTAAACAAACTTAAGAGTGAAATTGTTCAAACACATGAAAACAAATGAAAAATTAATGACAATAAAATTGTATGAACACTTACATTAGCTGAAGATACTCATCAAAGGCACAGAACAGTTACTTACTGCACATACAAAGTCATGCTCTTGTTGACTATATACAAGTAATTATTGTAGCAAAATAATATCCTCAGTAAGTTATTTGTCTAATCTGCAAAATGAAGGCACATTAGCACTATCCAAAAAGAACAAGTACACAAAACAATAGCAGGTGCAAGGGAAAAATAACACTGACTGCAACACATAAGAATTAGCAGGGAATATTACTGGTAAAAATTAAAAATTGCTTGGAGGAGAAAACAATATCTAGTTACTGGGGCAAGCAAAATTAATTAATTACACAATTAAAACATTAACAAACAAGGGTAAGATAATAAAAAAAATAACTGGGATAGTACACTTGATTGAACACAATAATTAACAAAACAGAAAATTCAACAACACATGGGTAATGCTGGGGAAAATTTAAAATCTTTTAAAAAAAATTACTACTTGATGGAATATTGGAACACAAGATAACTTCAACAAAACTGTACTTACTGCATACTTAGTAACACAACGAAATTCACAGAAATTATAACGCAATAATTAACAAGAGACAATACTAGTGAAATCAAAAATTAATGCAATTAATTACTTTAACACAGAACACTTCCTAGGATAACTCAAAATTTATGTAACTCGCAGAAATTGTCTCAACACACGAAATTGTCTATAGATTATCTGAAAAATAAAACAACACAATAAATGTCTCTAGGGTGTAAAACTTGACTGAAGTGTGGTGGTGGAGGCTGGTGGAGGATGGTGATCCACACGCGCAGATATCTAGGAGTAATGTGCATAAACGTTGAACTATGAACCGAGGCTTTAGTACAGTTGGCACAACAGTTCAGAAGAAACACACTCAGGACGCTCGACCTGGTTCGTAGCCAATAAACTGCTTGCAGGACCCAGTTAAGGGTGAAATAATCCACACTTAATGCTTTGTGTGGGTGGATGCACGTGGTTAAGGCGTCTGCCTTAGCGTGGGTGGTGGAGGGTGGTGGCTGGTAGGGTTAGCCCACACTGCTTCCGCGTGCGCCTGTGGCTTACGCCGTTTACATGAACTTAACCCAGGGTGGCTTGAATAACCCAGGAATACCATGGGGTGGTATTGTACACAGAACAGCAATACACTGGAGTACAAGGTGGTATAAATGCGTGGACTCACGTGGCTTACTTCTCAGACAGCAGAGTGGCTTGCTGGCTTAGTAGAATATTTTCACACAGATTGACTGGCTTGGAATCTTGTGACAAACTAGCACAGCAAGGTAGAAGCTGGCTTAAGCCTAGGCTGACGTAACTGGTGGTGGCTTTTCTGGCTTGAATGGGACTCTCCCCTCACTGGCTTACTCGTACAGAATTTGCAAAACCCGGGTCAACCCCTCGTAGGTTTTAGCAAAATTAACAAGTAAGGCACTTAGCTGACCAGGAGATACTGTAGATATGTAGACTTCTTTGATGTAGGAGCTGGTAATGTGGTCGGTCTGGAGGCTGTTTGCTTGCTTGAAGTCTATCTCTCTATAACATCGTAATCGATAAAAATTACGGCACACCGCTGCTCACCACTTGTCGCGTGGGTCTTGGGAGAGATATATAGGAGGTCAAAGATACTCCTTGTTGGATGGTTACGGTATATTTACAGTAAGTGAAGGAGAGTCCAGCCACCCGTCTGTCTCGCCTGTAGGTCTAACATTAGTGAGGGAGAGTGCCTATGAGAGGCTGTGCACATGCGCTGAGCCTCTGACGTCAGCGGGTACCGTGACGTCACACGCAAAGGGACCAGCTGTATAAAAGGAAAGATACACTACACAAGTGTATATATGATACTGACTCGACATAACTGAGGTCAGGGTGGAGGAGTGGAGTAACATGCACACCGACATTGACCTAACACAAAACTTTGGTAACTATCAAGGACCCAGTGGAAATAAGTCACTTTGTCTCACCTTTTTTTGGTTATCCAAGTTAATTTGTGTAACTGTATTTATGTATACCTGTACCTGGATAAACTTACTTATCTGGTTTTATTTATAGAAATTATACGAGTATCCAACACATAATCCATAGATAAATGCAAAACAATTCTGCCTGCCTGGCTAAATTTTATCCTGCAATACAAGCTAGAAATGTTATCTCCACACAGTATACAGTAGTCTACCACAAAGTCCATTATACAGTCTACAGTAGTCTACCACAAAGTCCATTATACAGTCTACAGTAGCCTACCACAAAGTCCACTATACAGGCTACAGTAGTCTACCACAAAGTCCATTATACAGTCTATAGTAGTCTACCACAAAGTCCATTATACAGTCTATAGTAGTCTACCACAAAGTCCATTATACAGTCTACAGTAGTCTACCACAAAGTCCATTATACAGTCTACAGTAGTCTACCACAAAGTCCATTATACAGTCTACAGTAGCCTCTGCAGCTCACAAGACTGCCATTCCCATGAGCTCCCCTGGGGCAGGGACTATGGCAGACCAGAGGGGCGTAGCTTCTCCGTACCAGCCCTGTGAGGGCGGGGAATGGGGCTAGGCCTGGGGGACAGTTGGTCCCAGAAGATGAGGAGGTACTTGTACTTCCTCCCTTGGCAGACATTAGTCTGAGATACTCCCGAGAAAGGGAGCCAAGGCCGGGCCACCACTTGGAAAAGGCCCGGATCGGCGAAATATACCGGCTAATCTCCAACAACAACAACAATAGGCCTACCACAAAGTTCAGTCAAGATTGACTGTTCCACACCTTACAACAATAACTGTAGCTGCAGCTGCAACTAATTCTAGTCTTAATGAAGCCAACCAGCAGCAACAGACTAATTGATCAGGCCCTGATCCACCGGGAGGCCTGGTCAAGGACTGGATCGCGGGCGCGTTGACCCCCGGAATGACCTCCAGGTAGACTCCAGGTCAACACACTTCGATGAGATTTCTTCCATCGCACAGTTGCCATATAACAAAAAAAATGGAATTTATTTGAGTCACTGTCATGGCTGACGTTCATGAACATCACAGAGCCTTTAAAGCCTCGTCCTGCATTTCCTGACCATTTACTGACCATTTCCTGACCATTTCCTGATCATTTCCTGACCATTTTCTGACCATTTCCTGACCATTTGCATATTTATGTTTGAGCAAGTAGTGATCATACAACATACAAGTATACATACATAAAATTTTTTGTATAATTTAGGATATTGGGGAAAATACTCATCCTTTCCCAAGTATATATTAATGACCTTACGGGATAAGGAACATGATACTGAAGGTGTGAGGCAGGATACAATAGTCACAAATCTTGTTAGCTAAGTGTTTCTGCATCAGAACGAAGTCTGTTGTGTTTTAGCCGTGCTATAATCCAGTCTTGCGTCCCTTAACACTTTCAAGCTGACGTGTAATCTCGTATTTCTTAAACTTTCCCTTATTTTCTGCTCTTCCTCGCCGACTTCTTCTTCACCAGCATTTTCAGCTTTCTCGCACACACCTTCCACTCTCCCAAGAAGCTCGACAACATCTCTTACGAGTCTCCCAACACCGATACTGCATCATCGTTAAACCGTGACAATTCACACGATCACCACGATTTCATTTCTGCCGTGTAAGGTCATTTTGACAGATGGTCATTGTCAAGTGATAGTAACTGCAGCTCTGCTGAAGGAAGCTGCAGTAGTTGCTGTGATAGTAACTGCAGCTCTGCAGTAGTAGCTGTGATAGTAACTGCAGCTCTGCAGTAGTTGCTGTGATAGTAACTGCAGCTCTGCAGTAGTTGCTGTGATAGTAACTGCAGCTCTGCAGTAGTTGCTGTGATAGTAACTGCAGCTCTGCAGTAGCTGCTGTGATAGTAACTGCAGCTCTGCAGTAGTAGCTGTGATAGTAACTGCAGCTCTGCAGTAGTTGCTGTGATAGTAACTGCAGCTCTGCAGTAGTAGCTGTGATAGTAACTGCAGCTCTGCAGTAGTAGCTGTGATAGTAACTGCAGCTCTGCAGTAGCTGCTGTGATAGTAACTGCAGCTCTGCAGTAGTAGCTGTGATAGTAACTGCAGCTCTGCAGTAGTAGCTGTGATAGTAACTGCAGCTCTGCAGTAGCTGCTGTGATAGTAACTGCAGCTCTGCAGTAGCTGCTGTGATAGTAACTGCAGCTCTGCAGTAGCTGCTGTGATAGTAACTGCAGCTCTGCAGTAGCTGCTGTGATAGTAACTGCAGCTCTGCAGTAGCTGCTGTGATAGTAACTGCAGCTCTGCAGTAGCTGCTGTGATAGTAACTGCAGCTCTGCAGTAGCTGCTGTGATAGTAACTGCAGCTCTGCAGTAGCTGCTGTGATAGTAACTGCAGCTCTGCAGTAGCTGCTGTGATAGTAACTGCAGCTCTGCAGTAGTAGCTGTGATAGTAACTGCAGCTCTGCAGTAGTAGCTGTGATAGTAACTGCAGCTCTGCAGTAGTAGCTGTGATAGTAACTGCAGCTCTGCAGTAGTAGCTGTGATAGTAACTGCAGCTCTGCAGTAGTAGCTGTGATAGTAACTGCAGCTCTGCAGTAGTAGCTGTGATAGTAACTGCAGCTCTGCAGTAGTAGCTGTGATAGTAACTGCAGCTCTGCAGTAGTAGCTGTGATAGTAACTGCAGCTCTGCAGTAGCTGCTGTGATAGTAACTGCAGCTCTGCAGTAGCTGCTGTGATAGTAACTGCAGCTCTGCAGTAGCTGCTGTGATAGTAACTGCAGCTCTGCAGTAGCTGCTGTGATAGTAACTGCAGCTCTGCAGTAGCTGCTGTGATAGTAACTGCAGCTCTGCAGTAGCTGCTGTGATAGTAACTGCAGCTCTGCAGTAGCTGCTGTGATAGTAACTGCAGCTCTGCAGTAGTAGCTGTGATAGTAACTGCAGCTCTGCAGTAGCTGCTGTGATAGTAACTGCAGCTCTGCAGTAGTTGCTGTGATAGTAACTGCAGCTCTGCAGTAGTTGCTGTGATAGTAACTGCAGCTCTGCAGTAGCTGCTGTGATAGTAACTGCAGCTCTGCAGTAGCTGCTGTGATAGTAACTGCAGCTCTGCAGTAGCTGCTGTGATAGTAACTGCAACTCTGCAGTAGTAGCTGTGATAGTAACTGCAGCTCTGCAGTAGTAGCTGTGATAGTAACTGCAGCTCTGCAGTAGTAGCTGTGATAGTAACTGCAGCTCTGCAGTAGTAGCTGTGATAGTAACTGCAGCTCTGCAGTAGTAGCTGTGATAGTAACTGCAGCTCTGCAGTAGTAGCTGTGATAGTAACTGCAGCTCTGCAGTAGCTGCTGAACTTTTAATGGAATATTTGACGATATCTTCATTGTCAATACTGAAGTCTCCCTGCTCAGAGTAATACATTTCAGCAGTATGTATATGAAACCCATCCTGTGTGATGGAATATGACAGGTTAACCCATCCTGTGTGATGGAATATGACAGGTTAACCCATCCTGTGTGATGGAATATGACAGGTTAACCCATCCTGTGTGATGGAATATGACAGGTTAACCCATGCTGTGTGATGGAATATGATAGGTTAACCCATCCTGTGTGATGGAATATGACAGGTTAACCCATCCTGTGTGACGGAATATGACAGGTTAACCCATCCTGTGTGACGGAATATGACAGGTTAACCCATCCTGTGTGATGGAATATGACAGGTTAACCCATCCTGTGTGACGGAATATGACAGGTTAACCCATCCTGTGTGACGGAATATGACAGGTTAACCCATCCTGTGTGACGGAATATGACAGGTTAACCCATGCTGTGTGATGGAATATGACAGGTTAACCCATCCTGTGTGATGGAATATGACAGGTTTACCCATCCTGTGTGACGGAATATGACAGGTTAACCCATCCTGTGTGACGGAATATGACAGGTTAACCCATCCTGTGTGACGGAATATGACAGGTTAACACTGCTAGCTTTTGTTCCCACCGTGAGACTATCATATAGAATAGTGCAGCAGCATACTATTGGTGTTTACACTTTGTTGAATAAATAAAAAAAAAACACCACTACCACCACCACCACCACCACCACCACCACCAACACCACCACCAACACCACCACCACCACCACAACCAACACCACCATCACCACCCACACCACCATCACCACCCACACCACCACCACCACCCACACCACCACCACCCACAACACCACCACCCACACCACCACCACCATCACCAACACCACCACCACCACCATCACCACCACCATCACCAACACCACCACTACCACCAACAACAACAACACCACCACCACCCATACCACCATTACCACCCACACCACCACCACCCACACCACCACCACCACCCACACCACCACCATCACCCACACCACCACCACCACAATCACCCACACCACCACCACCACCATCACCAACACCACCACCACCAATATCACCAACACCACCACTACCACCACCACCACCATCACCCACACCACCACCACCCACACCATCACCATCACCCACAACACCACCACCCACACCACCACCACCACCATCCACACCACCACCACCACCACCCACACCACTATTACCACCCACACCACCACCACCCACACCACCATTACCACCCACACCACCACCACCCACACCACCACCACCCACACCACCACCACCACCACCATCCACACCACCACCACCACCACCACCCACACCACCATTACCACCCACACCACCACCACCACCATCACCACCACCACCACTACCACCACCTGTTGGTGTCCTGACTGCAGATATCTGGTACAGATATCGTGATCGTATGTCCAGGCGTGTGGTGAGAGTGGGTGAAATGTGAATCCTTCCCGCCCCCTTCCCCCGCCCCCTCCCCCACACACGCCCCCAACACACGTTTTCCCCCCACCACACTTCCCCCACCACACCTGACAGGTAACACGCTCTTTTTAATAAACAAAATCACCACGGGCGCTCCCTACCGATACCCAGGCAACGAGCCCCAAGCCTCACCCCACTCTTCCCCATACACAAGACTGGCGTTCAAAGCCACGATGGGGGAGCACCTTCCCCATCCTCCCCAACACTTCATCTTGTTTAAAGTGGCAACTCCGGTGGACCCCCGTCCAACAACACACTGCGGGTGTTCCCACAATGTAACTATGATTGAGAACAGTGTAGCAACAAACCCTGGGTGTTCCCACAATGCATCACTGACATAATGAGAGGAAAAACTACGCTGCGTTCGTTGCATCAACCAACGCAGCTGCACACGACAGCTGCATTAAGATCCTCTTTAAAAACATATTATTTCCCAGACACCAGGACATGCAGTGTTACCTGATCCATATATCACGCTGTCCGTCCCTTATTTTGCAATAACTGACCCTTGCATTCCACTGTATCTTGTATTAGTTATACGATTATTGAGATTAACACTGTATTTGGCATTAGAATGTTAAGAAATAAACCAGACAATGTCACTATGAATAACCTTACTAAATGTCTAGAAGTAAATACACACAGATCTAAATGGGTTGTAAAAACTTGTAATTATATTAAGTTTTATAACCTGCACGAACTGTATCACCACAGACAACACGAGCTCCATGGAAGATGTGTTCATTTAATATCAAATACCTGCAAGTTCCTCCCAAGGAGCTCATTACTAGTAATACCTTCCTTAAATCGCTACCAAAGACAACTTCCCAAGAAGAAATTTCTGGCTTAACTGTTAGTGATAATTTACCACAAGTTATGTACACTGATGGATCTAAGTCTTGTTGCCACCTTCCTAGTTAAGAACGATAGCAACTTTGTTGAGTTAGACATAAGAATTAACAACTGGGCGTCTACACTGCAAACTGAATTGTTTGCCACCCCAATGGTTCTAAAGTTAACTTATGACACTGAGCTTGACTCTATGATTATTACTGATTCTGTGTCATCACTGAAGGCTCTTGACTCACATGAAGACTAACTACATGCTCATTGGAGACGCCAGGTATAGATATTAAAAAATCCGGGTAAAAGAAATTAATATACAATAGTTATGAATTCTATCACACATTGGATTACTCCTTCACGATAAAGTTGATACGTTAGCCAAAAAAAATACCACGAAGAAAAATGTGGAATATAAATTTGGTGTGTGTGTGTCTAGCATTAGGAATAATATTATGAGAGAAGTAAATTATGTGCAGCTGAATGTTATAGGAATGTAGTTAGAAGCCTGAGTAGATCTATAACCCACTATAATAACATGAACGTAGATATGTACGTTTATGGAGCAACTTGCAATGTGAACACTGACTGATGCTGTAGTGGCCAGGCTTAGGCTTGGTTACAAGTACTTCTGACAGTTTGCAGACGCACAGATGATAATCAAACCAAATGAAAATTATATGGTCAGGCCTATGGTCACTATCTTGACCTTTATGTGCTTAACTGTCCACTTATTGTGGAATATAGAGATAGACAGTATAATAACCTATGTGATATGTTAAGATATCTTATTAATAAAAATAAGATACCAGATATATTAAGCAAATTTCTCAAATTTGCTTGCAGCAGATAAGTCAACTGTAGATATAAATCCAGATGTATTCCTTGTAAACCCTTTTGGGGCCTAGTTCCTAGCTCTTTCGTGTGTCCACATGCTCTTGCGCTGCCCTCCACACGAAAATCCATTCAGACCTTTATATTACGCGGGCTAAGCCCTACGTAACCCTATGTGACCCTGTAATAGCTGACACCCTGAAATAACGCTACCTGGTCCTTATATGCAACTACCTGGTCCTTATATACAGCTACCTGGTTGCTATATACAGCTAACTGGCAGCTGTATACCTCAGGTCTGGCCCCTATATTAGTACTGAGCTCTTTTCATGGATATTCTTGGCAAGACTTCATATCCCAGCATAGAGTTATAACCACCACCACTACCACCACTACCACTACCACCACCACTACCACTACCACCAAGGTTACCCAAACAGCGAGTTTGTTTACATAGCAATATAAAGTGTGTAAAGTGTGTAAGATTGAGCTGCATAATACCAATCTATTTACCCCCTGAGATGCCTTCCCCAGAGATACCCCCCGATAAATGCATCCAAAGATACCCCCGATAAATGCATCCAGAGATACCCCCAATAGATGCCCTCGGAGATACCCCCAATAAATGCCTAGCCACCTGGCCTCTGATGCATTAATGTTCAGTAGTGTGACTTAGCACTGACAGTCTTATCTTAGGTCAGACTACTTTCAAAATGTGGAGAGGCAATCACAACAGTGAATCTTCATTGTTTCCAAATGGATGCATATATGGGATGTATCTATGTATTCAAAGATATATATTATACCAAATTACCCACCCACCCCCGCCTCCAACCCTCGTTTTCATTATATATATACGTATTCTTCTTTCAACAAATTGGCCGTTTCCCACCAAGGCGGGGTGGCCCAAAGAGAAAAACAAAAGTTTCTCTTTTTAACTTGATGTATACAGGAGAAGGGGTTACTAGCCCCTTGCTCCCGGCATGTTAGTCGACTCTTACGACACGTATGGCTTACGGAGGAAGAATTCTGTTCCACTTCCCCATGGAGATAAGAAGAAATAAGAACAAGAACTAGTAAGAAAATAGAAGAAAACTCAGAGGGGTGTGTATATATGCTTGTACATGAATGTGTAGTGTGACCTAAGTGTAAGTAGAAGTAACAAGACGTACCTGAAATCTTGCATGTTTATGAGACAGAAAAAGACACCAGAACAATCTACCAAATTTCATTTCTTTAAACATATACATATATTTATATAATATATTATAATATATATATATATATATATATATATATATATATATATATATATATATATATATATATATGACGACCCATCCAATATATATATATATATATATATATATATATATATATATATATATATATATATATATATATATATATATATATATTTTTTTATGGATGGGTCGTCTTGAGAGATGGTAATTGCTAGGTGATAGTAACTGCAGCTCTGCTGTCTTAGTTCACGAACCTTTAATGGTACACTTGACGATGTCCTCACTGGTATCTACTAGAATATATCAGAAACTCTGCTGGAACCCGTGTGGAAGTCTTCAGGAGCAAACTGGCTGTGATGGGTATGTGGGGCCAGCGGGCCGCCGGCAGCAACAGCCTGGTTGACCAGACCAGCACCAGACAAGCCTGGCCCATGGACCGGGCTGCGAGAGTGGGAAAAAAAAAGCTAGAGATAACCCCCCAGAGATGCCCCAGAGATAACCTCAGAGATACCGCAGAGATATCCCAGAGATGCCCCTCAGATATTCCCCAGAGATACCCCTAGAGATACCCCCTGACAGAGAGAGAGAGAGGTGGGCATGAGTGCCAAGGTGAGTATGTAATGATGTAAACAAAAGACCACGCCCACCTCAGGCACCTGTGAGTGGTGCCAGACACCTCCCCTCCCCCCTCCCACCATCCCTCCCCTCTATCTCTCCCCTCGGCCTCCTCTCTTTTTAATCCTTCCCTCTTCGTGTCCCCTTCACCTGTCCACTCTACTTACCTCGTTTATCTGCCCCTTCCTGCCTCCTCTTCCTTTCAGTATTCCTATCTCTAAGAATGAGAGTAAATATAGATTAAACTATCTGTAACAGCGATATCAAGAAGACTTCTTACCACCTGTAACAGGGATATCAAGAAGACTTCTTACCACCTGTACCAGGGATATCAAGAAAACTTCTTACCACCTGTACCAGGGATATCAAGAAGACTTCTTACCACCTGTAGCAGGGATATCAAGAAGACTTCTTACCACCTGTAACAGGGATATCAAGAAGACTTCTTACCACCTGTACCAGGGATATCAAGAAGACTTCTTACCACCTGTACCAGGGATATCAAGAAGACTTCTTACCACCTGTACCAGGGATATCAAGAAGACTTCTTACCACCTGTACCAGGGATATCAAGAAGACATCTTACCACCTGTAACAGGGATATCAAGAAGACTTCTTACCACCTGTAACAGGGATATCAAGAAGACTTCTTACCACCTGTAACAGGGATATCAAGAAGACTTCTTACCACCTGTAACAGGGATATCAAGAAGACTTCTTACCACCTGTACCAGGGATATCAAGAAGACTTCTTACCACCTGTACCAGGGATATCAAGAAGACTTCTTACCACCTGTACCAGGGATATCAAGAAGACTTACCACCTGTAACAGCGATATCAAGAAGACTTCTTACCACCTGTAACAGGGATATCAAGAAGACTTCTTACCACCTGTAGCAGGGATATCAAGAAGACTTCTTACCACCTGTAGCAGGGATATCAAGAAGACTTCTTACCACCTGTAACAGGGATATCAAGAAGACTTCTTACCACCTGTAACAGGGATATCAAGAAGACTTCTTACCACCTGTACCAGGGATATCAAGAAGACTTCTTACCACCTGTACCAGGGATATCAAGAAGACTTCTTACCACCTGTACCAGGGATATCAAGAAGACTTCTTACCACCTGTAACAGGAATATCAAGAAGACTTCTTACCACCTGTAACAGGAATATCAAGACTTCTTACCACCTGTAACAGGGATATCAAGAAGACTTCTTACCACCTGTACCAGGGATATCAAGAAGACTTCTTACCACCTGTACCAGGGATATCAAGAAGACTTCTTACCACCTGTAACAGAGATATCAAGAAGACTTCTTACCACCTGTAACAGGGATATCAAGAAGACTTCTTACCACCTGTACCAGGGATATCAAGAAAACTTCTTACCACCTGTACCAGGGATATCAAGAAGACTTCTTACCACCTGTAGCAGGGATATCAAGAAGACTTCTTACCACCTGTAACAGGGATATCAAGAAGACTTCTTACCACCTGTAACAGGGATATCAAGAAGACTTCTTACCACCTGTACCAGGGATATCAAGAAGACTTCTTACCACCTGTACCAGGGATATCAAGAAGACGTCTTACCACCTGTACCAGGGATATCAAGAAGACTTCTTACCACCTGTAACAGGAATATCAAGAAGACTTCTTACCACCTGTAACAGGAATATCAAGAAGACTTCTTACCACCTGTAGCAGGAATATCAAAAAGACTTCTTACCACCTGTAACAGGAATATCAAGAAGACTTCTTACCACCTGTAACAGGTATATCAAAAAGACTTCTTACCACCTGTACCAGGGATATCAAGAAGACTTCTTACCACCTGTACCAGGGATATCAAGAAGACTTCTTACCACCTGTAGCAGGGATATCAAGAAGACTTCTTACCACCTGTAACAGGAATATCAAGAAGACTTCTTACCACCTGTAGCAGGAATATCAAGAAGACTTCTTACCACCTGTAACAGGAATATCAAGAAGACTTCTTACCACCTGTAACAGGAATATCAAGAAGACTTCTTACCACCTGTAACAGGGATATCAAGAAGACTTCTTACCACCTGTAGCAGGGATATCAAGAAGACTTCTTACCACCTGTAACAGGGATATCAAGAAGACTTCTTACCACCTGTAGCAGGGATATCAAGAAGACTTCTTACCACCTGTAACAGGGATATCAAGAAGACTTCTTACCACCTGTACCAGGGATATCAAGAAGACTTCTTACCACCTGTACCAGGGATATCAAGAAGACTTCTTACCACCTGTAGCAGGGATATCAAGAAGACTTCTTACCACCTGTAACAGGGGTATCAAGAAGACTTCTTACCACCTGTACCAGGGATATCAAGAAGACATCTTAGTCGTACAACAGGGATAACAAGAGGCCATAGTTGGAAGTCGAGGAGAAAGTGGAAGCAAAGGGAAGAGTGAAGATAATTCTGGAGAGATAGAGAGAGAGAGAGAGAGAGAGAGAGAGAGTGAGAGAGAGAGAGAGAGAGAGAGAGAGAGAGAGAGAGAGAGAGAGAGAGAGAGAGAGAGAGAGAGAGAGAGAGAGAGAGAGAGAGAGAGAGAGGGAGGGAGGGGTTCAGGGATGTCAGGGACCTGTGATTGTAGTGACATCTTCAACCATTGCAAGTTCTGAAAATTTTTATGATCAACGAATTTCTGCAGAGCTGACACCACGAACTTATCTCTTCTGCTGTAACTACGAATAGGGAATAACGAATAGGGAATAACGAATATGGAAGTACGAATAGGGAATTACGAAGAGGGAATTAAGAATACAAATATATGAACAGGAAATTAGAAATAAGGAATCACGAATAGAGAATTACGAATAGGGATTACGAATAGTGAACCACGAATAGGGAATCTACTGCGTTTTTCCCTTCCGCCTGTCCCCTCTCCCTCATTCTCTGTTATTCCTCTCACCCTGAGGTCTGGTGTCCTTCCTGTCTCTCCCCTCTTCCTCTTTCGTCTTCATGTTGTTCCCTTTCCTAGTGACCTGTATGTGTATGTATGTGTATGTATGTATGTATGCATGTACAAATGTAGGTATGCATGTATGCATATACGTATGTATATATGTGTAATTGTATTTATGTATAATTGTATGTATGTATACTGCAGTGTAGTAATAGTACTATAGTAGTGGTAATAGTAGTAGTAGTAGTAATAACAGTGGTAGAGGTAATAATAGCAGTAATGATAATAACAATATCTGTATTGTTCAGTGTTGATGTTGTTGATGGTGCTTTTGTTATCCTTCTGCTGGCGTTACTGGTGGTGTTACTGGTGGTGTTACTGGTGGTGGTGACAGGAGCGTCACTGGTGGTGGTGGTAGTGTCACTGGTGGTGGTGGCGGTAGTATCCCTGGTGGTGGTGGTGGTGGTAGTGTCACTGGTGGTGGTGGTGGTGACAGGAGCGTCACTGGTGGTGGTGGTGACAGTAGCGTCACTGGTGCCGGTGACAGGAGCGTCACTGGTGGTGGTAGTGGTGGTGGTGGTGACAGTAGCGTCACTGGTGGAGGTGACAGGAGCGTCACTGATGGTGGTGACAGGATCGTCACTGGTGGAGGTGACAGAAGCGTCACTGGTGGTGGTGGAGGTGACAGGAGCGTCACTGGTGGTGGTGGAGGTGACAGGAGCGTCACTGGTGGTGGTGGAGGTGACAGGAGCGTCACTGGTGGTGGTGGAGGTGACAGGAGCGTCACTGGTGGTGGTGGAGGTGACAGGAGCGTCACTGGTGGTGGTGGAGGTGACAAGAGCGTCACTGGTGGTGGTGGAGGTGACAGGAGCGTCACTGGTGGTGGTGGAGGTGACAGGAGCGTCACTGGTGGTGGTGGAGGTGACAAGAGCGTCACTGGTGGTGGTGGAGGTGACAGGAGCGTCACTGGTGGTGGTGGAGGTGACAAGAGCGTCACTGGTGGTGGTGGAGGTGACAGGAGCGTCACTGGTGGTGGTGGAGGTGACAGGAGCGTCACTGGTGGTGGTGGAGGTGACAGGAGCGTCACTGGTGGTGGTGGAGGTGACAAGAGCGTCACTGGTGGTGGTGGAGGTGACAAGAGCGTCACTGGTGGTGGTGGAGGTGACAGGAGCGTCACTGGTGGTGGTGGAGGTGACAAGAGCGTCACTGGTGGTGGTGGAGGTGACAGGAGCGTCACTGGTGGTGGTGGAGGTGACAAGAGCGTCACTGGTGGTGGTGGAGTGACAGGAGCGTCACTGGTGGTGGTGGAGGTGACAAGAGCGTCACTGGTGGTGGTGGAGGTGACAGGAGCGTCACTGGTGGTGGTGGAGGTGACAGGAGCGTCACTAGTGGTGGTGGTGGAGGTGACAGGAGCGTCACTGGTGGTGGTGGAGGTGACAAGAGCGTCACTGGTGGTGGTGGAGGTGACAAGAGCGTCACTGGTGGTGGTGGAGGTGACAGGAGCGTCACTGGTAGTGGTGGAGGTGACAGGAGCGTCACTGGTGGTGGTGGAGGTGACAGGAGCGTCACTGGTGGTGGTGGAGGTGACAGGAGCGTCACTGGTGGTGGTGGAGGTGACAGGAGCGTCACTGGTGGTAGCAGTACCGTCTTGCAGATATTTCATCACCACCAGAGTATAAGATAGCATCCCACACTTCCACTTGTGGTTACCCACAGTCTCTGTTTCCCCACCAAGTGTAACCTAAGTGAACCAACGAGGGAGGGTGAGAGAGGGTGAAAGAAGGGTGAGAGAGGGTGAGGGTGAAAGAGGGTAGTCGATTTTGGGATTTAGTGGTACCAGAAACTGTTTCCCTGACATCCATCACAGAACCTGGGTTTATATATGGTGTTGAAATCTATAAGATGCGGGATGCGCACTCTCCTTTTAGTGCTACAATGTCATTATTTTTTCGTTATAATCCTAGAACTTATACAAGACAGCAGCACTGTGTCATACACACAGTGTCATACACTCAGTGTCATACAGTGTCATACACTCAGTGTCATACACACAGTGTCATACACCAGTGTCATACACTCAGTGTCATACACACAGTATCATACATAGTATCATACACAGTATCATACACAGTGTCATACACATAGTGTGTTACAAAATGACACGATATCTATTAACAATAGACATCTCCAGTGAACACTAGAAAGGATAGCCCTTCTAGCATCCAGCCTGTTACTGGGCTTTTGCAACAAAGTTAGTATCCTGGTCCAGTTATCCGATATATTCAATAAGCTTCAAGAGGATTACAACTAGTAGGGTACTAACCAAAGCGTAAAATTTAATATGTTTATTAAACAAGTTAGTGTCTAGAGTTTCAAAGTAAATATATGTACATATAAGGATATTCATTAAGTTATGAATTAGGAGGTTAATTAGGAGGGTAGCTCCTACACTGCTCTCATATACAATAAGTCTGTGCTGAGGGCACTTATATATAAATGACTCAGAAGTACCATCAGGTACAATGTCAGTAATTACAATAATATATACAAATAAGAATAAATGTATGTGTGCTCCCGGTAACTCTAAGACTCGACTCAACCAGTGTACGACTAAACTTCTCTTAAGCTATCTCCTCTAACAAACTGACAATCAGAACAGCTTGATTGTCCAGTAAAATGACCAATTCGCAGAACAGCAATATAACAGGCAAAAGCAACACAGCGTCAGGAACAAGGAAATAGAAAATCGACCCTAACTGGGGACCATCAATAGATCCTCCAAAACAGTCACAAAACTCCCTTTCTACTGAAGCTAGGTTCAGCATAAACAATCCCAAACTGTGGCGGTGCACAGATGCCTTATCGAAGTAGGTCCAGAGCTAGAGCTTGAGACCTGAGTTGTATCAGAGTGTCAATGTGACACACAACCCAGAAAAACGTCGAAAAATCACTGTCTAGTCTATCCTCTGTGAACAGAGTTACACAAGAGTCCTGAGAAGTATGATTCGTCTCACCATCGAATGCATACTCTACCCAACAGAGTCTAATGTCGAGAAAACAAGTAGAAATAGGAGTGAGGTGTTGACTCGACGGTGGTCAGCAGGCCAGAGAGAGAGAGGGAAGAGAAGCAACCACCCAGCTCAGGTGTGTTCAGCGACTGACTCCTCCCAGCAACTAGACGCCGGCAGCTATAACAGTAGTTTGCCAACTCCAAGGCAGTTACTACACACTCCAACACAATATAAAATATCACATCCTACCTAATAAATATAGCTAAGTTAAATAGGTCAAATAATAGTCTAATAATAATATAAAGCAAGATATTAACGATTTAGCTATTATCGAGAATATCAGCAATATAAAATTATAGAAAATGGAAATATATATATATATATATATACATTGGGGCCCAATTCTGGGGGCGCAATAGTGTCATACGCACAGTATCATACACAGTATCATACACACAGTATCATACACACAGTGTCATACGCACAGTATCATACACAGTGTCATACACACAGTGTCATACACACAGTGTCATACGCACAGTATCATACACAGTATCATACACACAGTATCATACACACAGTGTCATACGCACAGTATCATACACAGTGTCATACACACAGTGTCATACACACAGTGTCATACACACAGTATCATACACACAGTGTCATACACACAGTATCATACACACAGTGTCATACACACTGCCCTGGAGGATAACATGGCATCCATCAACAAGAGTTGCGACACAATAGTTTGTTTCCTGCGGCAGCCGCAGCTTGGCCGCAGCCACTCTCACTCTTTTGTTGAAGACCTTGTGATAGTCTCCCCTATCTTCTCTCTCTCTCTCTCTCTCTCTCTCTCTCTCTCTCTCTCTCTCTACCACAGTCATACTTGCGTGTTCTCTCTTGTTCTGTCTGTTCTTCCCTAGCGTCCCTGTGGCCTCGTGTTCTTATTGTGTTCCACAATTTTCACCTTTTATTCGTGAGTGTTCGTATTGAGGCTTGTCTTGTGTTTCTGTGTTGTGTCTTGTGTTGTACTTGTATTTCCACGTTCGTCTTGTATTGCACTTGTGTTTTTGGTCCAGTGGCCTTTTAATCAGAAATGGCCACATAAAAGGCTGTAAAATAAAAATACATCGTTTTAGAGTTGTTTTTTGAGAATTACCAACAGAGGAAAAAAAAAAATCATGCGAAGAAAATACAATACAGTAATATTTTCATGATCATGTGAGAAGACAGTCGAAAAAAAAACTCACAGGATTTGCAGCCAGACTGATCCATAAGCTAATTCTGATGAGCTGAGAGGATACGCTACTGTAGTAGAGGTCTCGGGGTTTAAAACTCCGGAAGCAGAGGGAAGACTCGACCTGGAAGGTACTCAGGGGAGGGGGTGCAGCAGCAAGTGCCGGAGAATGTAACCTTGAGCGTGGGAACGACCACAGCAACTGGTCGTAGATGAACTTATTCTTTAACATGGGAACGACTACAGTAAGTGATTGTAGATTAACTTATTCTTGAACGTGAGAACGGCCACAACAAGTATCTGAACGTGGTTGAACGACTAAACAAGTGTGATTGGACGACCACTACAAGCGGTTGAATGACCACAACAAATGGTCGTAGATGAACTCATTATTTAACATGAGAACGACCATAATAAGTGATTGAACGACCATAACAATGGTTGAACGACCACAACAAGTGGTCGTACATAAACATATTTGTTGATATGGGAACGATCATAGCAAGTGGTCGTAGATGTAACCCAAATACCCAGATCAACGACACAGACGTCAGGATTGAGTTTCAAAAGTGCCAAGGTTCTAAACAAGTGGGACGACTTAAACAAGAAAGTTGTGTAAGTAAAGTTCATCTACAAATACAAAATAAGAAGAGCCTCATAGACATTGCAATACAAAATCTTGCATGGCCACGTGCATACAGAAACTCGGAAGATTAATTAATATATAGGGATAATTGAGGACTCGTGAGACTAACTACGCTGGAAGAGGAGAAGCCAGGAACTTGAAGAGGGTCCAGGAGCTTGAGTCAGATCCAAAAGCTCGGATCAAGGACAGAAATTTGAAGGGCCAGTAGCTGGAGCTCTACCCCTGCAACCAGACGTGTATATGGACTCGCTGGCTTGTGTTGGTGGAGTGTCCAACCTCCTCTGTTATGTACCAGTTTATTGTTCGCATCCTGGTCACCAATGATTGTGTAGTGACCCTACCCCCTACCATTAATATCTTCCCCTACCCACCCTTCATTTAGCTTCCCTACCCTTCCTTCCCTTCCCCTCCACTTCTACTCCTCCTTTTACCCTTTATCTCCCCTTACCCCTTTACTTCATCTCATTTCCTCATGTCAGACGTCATTACCTGATCAATACTTCCTGACCTGTGATTTTATAACGGCACTGTGATAGAGAGTAACGTATCAACACACTGCGGGTGTAAGTGTGGCATCAGTCCCATCAAAGAGATCCTTCTCTTAATATTAGTTAGCGACTAACACAGAGGTTCTTAATGTTCAGGCTGGTTGTCGCCAGGCTAACACCATTATAGTGTCTCCTTACATGTATACTGACTCCACGTTCTTATATATTATGTACGTACTTATATATATATATATATATATATATATATATATATATATATATATATATATATATAATAGCTGTTGTTTTCTTCTATGGAATAATGGAAATCTTAAAATTCCATTTGTGCTGTACATAAAATGTGTCATCTTGAGAGATGGTAATTGCCAAGTGATAGTGACTGCAGCTCTGCTGGAAGGGAACCTTTGATGCTGTCGTAGCTGATGAACTTTTAACGCAATACTTGACACGTTACAACACTGTGTATGTGAGTTGCAGCCCATGCTATGTGATGGAATATGACTGGCAACCCCATCCTGTGTGATGGAATATGACTGGCAACCCCATCCTGTGTGATGGAATATGACAGGGAAACCCATCCTATGTAATGGAATATGACAGGGGAGATACAGCCACCATTTATTCCCACTGTGCAACTATTATGTAGAATGGAGAAGTACACTGTTGATGTGTACAGTTTCGATCAATAAGAAAGAATTCTCCCCACGCGAGGCTGGACCCAAACTCTTGTTGATTAAATGTAAAGTCATAACCTGATCTGTTGCAATACATTCTTTAAAGTTCCTTCATGGTATAATGAATGTAAATAATTTATTATGCATGGTTACCACACTCTAGGTCAGCTGGTTATGGTTACCACAATGTGGGCCAGCTGGTTATGGTTACCAAACTGTGGGCCAGCTGGTTATGGTTACCACACTGTGGGCCAGCTGGTCATGGTTACCACACTGTGGGCCAGGTGGTCATGGTTACCACACTATGGGCCAGGTGGTCATGGTTACCACACTTTGGGCCAGCTGGTCATGGTTACCACACTGTGGGCCAGCTGGTTATGGTAACCACACTGTGGGCCAGCTGGTTATGGTTACCACACTGTGGGCCAGCTGGTCATGGCAACAGCAGTGGTGGTGGTGGTAGCAGCAGTGGTAGTGGCAACAGCAGTGGTGGTGGTAGCAGAAATGGTGGTGGTAACAGCAGTGGTGGTAGCAGCAGTGATGGTCGTAGCAGTAGTGGTAGTGGCAACATCAGTGGTGGTGGTATCAGCAGTGGTGGTGGTAACAGCAGTGGTGGTAGCAGTAATGGTGGTGGTAACAGCAGTGGTGGTAGCAGCAGTGGTATTGGCAACAGCAGTGGTGGTGGTAGTGGCAACAGCAGTGGTGGTAGCAGTAATGGTGGTTGTAAGAGCAGTGGTGGTGGTGGTAGCAGCAGTGGTGGTGGTAGCAGCAGTGGTGGTGGTGGTAGCAGCAGTGGTGGTGGTGGTAGCAGCAGTGGTAGTGTCAACACCAGTGGTGATGGTAGCAGCAGTGGTGATGGTAGCAGCAGTGGTGGTGGCAACAGCAGTGGTGGTGGTAGCAGCAGTGGTAGTGTCAACAGCAGTGGTGGTGGTGGTAGCAGTAATGGTGGTGGTAGCAGCAGTGGTGGTGGTAGCAGCAGTGGTGGTAGCAGTAATAGTGGTGGTAGCAGCAGTGGTGGTGGTAGCAGCAGTGGTAGTGGTAGCAGCAGTGGTAGTGGTAGCAGCAGTGGTGGTAGTAGCAGTGGTAGTGGTAGCAGCAGGGGTGGTGGTAGCAGCAGTGGTGGTAGCAGCAGTGGTGGTAGCAGCATTGGTGGTTGCAGCATTGGTGGTTGCAGTGGTGGTGGTAGCAGCAGTGGTGGTAGCAGCAGTGGTGGTAGCAGCAGTGGTGGTAGCAGCAGTGGTAGCAGCAGTGGTAGTGGTAGCAGCAGTGGTGGTAGCAGCAGCAGCAGTGGTGGTAGCAGCAGTGGTGGTAGCAACAGTGGTGGTGGTAGCAGCAGTGGTGGTAGCAGCAGTGGTAGCAGCAGTGGTGGTAGCAGCAGCAGCAGTAGTGGTAGCAGCAGTGGTGGTAGCAGCAGTGGTGGTAGCAGCAGTGGTAGTGGTAGCAGCAGTGGTGGTAGCAGCAGTGGTGGTAGCAGCAGTGGTGGTAGCAACAGTGGTGGTGGTAGCAGCAGTGGTGGTAGCAGCAGTGGTAGCAGCGAGTGGTGGTAGGGCAGCAGGGCAGAGTGTAGTAGCAGCAGTGGTGGTAGCAGTGCAGTGGTGGTAGCAGCAGTGGTAGTGGTAGCAGCAGTGGTGGTAGCAGCAGTGGTGACGTGCAGCAGTGGTGGTAGCAGCAGTGGTAGTGGTGCAGCAGTGGGTGGTAGCAGCAGTGGTGGTAGCAGAGCATGTGGTGGTAGCAGCAGTGGTGGTAGCAGCAGCAGCAGTGGTGGTAGCAGCAGTGGTGGTAGCAGCAGCAGCAGTGGTGGTAGCATCAGTGGTGGTAGCAGCAGTGGTGGTAGCAGCAGCAGCAGTGGTGGTAGCAGCAGTGGTGGTAGCAGCAGTGGTGGTAGCAGCAGTGGTGGTAGCAACAGTGGTGGTGGTGGTAGCAGCAGTGGTGGTAGCAACAGTGGTGGTGGTGGTAGCAGCAGTGGTGGTAGCAGCAGTGGTGGTAGCAGCAGCAGCAGTGGTGGTAGCAGCAGTGGTGGTAGCAGCAGTGGTGGTAGCAGCAGTGGTGGTAGCAGCAGCAGCAGTGGTGGTAGCAGCAGCAGCAGTGGTGGTAGCAGCAGTAGTAGCAGCAGTGGTGGTAGCAGCAGTGGTGGTAGCAGCAGTGGTGGTAGCAGCAGTGGTGGTAGCAGCAGTGGTAGTGGTAGCAGCAGTGGTGGTAGCAGCAGCAGCAGTGGTGGTAGCAGCAGTGGTAGCAGCAGTGGTGGTAGCAGCAGTGGTTGTAGCAGCAGTGGTGGTAGCAGCAGCAGCAGCAGTGGTGGTAGCAGCAGTGGTGGTGGTAGCAACAGTGGTAGTGGTAGCAGCAGTGGTGGTAGCAGCAGTGGTGGTAGCAGCAGTGGTGGTAGCAGCAGTGGTGGTAGCAGCAGTGGTGGTAGCAGCAGTGGTGGTAGCAGCAGTGGTGGTAGCAGCAGTGGTGGTGGTAGCAACAGTGGTGGTGGTAGCAGCAGTGGTGGTAGCAGCAGTGGTAGTGGTAGCAGCAGTGGTGGTAGCAGCAGTGGTAGTGGTAGCAGCAGTGGTGGTAGCAGCAGTGGTGGTAGCAGCAGTGGTGGTAGCAGCAGTGGTGGTAGCAGCAGTGGTGGTAGAAACAGTGGTGGTAGCAGCAGTGGTGGTGGTAGCAACAGTGGTGGTGGTAGCAGCAGTGGTGGTAGCAGCAGTGGTAGTGGTAGCAGCAGTGGTGGTAGCAGCAGTGGTCTACGCTACTATCGTGGTCTGGCTGGGTCTATTAGTCTAAATGAGTGGACGCCACTGTCTTGTACTGTATGTGTGTTCTGAGATAACTCTCTCTCTCTCTCTCTCTCTCTCTCTCTCTCTCTCTCTTACACACACAGATACATATCTATCTATCTATCATATATATATATATATATATATATATATATATATATATATATATATATATATACCCTCATTTTCTTTATTCTTCCTTTCATTTTCCTCATCTTTCATCTTTATCCTCCACCTCTCCCTCATCAGCCTCCTCCTCTATCTACTCATCTCCTCCTCCTCCTCCTTATTCTTCTCTTCTTCCTCCTCCACTGTTTATCCTCCTCCAGGATAAGTGCATTCAGCGCGAGTGATAGTTACTAGTTGTCAGAGGCACTTTTCGATAGACACTTGGCCTTTTTTTTTTTTATTTGTGTGTATGTGTGTGTATGTGTGTGTATGTGTGTGTATGTGTGTGTGTGTGTGTTACGATCAGGGCTTCATGTATGGGCCTGTTTTGCCCCGTCGTAACAAGATATTTAAATCAAGGTATTGAAAAGGGGAGAATGACCCAAAAGGTATAATTCGTTGTATTTATTATACGATAATTCATATAATCCAATCAAATGATCTAATAATTCTCTTTTACAATATATGTAACATCTGACTCATGGGCTCGTACAGTACTTCAAGCCTATAAGGTGGAATTCTTAAACTCAGAGAAAATCTACTCCTAACCAGGAGAGGGTGTGTGAACCTACTCCTAACCAGGAGAGGGTGTGTGAACCTACTCCTAACCAGGAGAGGGTGTGTGAACCTACTCCTAACCAGGAGAGGGTGTGTGAACCTACTCCTAACCAGGAGAGGGTGTGTGAACCTACTCCTAACCAGGAGAGGGTGTGTGAACCTACTCCTAACCAGGAGAGGGTGTGTGAACCTACTCCTAACCAGGAGAGGGTGTGTGAACCTACTCCTAACCAGGAGAGGGTGTGTGAACCTACTAACCAGGAGAGGGTGTGTGAACCTACTAACCAGGAGAGGGTGTGTGAACCTACTAACCAGGAGAGGGTGTGTGAACCTACTAACCAGGAGAGGGTGTGTGAACCTACTAACGATCGTCCATGTTGGGTGAAACGACATCATGTAGGTCACGTGACTGAGTGAGGAGACCGGGCCCCTAAACAAGTGACTGGTAGTAACACTAGTGGTCTCCCACTACATGAACACCGGTAGTAACACTAGTGGTCTCCCACTACATGAACACCGGTAGTAACACTAGAGGTCTCCCACTACATGAACACCGGTAGTAACACTAGTGGTCTCCCACTACATGAACACCGGTAGTAACACTAGTGGTCTCCCACTACATGAACACCGGTAGTAACACTAGTGGTCTCCCACTACATGAACACCGGTAGTAACACTAGTGGTCTCCACTACATGAACACCGGTAGTAACACTAGTGGTCTCCCACTACATGAACACCGGTAGTAACACTAGTGGTCTCCCACTACATGAACACCGGTAGTAACACTAGTGGTCTCCCACTACATGAACACTGGTAGTAACACTAGTGGTCTCCCACTACATGAACACCGGTAGTAACACTAGTGGTCTCCCACTACATGAACACCGGTAGTAACACTAGTGGTCTCCACTACATGAACACCGGTAGTAACACTAGTGGTCTCCCACTACATGAACACTGGTAGTAACACTAGTGGTCTCCCACTACATGAACACCGGTAGTAACACTAGTGGTCTCCCACTACATGAACACCGGTAGTAACACTAGTGGTCTCCCACTACATGAACACCGGTAGTAACACTAGTGGTCTCCCACTACATGAACACCGGTAGTAACACTAGTGGTCTCCCACTACATGAACACCGGTAGTAACACTAGTGGTCTCCCACTACATGAACACCGGTAGTAACACTAGTGGTCTCCCACTACATGAACACTGGTAGTAACACTAGTGGTCTCCCACTACATGAACACCGGTAGTAACACTAGTGGTCTCCCACTACATGAACACCGGTAGTAACACTAGTGGTCTCCCACTACATGAACACTGGTAGTAACACTAGTGGTCTCCCACTACATGAACACCGGTAGTAACACTAGTGGTCTCCCACTACATGAACACTGGTAGTAACACTAGTGGTCCCCCACTACATGAACACCGGTAGTAACACTAGTGGTCTCCACTACATGAACACCGGTAGTAACACTAGTGGTCTCCACTACATGAACACCGGTAGTAACACTAGTGGTCTCCCACTACATGAACACCGGTAGTAACACTAGTGGTCTCCACTACATGAACACTGGTAGTAACACTAGTGGTCTCCCACTACATGAACACCGGTAGTAACACTAGTGGTCTCCCACTACATGAACACCGGTAGTAACACTAGTGGTCTCCCACTACATGAACACTGGTAGTAACACTAGTGGTCTCCACTACATGAACACCGGTAGTAACACTAGTGGTCTCCCACTACATGAACACTGGTAGTAACACTAGTGGTCTCCCACTACATGAACACCGGTAGTAACACTAGTGGTCTCCACTACATGAACACCGGTAGTAACACTAGTGGTCTCCCACTACATGAACACCGGTAGTAACACTAGTGGTCTCCCACTACATGAACACCGGTAGTAACACTAGTGGTCTCCCACTACATGAACACCGGTAGTAACACTAGTGGTCTCCCACTACATGAACACCGGTAGTAACACTAGTGGTCTCCCACTACATGAACAGCACAGTAAAAAGGACTAGCATATAAAATTATAAGGTAACATCCTACCTAACACATAGCTAAATTAAATAATAGTATAAAGTAAGACATTTTTGTTTTAGCTAATAACGGAAATATCTCCAATATACCATTATGATAAAAATATACACAATATAAAATGTTGGGCCAGGGCATACCAGTAACAGTACTCACCTAATTGTGGTTGCAGGGGTCGAGACTCAGCTCCTGGCCCCGCCTCTTCGCTGTCTGCTACTGGGTCTCTGCTCTCCCTGCTCCATGAGCTTTATCATACCTTGTCTTAAAACTGTGTATGGTTCCTGCCTCCACTATATCATTCTCTAGTCCATTCCACTTCCTGACTACTCTGTGGCTGAAGAAATGTTTCCTGACATCCCTTTGACTCATCTGAGTCTTCAGCTTCCAGTTGTGTCCCCTTGTTTCTGTGTTCCCTCTCTGAAACAACCTGTCACTATCTACCTTGTCAATTCCCCGCAGTATTTTGTATGTCGTTATCATGTCTCCTCTGACCCTTCTTTCCTCCAGTGTTGTTAGTCCTATTTCCTCAGCCTTTCTTCATAAGACAGACCCCTGAGTTGTGGAACTAACCTTGTCGCAAACCTTGCACTTTCTCTAGTTTCTTGACGTGCTTGACCAGGTGTGGGTTCCAGACTGGTGCTGCATACTCTAGTATGGGCCTGACGTATACGGTATACAGTGTCTTGAACGATTCCTTGTTAAGGTAACGGAACGCTAATCTTAAGTTTGCCAGTCGCCCATATGCTGCCGCAGTTATCTGGTTGATGTGTGCTTCCGGAGACGTGCTTGGTGTTATACTCACCCCAAGGTCTTTCTCCTTTGTTGAGGTTTGTAGCCTTTGTCCACCTAGCCTGTACTCTGTCAGCGGTCTTCTTTGCCCTTCTCCGATCTTCATGACTTTGCATTTGGTGGGGTTAAATTCGAGAAGCCAGTTGCTAGACCAGATGTCAAGCTTGTCCAGGTCACTTTGAAGTCCTGCTTGGTCTTCATCCGATGTGATTCTCCTCATTAATTTCACATCATCTGCGAAAAGAGACACTTCTGAGTCTATCCCATCCGTCATGTCATTCACATATAGCAAGAATAGCACTGGTCCTAGGACTGACCCCTGCGGTACACCGCTCGTCACAGGCGCCCACTGTGATACCTCATCACGCACCATGACCCGTTGTTGCCTCCCTGTGAGGTATTCCCTGATCCATTCCAGTGCCCTTCCTGTTATACACGCTTGGTCTTCCATCTTTTTTACTAATCTCATGTGAGGAACTGTGTCAAAGGCCTTCCTGCAGTCCAAGAAAATGCAGTCAGTGTGTGTGTGTGTGTGTGTGTGTGTGTGTGTGTGTGTGTGTGTGTGTGTGTGGTGCTGACAAGGACACCTTCCCTGCCTCACAGTGTTGTTCCTCACTCTTTACGTCTGCATTCTTACGTCATCCTTCTCATCCTTGTTGTAATTCTTGCTTCGTGTCCTTGGAGTGATTATTATACACTCTCTCTCTCTCTCTCTCTCTCTCTCTCTCTCTCTCTCTCTCTCTCTCTCTCTCTCTCTCTCAATTTATATATATAACACACTTGTCACCTATGGACCTTACTCATGAACCACCGCTGATCACTCACTGCTTTTCTTTAAAACAAAAACAGTGTCCGCCTCGCCAGACTAACATTAGCGCAGCGAACACCAGTGAAGCCATCACATACTGATGGTACCGCTAACATTAGCGCAGCGAACACCAGTGAAGCCATCACATACTGATGGTACCGCTAACATTAGCGCAGCAAACACCAGTGAAGCCATCACATACTGATGGTACCGCTAACATTAGCGCAGCAAACACCAGTGAAGCCATCACATAAACCCGCGAACATTAGCGCAGCGAACACCAGTGAAGCCATCACATACTGATGGTACCGCTAACATTAGCGCAGCAAACACCAGTGAAGCCATCACATACTGATGGTACAGCTAACATTAGCGCAGCGAGCACCAGTGAAGCCATCACATACTGATGGTACCGCTAACATTAGCGCAGCGAACACCAGTGAAGCCATCACATACTGATGGTACCGCTAACATTAGCGCAGCGAGCGAGTCTGCGCCAATCAGCATGACATGGAATGATAATAATAATATAATTGCATTCCGTTATATCATCGTTGCTGTGGAATACTTTATTTATAATGAAATATGCTGAGAAGATGGCCTGAGTAACGTGGATTCAAACCAGCGTCAACTCAAGTGGATTAACTCAAGTGGTACTGGAGGTATGTGCAAGAAGATGTGACTTAGTAAGAGAGAGACGCTCCCGCTACTGGAGAAGGTGAAGAATCACCGAACTTCTCAAAAGTTCCAGATTATCTGAGGAACATTAAAAAGAAACTCTGGCTAGAGACATAAAAAAAATCACTGGTCTCAAACTGAATAAGTCATATGGCGTCCAGGAGACAGATGGATGGAGGGAAGGAAAAAGAAAGCATTTAATGAAATCAAAACTCATCAAAAGTATATCGTAGCATTCCCATGTACTCCATGCCAGGCCTAGACTCGTGGAACTCCATATTCATCAAGTAATGCAAGAAACTTTACAACCTGCCTTAAATATTCCATGGAAAGAGACCTGGGCACGGGAGTCATTCCACAGTCATTAACAATGGTGTATATAGACCTGGACACGGGAGTCATACCACAGTCATTACCAATGGTGTATATACCTTCACTTTATAAAGGTAGCAGAAAGCAATCCCAAAATCTATAGAGCAATAGCACTGACGTGATTAGTTATCCTGCTTCTTAAAACTCTTTAAGAAGCAGAATAACTAATCACTTAGATTGACCACAAACTATACCACGTGGTGCCTATGCTAACCTTCCTATGGTGTAGAAATATACCTAGTTGGATGAATCTTATTGAAGCTAGCTGGCCCAGTGGCTTACGCGACGATCTGGAGTTTTGAGACTGTGACCGCGGGTTCGAACCCCACCCGTGGTATGGTTTGTTTGCAATCGTGTCATTACGATTTCCCGAGTCAAGTTAGATTGACCACACTTGTAAAACCGATGCCAGCATGGATTTAGTGCAGGTCGCTCCTGTCTCTCACAACTACAGCACCATTACATAGTCTGTCATGCACTGGAAGGAAGCACAATGCACATATAGTGTATATAGGTTTTATAAACGCATTCAGTATGTGGGATCATGGTGTAAGATCACGCTAAAGGAGGTTGACGAGCTTTTCATTCTTTAACGAATAGAATGTAAAGATTCGTAGTGAACAAAGTTAAATCGGAGACTGCCACAGTGTACAGCTCTGTTCCCCAAGGTGCAGTATTCTGCCCAATTCCCTCTATCATCCTTAAATCTGACAGACATAAATCGTATCACTGCATCAATAGACGATACTAGAACTGAGAGTGACATCCATAAAGACAAAGCAAATCTCCAAAGTGATATAAACTAATTCTTCCATAAGGCCACAGAAAACAGGATGATTAACGAGGACTAATTTCAGTTAGTCCTCTGTGGAAAAATAGAGAAAGTAAAAACTAGAAGAGAAAATACGGTAAAACTAACCACTCAGTAGAGCAAAAGACTAACGTGGGGGACTCAGGAATGATAATATCAGAGACTCTCACTATGAAGGATCACAACAGTGTCATTATCACAGTCATGCGGAAAATGATAGGCTGGAAAAACCAGAACCTTAAACACAAGAGATGCCAAGCCTATGATGTCACTCCTTAAGTCACTTGTTCTCTCTGGACTAGAATATTGCTGTACACTAACAGGTCCTTCCAAGAAATGTGAAGCTAAGGATCCGGAGAATGTACGGAGAACGTTCCTTGAACTGAGTCATGCACCTCACTTACTGGTAATGTTTGAAGTTCCTCAAACTGTGCTCCTTGGAACACAGGCGAGAAATATAAATAATAATTTACATTTGGAAAATTCTCTAGGGACTGGTCCCAAATCTGCACACTGAAATCACTCCCTATGAAAGCAAGAGGCGTAGCAGACGGTGAAAAATATCTCCTTCACCCCAACGAAAAGCAAGGGCGCAGTGAACCCACCGTGAGATAACACAGTAAGTGTAAAGGGACCAAGACTTTTCAACAGCCTCCCTTCATACACAAGGGGAATTACCAACAAACCTCTGGCTGTCTTCAAGAAGAGACTTGCTACGTTCTTCAAGTCACTTCCTCGTCAGCCGCGCTGCGATGCCCATTTCAAGGAGCGTGCGGCTACCGCCAACAGCCTCATTGATCACACCATCCACCAGAAGACCTGGTCTTCTGGTTGATGGTCTGCAGGGAAGGGGGGGGGGAGACTGACTCCTGAAACCAGGTATTCTACAGGTTCACGTTGATACTAGTGAAAGGTTCTTGATCCAAGGGATTGTATCTACCCTCCCAATCCTCGGTTCAAACTTGAGTACTTCCCGCTTCTCCCAGGCGCTATATCACCCTGTGCGGGTTTAGCGCTTCCCCTTGTGTAACCTAACCTCGACTCTCTATGTCTGAAACATTGATAAACAAAGTAAACATCAACAAGGAAATTATCTTGTGATCATTGTGTTATTTTTATGAGGAGGAGGTGGAGGAGGAGGTGGGGAGGAGGAGGTGGAGGAGGAGGAGGTGGGGGAGGAGGAGGTGGTAGAGGAGGAGGAGGTGGTGGAGGAGGAGGTGGTGGAGGAGGAGGAGGTGGGGAGGAGGAGGTGGTGGAGGAGGAGGAGGTGGTGGAGGAGGCGGTGGTGGAGGAGGAGGAGGTGGTGGAGGAGGAGGAGGTGGTGGAGGAGGTGGTGGTGGTGGAGGAGGTGGTGGTGAAGGAGGTGGTGGTGGAGGATGTGGTGGTGGAGGAGGAGGTAGTGGAGGAGGTGGTGGTGGAGGAGGAGGTGGTGGAGGAGGAGGTGGTGGTGGAGGAGGAGGTAGTGAAGGAGGTGGTGGAGGAGGAGGTGGTGGAGGAGGAGGTGGTGGTGGAGGAGGTGGTGGTGGAGGAGGAGGTAGTGGAGGAGGTGGTGGAGGAGGAGGTGGGGGAGGAGGAGGTGGTAGAGAGGAGGAGGTGGTGGAGGAGGCGGTGGTGGAGGAGGGAGGTGGTGGAGGAGGAGGAGGTGGTGGAGGGGAGGTGGTGGTGAGGAGGTGGTGGAAGGAGGTGGTGGGAGGATGGTGGTGGAGGAGGAGGTAGTGGAGGTGGTGGTGGAGGAGGAGGTGGAGGAGGAGGAGGTGGTGGAGGAGGAGGTAGGAAGGAGGTGGAGGAGGAGGAGGTGGTGGAGGAGGAGGGGTGGTGGAGGAGGTGGTGGTGGAGGAGGAGGTAGGGAGGAGGTGGTGGAGGAGGAGGTGGTGGTGAGAGGAGAGGTTGAGGAGGAGGAGGAAGAGATGGTGGGGGAGGAGGATGGTGGAGAGGAGTGTGGTGGTGGAGGAGGAGGTAGGAGGAGGTGGTGGAGGAGAGGTGTGGTGGAGGAGGTGGTGGTGGAGGAGGGGTGTGGAGGATGGTGGTGGAGGGGAGGTAGAGAGGTGGTGGAGGAGGAGGTAGTGGCAGAGGTGGTGGAGGAGGAGGTATTGGCTGGTGAGAGAGGAGGTGTGGGAGCAGGATCATGGTGAGCGAAGTGACTGGTGGAGGAGGAGGTGAGAAAAACTTCGAGGCACGTGGGGCGCCATCATTCCTTCGCAGTCCTCCGTGGCCGCCATCATTCCTTCAGTCACTCCTGCCGCCATCATTCCTTCAGTCACTCCTGCCGCCATCATTCCTTCAGTCACTCCTGCCGCCATCATTCCTTCAGTCACTCCTGCCGCCATCATTCCTTCAGTCACTCCTGCCGCCATCATTCCTTCAGTCACTCCTGCGCCATCATTCCTTCAGTCACCCTGCCGCCATCATTCCTTCAGTCAGCTCCTGCCGCCATCATTCCTTCAGTCACTCCTGCCGCCATCATTCCTTCAGTCACTCCTGCCGCCATCATTCCTTCAGTCACTCCTGCCGCCATCATTCCTTCAGTCACTCCTGCCGCCATCATTCCTTCATACATACATACATACATACATACATACATACATACATACATACATATAAGCAGAGAAAAAATTTGATTGTATATTAAGGAATAAAAAGCACAATACCAGCAGTACATTGTAGGATTATGTATTGAAACTGCGAGAGTCAGCCTGATGGGGCAGTGTAATATATCTTTGATGGGGCAGTGTAATATATCTTTGATGGGGCAGTGTAATATATCTTTGATGGGGCAGTGTAATATATCTTTGATGGGGCAGTGTAATATATCTTTGATGGGGCAGTGTAATATATCTTTGATGGGGCAGTGTAATATATCTTTGATGGGGCAGTGTAATATATCTTTGATGGGGCAGTGTAATATATCTTTGATGGGGCAGTGGGATATATCTTTGATGGGGCAGTGTAATATATCTTTGATGGGTAAGTGTAATATATCTTTGATGGGGCAGTGTGATATATCTTTGATGGGTAAGTGTAATATATCTTTGATGGGGCAGTGTGATATATCTTTGATTGGGCAGAACTTTGAAATGAGCTGCGGTAAGACAACAACATTTACCGCAGAATGTAAATATGCTGAGGCAGAATAACAGTTCTTGGAACGCAAATGAGCTGAGGTAGAATACCAGAGTTTAGCATGTAAACCAAAGTGGTTTAATATCAAGTGAACTTCCTTCTGTGTAATACAGAACAAGGTGTACTGAGAGGAGAGACGAATTTGTTTTTGTGTTAAGCAGTATATGAGCTGGATATTGTTGATAAGCACTTTATATTGGAACAGTGGAGGAGGTGGAGGAGTGGAGTGGGACCCTCCACTATTGTTGCCAGTGTTGTGACGACCATTGTACTACCAGCGATGATGTGATACGGTCAAACGCGTCCAGACATTAATGAAGCATTTAAACAGGTCTAAGTACGATGATGCATGCTAACGCACACTATAACACACTGAGGCAAACTAAAATGAATTCGTTTTTTGCTGAGGCGCTCTCACTCAGCTCCGGGGCAGAGCACAGAACATGAATTAAAGAGGCGAGAGTGCTCCGGGGCGCCACAGCAACGCAGGTGAGGGAATGTTTGTTTGAAGGGCAGTGTGTGTGTATGTAAGGGTGGGGGTGCGACCATACGGTGGACGGAAGCAACTAGCAGGTGGTGGACGGTAGCAGCCAGCAGGTGGACGGTAGCAAGCAGCAGGTGGACGGTAGCAGCCAGAAGGTGGACGGTAGCAAGCAGCAGGTGGACGGTAGCAAGCAGCAGGTGGACGGTAGCAGCCAGAAGGTGGACGGCTAGCAAGCAGCAGGTGGACGGTAGCAAGCAGCAGGTGGACGGTAGCAAGCAGCAGGTGGACGTAGCAAGCAGCAGGTGGACGGTAGCAGCCAGCAGGTGGACGGAGCAAGCAGCAGGTGGACGGTAGCAGCCAGAGGTGGACGGTAGCAAGCAGCAGGTGGACGGAGCAGCCAGCAGGTGGACGGTAGCAAGCAGCAGGTGGACGGTAGCAGCAGCAGGTGGACGGTAGCAGCCAGCAGGTGGACGGTAGCAAGCACAGGTGGACGGTAGCAGCCAGCAGGTGGACGGTAGCAAACAGCAGGTGGACGGTAGCAGCCAGCAGGTGGACGGTAGCAGCCAGCAGGTGGACGGTAGCAAGCACCAGGTAGACGGTAGCAGCCAGCAGATGGACGGTAGCAAGCAGCAGGTGGACGGTAGCAAGCACCAGGTGGACGGTAGCAGCCAGCAGGTGGACGGTAGCAGCCAGCAGGTGGACGGTAGCAGCCAGCAGGTGGACGGTAGCAGCCAGCAGGTGGACGGTAGCAGCCAGCAGGTGGACGTAGCAGCCAGCAGGTGGACGGTAGCAGCCAGCAGGTGAACGGTAGCAGCCAGCAGGTGAACGGTAGCAGCCAGCAGGTGAACGGTAGCAGCAGCAGGTGAACGGTAGCAGCCAGCAGGTGAACGGTAGCAGCCAGCAGGTGAACGGTAGCAGCCAGCAGGTGGACGGTAGCAGCCAGCAGGTGGACGTAGCAGCCAGCAGGTGGACAGGTAGCAGCCAGCAGGTGGACGGTAGCAGCCAGCAGGTGGACGGTAGCAAGCAGCAGGTGAACGGTAGCAGCCAGCAGGTGAACGGTAGCAGCTAGCAGGTGAACAGTAGCAAGGAGCAGGTGGACGGTAGCAGCCAGCAGGTGGACGGTAGCAGGCAGCAGGTGGACGGTAGCAGGCAGCAGGTGGACGGTAGCAGCAGCAGGTGGACTGTAGCAGACAGGGAGGGATGGAGACATAGATGATGAGATAAGGATGGATAACATAAGCCGCTGGTTGGCGAATTGTCTTCAAATTAAGATACCCAGGTGTTGTACGCATCTAAGTGCTCATCTTGTCAGTACTGTGTAACATTATTGTAATGATAACATAGTAGTAACTTTTCAAAACAAAGAGAGGGCGAATGTTCAACCTACAAGAAAAGTGGTTATGACCAGCCCGTCCCTGACTCTGTTTTAACATACTGCAGTTGGCTTGTTAGCTGTCTTAGACCCTTGTAGCCAGGCTTATGCTTGGTTACAAGTACTCCTGGCAGTTTGACATACACACACATTATTTATTTTTTTCAGCATACCGGTCGTCTCCCACCGAGGGAGGCTGACTCAAAATAGAAGAAAATCTTATAAAGCTTTTCATTTTGTTACATTTAGTAATGTATACGGGAGAAGGGGTTACTAGCCGCTTGCTTTCGACATTTTAGTCGCCTCTTACGACACGCATGGCTTACTGAGCAAACATTCTTCTTCACTTTCCCATGGACACACCAATGATGATCAGACTATAATTACAAAGTGTGGCCAGCCCTATGGTCACTATCTTCAACATTATGTTTAATTGTCCACTTATTGAGGAATATAGAGACAGTATAATAACCTATGTGATACGTCAAGATATCTTATTTAATGAAATATGATACTAGATATATCAAGAAAATTTCCTAAATTTTCTTGTAACAGATAAGTAAACTGCAGGTATAAATCCAGATGAACTCCTGTAAACTTTTTGAGGGGCCTAGTTCCTAGGCCTTGCGCTACCCTCCATAGGATGGATATGGGTGCACAATAAATTAGTCACTTCAGCGTTAAAATTTAAATATAGTGAGGAGTGTTCCTAGCATAGTGGTGATAAGTCACCTAGCACCTGCTGCCTCTGTTAACCTGGCAGTAAATAGGTATCTACAGCAAGTGTGGGTCGCATCCTGAGGAAGGATTGAAAGAACCCCAATGGTAATGAGCTGTCTTGAGTTATCCCGGGTTAATAACCTGAAGAATCTCTCCTTCAACTCGCCGCCAAAAGTGGTCTCACCTCCCTGGCTGACAAGCCCTTCTTGTTCCACTGGGGCAGGAGCGAGTCATCTGTCAGGGCACCATGTAGGGCAGTCAGGTCTTCTTGTCCCCTCCAGCAGCCAGGCGTTCCTCGCTCTGCCCTGACGGACACCCACACTCACACACCCTCATCGCATATTTTTTCTTCTCTTTTTAACATGTAAATACGTTTTCTTTACATTGGTCTTGCTCACGAAACAGGAAAAATTGATACCTGTGTTAAGTGACTCGTGGGTCGTATCCAAGGACCCCCAGTGGAAATAAGTCACTGTGACTTGTTTTTTGTGGTTATCCCAGGTAATTTACACATATGTTAAACTATGTATGATAATTGTACTTATGTGTACCTGTACGTAAATAAACTTACTAATCCAGGGTAAACTAAGAAAGGACAGATGCTGAAAAGTCCACTCGTCTTGAAAGTCACATCCCGGGTAAAATACCCTTTTGTAAGAAAATAATAAGTAAGTTTATTTAGGTACATGTACACATATGTACAATTATCGTACACAGTGTAAATTACACAGTGTAAATTACCTAGGATAAACCAAAAAAGTCAAGTCAAAGTGACTTATTTCCAGTGGGGTCCTTGAACAATGATCGTTATAATTATAAAGCAACACTAGCGTAATGTGTTCTTGTGAAACATAATACATTAACACACAACAACGTCATAAAAAACGCTAAGAAAGATAGAGATCGATTATAAATATCCCATCTGGTTGGTGGTTGGTCGGGTGTGGCAGCTGGTTGGTGGTTGGTCGGGCGTGGCAGCTGGTTGGTGGTTGGTCGGGCGTGGCAGCTGGTTGGTGGTTGGTCGGGCGTGGCAGCTGGTTGGTGGTTGGTCGGGCGTGGCAGCTGGTTGGTGGTTGGTCGGGCGTGGCAGCTGGTTGGTGGTTGGTCGGGTGTGGCAGCTGGTTGGTGGTTGGTCGGTGTGGCAGCTGGTTGGTGGTTGGTCGGTGTGGCAGCTGGTTGGTGGTTGGTCGGGCGTGGCAGCTGGTTGGTGGTTGGTCGGGTGTGGCAGCTGGTTGGTGGTTGGTCGGGTGTGGCAGCTGGTTGGTGGTTGGTCGGGTGTGGCAGCTGGTTGGTGGTTGGTCGAGTGTGGCAGCTGGTTGGTGGTTGGTCTGGTGTGGCAGCTGGTTGGTGGTTGGTCGGGCGTGGCATCTGGTTGGTGGTTGGTCGGGTGTGGCAGCTGGTTGGTGGTTGGTCGGGTGGGGCAGCTGGTTGGTGGTTGGTCGGGTGTGGCAGCTGGTTGGTGGTTGGTCGGGTGTGGCAGCTGGTTGGTGGTTGGTCGGGTGTGGCAGCTGGTTGGTGGTTGGTCGGGTGTGGCAGCTGGTTGGTGGTTGGTCGAGTGTGGCAGCTGGTTGGTGGTTGGTCTGGTGTGGCAGCTGGTTGGTGGTTGGTCGGGCGTGGCATCTGGTTGGTGGTTGGTCGGGTGTGGCAGCTGGTTGGTGGTTGGTCGGTGGGGCAGCTGGTTGGTGGTTGGTCGGGTGTGGCAGCTGGTTGGTGGTTGGTCGGGCGTGGCAGCTGGTTGGTGGTTGGTCGGGTGTGGCAGCTGGTTGGTGGTTGGTCGGGCGTGGCAGCTGGTTGGTGGTTGGTCGGGTGTGGCAGCTGGTTGGTGGTTGGTCGGGTGTGGCAGCTGGTTGGTGGTTGGTCGGGTGTGGCAGCTTGTTGGTGGTTGGTCGGGTGTGCAGCTGGTTGGGGTTGGTCGGGTGGCAGCTGGTTGGTGGTTGGTCGGGTGTGGCAGCTGGTTGGTGGTTGGTCGGTGTGGCAGCTGGTTGGTGGTTGGTCGGGTGTGGCAGCTGGTTGGTGGTTGGTCGGGCGTGGCAGCTGGTTGGTGGTTGGTCGGGCGTGGCAGCTGGTTGGTGGTTGGTCGGGTGTGGCAGCTGGTTGGTGGTTGGTCGGGTGTGGCAGCTGGTTGGTGGTTGGTCGGGTGTGGCAGCTGGTTGGTGGTTGGTCGGGTGTGGCAGCTGGTTGGTGGTTGGTCGGGTGTGGCAGCTGGTTGGTGGTTGGTCGGGTGTGGCAGCTGGTTGGTGGTTGGTCGGGTGTGGCAGCTGGTTGGTGGTTGGTCGGGTGTGGCAGCTTGTTGGTGGTTGGTCGGGTGTGGCAGCTGGTTGGTGGTTGGTCGGGTGTGGCAGCTGGTTGGTGGTTGGTCGGGCGTGGCAGCTTGTTGGTGGTTGGTCGGGCGTGGCAGCTGGTTGGTGGTTGTTCGGGTGTGGCAGCTGGTTGGTGGTTGGTCGGGTGTGGCAGCTTGTTGGTGGTTGGTCGGGTGTTGCAGCTGGTTGGTGGTTGGTCGGGTGTGGCAGCTGGTTGGTGGTTGGTCGGGTGTGGCAGCTTGTTGGTGGTTGGTCGGGCGTGGCAGCTTGTTGGTGGTTGGTCGGGTGTGGTAGCTGGTTGGTTGTTGGTCGGGTGTGGCAGCTGGTTGGTGGTTGGTCGGGTGTGGCAGCTGGTTGGTGGTTGGTCGGGTGTGGCAGCTGGTTGGTGGTTGGTCGGGTGTGGCAGCTTTCCAACTGGTTAACACATTCCCTGTTGTCCCATGCTCGTTGTCCCACGCTCGTTGTCCCATGCTCGCTGTCCCACGCTCGTTGTCCCATGCTCGCTGTCCCACGCTCGTTGTCCCATGCTCGTTGTCCCACGCTCGTTGTCCCACGCTCGTTGTCCCACGCTCGTTGTCCCATGCTCGTTGTCCCACGCTCGTTGTCCCACACTCGTTGTCCCATACTCGTTGTCCCACACTCGTTTACCAGGAGTCGCTTCCAGAGGTCACCCCCCCCGCGGCTCAGTCCCAGACCAGGCCTGTACTACAATAACAAGCCTCCTGGTTGTTGGCCTGATCGATCTAGCTGTTAGTGCCTGCCTCCCGCAGCCCGGATGATCAGGAACTGTTCTGGGGAATTTATTGAGTTCCCTCTTGAAGATAACTAAGGGTTTGTTGGTGATCCCTCTTATGCGTGCTGGGAGGTTGCTGGAGAGTCGTGGTTACCTTAACCTTTCTCAGTGTACTCATCGCTCCGCTGCTTTTCATTAAAGGTATCCTGCACCGTCTGCCAAGCCTCGTGTGGTTATAAATAGTAATTTCGGAGAGCAGGTTTGGGACCAATCCCCCCATTACCTTCCAGGTGTAGATTATGATGTATCTCTCTCACAAAACTTTGAGGCCCAGCCCCTGGACCCATTATATACCTCTGTAATCTTTTTGACTACCACCCACAGGATGGGTATTGGGTGCATAATAAGGATATTAAACTAACTCTCTCTCACCTACGTTTTAAGGAATTCGGTTTTAGGGATTTCAGACACTCTCAGTAATTTAAGTGCTTGACTGAGTTTATATAAGCTGTGAAGCTTCTCTGTGCGTTTTCCAGCTCAGCAATTTCGCCTGCCTTGAAGGGGGCTGTTAGTATACAGGAATACTCCAGCCTAGAGAGAACGAGTGACCCAAAGAGTATCATATTACCTTTGAAGAGTTTCGAGTATCTACTTGGCTTGCCATGGGCAGGGTTTTAGCATCCTCTTGGTTTTTAGGTTTAGTTATCAATCTATGATTTCTTGAGTTCGATAATAACTGAGTTATCTTGATCGTGATCTTCTGACGTTATCATTCCCAGGTCTCTCACATTTGACTTACGTTCTGTTGAGTGGTTTGAGTTTGTCTTGTACTCTGATCTTGTTTTTATTGCCTCCATTATTCAGTGATGTAGTAACAGAAATCTGTCCTCATTAAATACCGTACTGTTGTCAGTGGCCCACTGGAAAACTTGGTTTGTCACACACGTTGTCACGCCGTTGTCACGCCCGTTGTCACGCCCGTTGTCACGCCCGTCACTGAAGTCGCTGATGTAAGGGCATGTAAGCAGGTCATCATTGATGTTCTCTATCCCCTTCAACGTCCCGCCTCTTCCCTCCTCCCCTGGCTGACAGACTTCATTACCTGATGTACGAAAACTTTTTTTGTAATGACTATGACAGGGAACGGTAGCTAGCTTTGGTTCCTACTGTGTAACTATCATATAGAATAGAGCACTAGCACTGCAGTTGTTCCCACATTGATAGAGTGGAGGTACACTATAGGTGTTCCCACAATGTAACTGTAATATAGAGTAATAGCACAATGCAGGTTGTATCGCCTCCAGCTTTCTTTCATAAAAAATTCCCCACCAGTAATTCATTTTAGTTTGCAAAAACTCGCCCCATTGTCCTGGTTAAGTAACAGAAGTTGATATCGCGTAATGGGTTCACTTACCTTACCCTGCTGACTTCCTCTCTCCTCTGTTCTCTTCCCTCCTGTCTCTTCCTCCTTCCCTTCCCTCCGTCACTTCTCTTCCTTCTCCTCCCTACTACTGTCCTCATTCTCCCCCGCCTTCTTATCGCAAATCGTCCTGCGTGTTGTCTCCCTGTACGCGTGACAACTATCGTTGTCATAACTATCCTGGATGACCACCAACACTGCCACTCCTCTGATACATCTTACTAAGTTGTATCAGAGGCGAGGCAGTGTTGGTGGATGGGTAAGTTGTATCAGAGGCGAGGCAGTGTTGGTGGATGGGTAAGTTGTATCAGAGGCGAGGCAGTGTTGGTGGATGGGCAGGTTGTATCAGAGGCGAGGCAGTGTTGGTGGATGGGTAAGTTGTATCAGAGGCGAGGCAGTTTTGATGGATGGGTAAGTTGTATCAGAGGCGAGGCAGTGTTGGTGGATGGGCAGGTTGTATCAGAGGCGAGGCAGTGTTGGTGGATGGGTAAGTTGTATCAGAGGCGAGGCAGTGTTGGTGGATGGGTAAGTTGTATCAGAGGCGAGGAAGTGTTGGTGGATGGGTAAGTTGTATCAGAGGCGAGGCAGTGTTGGTGGATGGGTAAGTTGTATCAGAGGCGAGGCAGTGTTGGTGGATGGGCAGGTTGTATCAGAGGCGAGGCAGTGTTGGTGGATGGGTAAGTTGTATCAGGGGCGAGGCAGTGTTGGTGGATGGGCAGGTTGTATCAGAGGCGAGGCAGTGTTGGTGGATGGGTAAGTTGTATCAGAGGCGAGGCAGTGTTGGTGGATGGGCAGGTTGTATCAGAGGCGAGGCAGTGTTGGTGGATGGGTAAATTGTATCAGAGGCAGGCAGTGTTGGTGGATGGGCAGGTTGTATCAGAGGCGAGGCAGTGTTGGTGGATGGGTAAGTTGTATCAGAGGCGAGGCAGTGTTGGTGGATGGGCAGGTTGTATCAGAGGCGAGGCAGTGTTGGTGGATGGGTAAGTTGTATCAGAGGCGAGGCAGTGTTGGTGGATGGGTAAGTTGTATCAGAGGCGAGGCAGTGTTGGTGGATGGGCAGGTTGTATCAGAGGCGAGGCAGTGTTGGTGGATGGGTAAGTTGTATCAGAGGCGAGGCAGTGTTGGTGGATGGGTAAGTTGTATCAGAGGCGAGGCAGTGTTGGTGGATGGGTAAGTTGTATCAGAGGCGAGGCAGTGTTGGTGGATGGGCAGGTTGTACAGAGGCGGCAGTGTGGTGGGGAGTGAGAGGCGAGGCAGTGTTGGTGGATGGGTAAGTTGTATCAGAGGCGAGGCAGTGTTGGCGGATGGGTAAGATGATCTTATCCATCCACCAACACTGCCTCGCCTCTGATCAACCTGCCCATCCACCAACACTGCCTCGCCTCTGATACAACCTGCCCATCCACCAACACTGCCTCGCCTCTGATACAACCTGCCCTCAGCCAAGATGAAGGTGTTTCCCAACGTCGTCTTGATGAATCTCAAGCATAGGCAGGTTAGGTAGGTAAGGTTTGTCAGGAAACAGGACAAGTGTTTTCTGACGCGGATCTTAGGAAGACGGTCGTAGTAGAAAATATCGCCTCTGTGGGCGAAACTGCTTCCTAGTATAGATACAGAGGTGTTGCATATGTGGCTTATTCTTCTGCCTCTCTCTCGATGATCCAAAACAGCGTTGAATTCAACATATTTTTCCACGTCAAGAAGCGTCAGGACACGTCTTTCCTGGCCCCCCCCAAAAAAAAATCCAACCATCTGGTGTCAGGCGTATTGTAGCGAATCCCGAGGGAGCTAAAGTCTACCCTCCCCATGGATTTACGAAGATTTTCGCACGCAATACTCCTCCTCCTTGTTTGAATAAGAGCGGACTTGCTTTGCCTATTTGCATAAGTACGTGGTCTTATTTGCAACCATGGGGAAGGGCCCGCCCATGAACCCAATACTCTGAAATACTCTGAATTCCAGCCACGGGTATGGGGTGACCACTGGCCATACCCTGGGTACGGGATGTGTAGCAAGACCCTCAACCAGCATTGTGTATGCAGTCGATAAACTTGATAATGGTGTGAAAGCTTTACACAATCGTATGAGCATTTACATTAACATTTGAAAGTTGTGAATAAACGTTTGAACGTTTTTGCGCAATCTTGTGTAAGCTTAGAGCACATGAATGTTTTAATCAATCGTGAATAGATATATCATGTGCGTTTAAACGTACATGGTGCTAGACGTACTAATGGACGTACATATTAGACGTGCATGATAGATGTAAGTGATAGACGTTCATCATCACTGTACAAGATAGATAGATGAATATGCTGCAACATGCGCATACAATATGTCTGGTTTGAAGAGGATTTACGGTTCAGTTTTTCATGAAAAGAAATATATCACAGACATGTCAGCAGGGGTGGCAGGGGAGAGGAAGGCAGGGGTGGCAGGGGAGAGGAAGGCAGGGGTGGCAGGGGAGAGGATAACAAGGATTGCAGGGTGATAACTGTTATCCAAGCCGTGTAACCTTCACAAACGCTACTGCATCCAGTCTCCTGGTGGTTCTACCTTCACTGCCGATATTTGTGCATGTGACCTTCTGGTTAATGGAAGGGGAAAAGGTGAAGTAGCCAAATTCATCGAATCAAGAGCCCTTCACCGGTATCAAGGTACCAGCCCACTGAAGGGCATAGTTCGTGCAGGTGTCTCGTCCAGGTACAACATCTTCCCTGTGGTAGGCGTTTCCTGTGTTCCCTTATATGTTCACCTTGATGGAAGATGTAGCCAGAGTGTGCGGGATCCACGGTAACTCTCACACCATTGTCTGAACTTTTTTTCTTTAAACTACACACAATAACATTGTTAACTCAGTGAGTGACATTGTGTGAGGAACATTCAGTAACACTGTGGGGATCATTCATTGAGGAACGTTATGTGAGGAACATTCAGTAACACTGTGGGGATCATTCATTGGGGAACGTTATGTGAGGCTCATTTAGTGAGTGACATTGTGTGAGGAACTGCTAGTGAATAATTCACGTAAAACGCTTATTAATTTGCTAATCATTGTTGACGTTTAAGGGCAGGTTACATCTCACAGTATTATTAAATGTTTTGTTAATATTAAACTCCACACAGCTTAATAATAGCCATGAATGATCCGCCTATAAATTATTCTTCTTTAAACATTTCCCGAGTATTAATTGCACTATTAATCACAATCACCAATGCTAAATAAACATTTGCTGAAATAAGTTGATATATTTCATGTATTAATTGGATTGTGCTTTCCTTTTATTTACAGGATGGGGGGTCGGACGGGATACACCTGTGTCAGACACACACTCTGTGTCCTCAACACCTTCATGTGGGTAAGTGAAATTGGTGGGGAAAAGTATACCTTCGTGCGGGTAGGTACGGGTGTAAACACTGGGGCGTGGTTCCTTAAGACACCTGCTGTCTATGTTCACCTAGCGGTAAAATAGGTACCTGGGTGTTAGTAGACTGGTGTGGGTCGCATCCTATGGGACAAAACTAACCTAATTAGCGGGAAATGCTCTGCATAACAAGGAGCTTGCTATATAGTATGTCACTTATGTCAGCTATGGAAGCTGACAGGAAGTTCAACGCGCTCGTTAATAATCTCACGCACTCTACAACATACACTCACAACGCACTCATCAACCTCACACATATTCCATGACACACTCGCAACCTGTTATCTTCTCTCTTTCCTTGTGTCATCCTTCTAGTTTCCTCAGATGTCTTCACGACCATCTTTTTTTGTTTTCAAAATTCGTGACTCAGTTAAATTCCTGATAAAGTTTTCGTGTCACTGGACTATTATTTATGTATGAAGAGCGCTAAAACCGTATGTATCATCGTCATCGTGTCTACTACACGAGTTTCATCACTGGTCAACAGTACTTAAAACCTAAACTGTACTAAAGCACTCTGGTGACCTGTGTGGTCAGTACTCTGGTGACCTGTGTGGTCAGTACTCTTGTGACCTGTGTGGTCAGTACTCTTGTGACCTGTGTGGTCAGTACTCTTGTGACCTGTGTGGTCAGTACTCTTGTGACCTGTGTGGTCAGTACTCTGTGACCTGTGTGGTCATACTCTGTGACCTGTGTGGTCAGTACTCTTGTGACCTGTGTGGTCAGTACTCTTGTGACCTGTGTGGTCAGTACTCTTGTGACCTGTGTGGTCAGTACTCTTGTGACCTGTGTGGTCAGTACTCTTGTGACCTGTGTGGTCAGTACTCTTGTGACCTGTGTGGTCAGTACTCTTGTGACCTGTGTGGTCAGTACTCTTGTGACCTGTGTGGTCAATACTCTTGTGACCTGTGTGGTCAGTACTCTTGTGACCTGTTGGTCAGTACTCTTGTGACCTGTGGTCAGTACTCTTGTGACCTGTGTGGTCAGTACTCTTGTGACCTGTGTGGTCAGTACTCTTGTGACCTGTGTGGTCAGTACTCTTGTGACCTGTGTGGTTTAATACTCTTGTGACCTGTGTGGTCAGTACTCTTGTGACCTGTGTGGTCAGTACTCTTGTGACCGTGTGGTCAATACTCTTGTGACCTGTGTGGTAATACTCTTGTGACCTGTGTGGTCAGTACTCTTGTGACCTGTGTGGTCAGTACTCTTGTGACCTGTGTGGTCAGTACTCTTGTGACCTGTGTGGTCATACTCTTGTGACCTGTGTGGTCAGTACTCTTGTGACTGTGTGGTCAGTACTCTTGTGACCTGTGTGTCAATACTCTTGTGACCTGTGTGGTCAGTACTCTTGTGACCTGTGTGGTCAGTACTCTTGTGACCTGTGTGGTCAGTACTCTTGTCACCTGTGTGGTCAGTACTCTTGTCACCTGTGTGGTCAGTACTCTTGTGACCTGTGTGGTCAGTATTCTTGTGACCTGTGTGGTTAATACTCTTGTGACCTGTGTGGTTAATACTCTTGTGACCTGTGTGGTTAATACTCTTGTGACCTGTGTGGTTAATACTCTTGTGACCTGTGTGGTTAATACTCTTGTGACCTGTGTGGTTAATACTCTTGTGACCTGTGTGGTTAATACTCTTGTGACCTGTGTGGTTAATACTCTTGTGACCTGTGTGGTTAATACTCTTGTGACCTGTGTGGTTAATACTCTTGTGACCTGTGTGGTTAATACTCTTGTGACCTGTGTGGTTAATACTCTTGTGACCTGTGTGGTTAATACTCTTGTGACCTGTGTGGTTAATACTCTTGTGACCTGTGTGGTTAATACTCTTGTGACCTGTGTGGTTAATACTCTTGTGACCTGTGTGGTTAATACTCTTGTGACCTGTGTGGTTAATACTCTTGTGATCTGTGTGGTTAATACTCCTGTGACGTGTGTGGTTAATATTCTTGTGACCTGTATGGTCAGTACTCTTGTGACCTTTGTGATCATTACTTTTGTGACCTGTGTGGTCAGTATTCTTGTGACCTGTGTGGTTAATACTCTTGTGACCTGTGTGGTCAGTATTCTTGTGACGTGTGTGGTTAATACTCTTGTAACGTGTGTGGTCAATATTCTTGTGATTTATGTAGTCAGTATTCTTGTGACCTGTGTAGTCAATACTTCTTTAACAGGGTCACTTCTCCTTCACAAGGGTCCACCTTAACACTGGTCAGTGACGTTCCATGAATCCTACCGGGTACAGCGCTTGACCATGAATGATGTGTGGGTGTTGCCCTCGTGAACATGTTCCACACCACCTCAGAGGGGCCACTGACCTCCAGAGAGAGGTATAATCTCTCGTTAAGTTATTCTCTCAACCACACTGTGACCTTCTCACTGTGGTGTCCTTCACCTGATGAGTCCCACTGTTTGTAACCTCTATGACATTTCACATCATCATTATCATTCACCTGTCACTCACCCACCTAATTTATCAATCTCTCTCTCTCTCTCTCTCTCTCATACGTACTGGTAATAAGTCACTGTGTGTTTTTGATGGGGTTATCCTGGGTAATTTACACTATGTATGATAATTGTACTTATGTGTACGTGTACTTAGGGTAAACTTAAGATGCCAGTAAACAGGTGATATCACGATATGCAAAATATTATTATTACTATAATCAAAACTAAGCAATATGCAAAATAACCACAGTGGAAAAAACTGAAATTCCCAGGGCTTTCGTGATGTGAGAAACCACAAAAGCTCTGGGAATTTCACGTTTTTTTTCCCCCCACTGTGGTTATTTTGCCTATACTATCAGGCATTTTAATCCTTTTTCAGGTTGTTGGTTGTTCCATGCTGGGTGCAGGCATCTGGCTACGACTGGCCTATGGTGGGTATGCCTCGCTGTTACACCAGTACTCTGCTGTGTCTGCTGACTCTCTGTGTCTCGCTGCTGGGGTCATCACCTTCGTCCTCGCCTTCTGTGGCTGTTGTGGCTCCTGGTTCCAGAGTGGCTGTATGCTCGTCACTGTGAGCTACACCTCCACATTGTACAATATAACTTTATTTCTGTTCTCCAGTGTACAAAATATAGTCCGCATGTAATAAAATATAGTTAAATACAAGAGAAAGCCACTAGTATGAGGTGAATTATTTATCTGGGATGAAGTTGAATTTAGGTGCTTATGTGTTGTTGTGTTTTTGTATGTAAATTCACTAATGTTCGTTAAGTTGTGCAGTTGAAATACGTGTATATAATTATAACCGTAATTTTTAAAGAGGTGGAGGGGTAAGCCAGTGGAAGGCCTCGGTCAGATGACCAAAAGCTCCAGCTGTGGGTCAGGAAACACTTGTCCTGTTTCCTGACGAACCTAACCTAACCTGAAATAGGTGTATTTTCGGCCTATAGAATAAAAAAAAGGTATACCCCGACCTGAACTTAATTTACCATGTATTAGAACTTAATTCTTAATCTAGGCCTATAGGGACAAAATATAATATGTCCATTGCACGACCCACTTAATAAAAGAGAATTTACATAAGACTTGAAGCTCAAAAAAATTGGTATCACGAGTAACTTGTGTGCTTGTGAGGGGGGCTCTTGATCCGAGGAATTGGACCTTTCCCCCCCTTCCTTGGGTAGAACCTCCCCATGAACGTAATAATGTTTTAATCTCCCGTCGAGGGATATCCCTTGATGCTGGTGAGTGGTTCTTGATCCAAGGAACTGGATTTTCCCCTTCCTTTCCTTGGATCGAACCTGAATGCTTCCTATTCCTTAGAAATTATATGACCCGTATCAGTTTAGCGCTTCCTCCACCATTAAAATAAAAATAAAATATCTTAATATGCACGAGTCTTTTCCTCCATGTTTCAGTATTAACCAATTTAACCCAATTATTATTATTATTATAATTATTATATTCGAGGGAAGTGCTAAACCCTACAGTATTTTATTTCATGCTTTACTTTTGAAGAGTTTCGAGAGTTTCACTAATCTCGGAGCCCGGCCATGGGCCAGGCTCGTCTGGTGCTTGCCTGGTCAACCAGGCTGTTGCTGTTGGAGACCCTGCTGAAATACCCATTATTAATTTGAGTATGTTTGTGTTGGTTTCAGTACTTCAGTCTGGTGGTGGTAGTGTTCACCTTACAGCTGGTTGCTGGCACTCTGGCATTCGTCTTCAGGGGTGAGGTGTCAGCCACTCTGGTGGGTGAGCTGCAGGCTGGCATCCGTCGCTCCTTCAATGACACTGCTGAGGATGCTGTGGCACTCACCTGGAACCACCTCCAAACACAGTTTCACGTAATTCATTCACTGTTAGTTTTGTTTTAAGTTGAAAGTGGTCAACCCACGTGTGTGTGTGTGTGTGTGTGTGTGTGTGTGTGTGTGTACTCACCTAATTGTGGTTGCAGGGGTCGAGACTCAGCTCCTGGTCCCGCCTCTTCGCTGTGTGTGTGTATGTGTGTGTGTATGTGTGTGTGTATGTGTGTGTGTATGTGTATGTGTGTGTGTGTGTACTCACCTATTTGTACTCACCTATTTGTGGTTGCAGGGGTCGATTCATAGCTCCTGGCCCCGCCTCTTCACTGATTGCTACTAGGTCCTCTCTCTCCCTGCTCCATGAGCTTTATCAAACCTCGTCTTAAAACTATGTATGGTTCCTGCCTCCACTATGTCGCTTTCCACTTGCTGACAACTCTATGACTGAAGAAATACTTCATAACATCCCTTTGACTCATAGGAGTCTTCAACTTCCAATTGTGACCCCTTGTTTCTGTGTCCCCTCTCTGGAACATCTTGTCTCTGTCCACCTTATCTATTCCTCGCAGTATTTTATATGTCGTTATCATGTGTGTGTGCGTGCGTGAGTACGTGCGTGCGTTGTCATCCTGTATAGGACATGATTGAATGGAATATTTTTTCTTTTCTTTTCAGTCTGTTATTTTCCCCCCTATTGGTTGTTTTACAATGATAAACATAAGACAGGAGGAACACTGCAGCAGGCCTACTGGCCCATACTAGGCAAGTCTGTCTCAAACCCAAACCCACTAGAAAAATACTTGCCCAACCCATTTTTAATGGTGCCTAAGTAATAAGCTTAACAGTATTGTTAGAAGTGCTTTTATGATGTTATTACAACAATATTGATCATTTTTATTAAATTTGAGGTGAGTTTTATTAATATTAACGTATTACCTACCCTCTGAGTAGTCTGTGAAACATTAAACCCAGAGGGGCCATGCAGTGCCTGGTGAATTGCAGGCAATCAGGTTTGATCCAAGGAAGAGGAAGATAGCTTTGATCCCCTGGATCAAGAGCCCTTCACTGGTATCGAAGTGCACCTCCTAAGAAGGATGTATAGTTCAAGGACATTTCAGCATCTTACTCTATCACTCCGCTATACCTGGAGACATCTGGAGAGGGTTTTGGGGGTCAACGCCCCCGCGACCCGGTCTGTGACTAGGCCTCGCTATATAACAAGCCTCTTATCTAATTAACTATAAAACTAATTACATATGCAAGACTTGTTAACTTGCCAGATGACACACAAGTATACGTGACTAAGATTTATCTCTTGTTAATTCGTTTTTATTAAATCTTATTTCCAATAGTTATTAGCCTTTTTTTGTCTTTATTCAGAGCTTATTTAAATTAAGTTTTATAAAATGTTTGTTGAAAAACATGCCTAGCAAAGCATGTTTTAGTTTTAACAATGGATTCTTTCAGTGCTGTGGAGTGGAGGGTCCAGATGATTGGTTCAAAATCACTGCCTGGCCTCATGAAGAATGGGTCCCACGGGCTTGCTGTCTCACAAAATATATAAACAGCCCTGGTTAGTATTATTATTACCCTTAGGCAGCGGCAGACCTACATTTTTGGAGCCCTGAAGCTTGAACTGTTATGAGGGGGCCCCTTCACAATCCTTTCTCATACAGTAGACCCAAAATTTTTAATCATTGTGAACTAAAGTCTCTTATAGGGCCCCTCCAAGATTAGGTGCCCTGATGCTTAAGCTTCATTAGTTTCATAGCAGATCCTGCCCAGCCCTTAGGCAGAATATGACCTGTATCCCATTTCCATTTGTCACTAGATTATACCTTTCAGGCTCCATGACAGAAACTGACTTACTACACAAACTCTGAAGATTATGCCTTTAGCACCTCCCTCAGTCCCTTCTACCTCGATCTCTTGCTACCCTCTATCCCTGCACTATCCACTGTCCTGCTGCACTCCATACCCTACTAATTATCCATCTCCCTCTTACAACCCATTCTCCCTGCATCCTGCAATAACCTGCAGTGCTGTATGACCCCTGTGGTTTAGCGCTTCTATTAGATTATAGCTGTATAACCCCTGTGGTTTAGCGCTTCTATTTGATTATAATAATAATAATAATATTTGATTATAATAATAATAATTTCAGGCTCCATCTGTGAAGTTTTTGTATGTTGCTGTATTGAGGGATTTATCAAATAAATTTTGGCCCAATTCCCCTTCCACACATACACAGAAAGATCTTGGATTTGATCCCTGGGCAAGGCAATATTCAAATCTCACTACATCTGTTCATTGAACAGTAAATATATAGTATCTGGATATTAGCCCACTATTGTGGGTTGCATAATAGGTTAAAAGTTGAAATGGAAAAATGCAGCTGCTGTATATTGTAATAATAATAATAATAATAATAATCATAATAATGATAATTATAAAAACTACACCATGAGTATTGTTTTGTTGTAGCCAATAATAGGTAGTAATAATCACATTCATTAAGTCATCAAAACTGATCATGTACTCTAAGAATACAACCTTAAATTGTGTGACATTTTATTCCTCTTTATGTTTTACCTTTATGGCATGGTTTATATTGCAATACGTACTGTACAGTGGACCCCCGAGTTTCGTAAGGTTCTTATTTCGTAAACATCGTGTTTCGTAAGTTTTTTCGATTTCGAGAATCGTAAACTGTCTCGTGTTTCGTAATGTATTAGACCTGTCCGCCTGCTCCGCGCCTGCGCAGGACACAGGACGCCGCCAGTGAAGCATTGTTTACCATTGAGAGAACATTACCCAGCGTGCTCTTTCAAACATTCACAATACATTTGGTGTCTTTTTTGGTGGTTTAGTGATTGTCACTGTGAAATAAGTTACTATGGGTCCAAAGAAGCTTCCTAGTGGCACCCCTGTGGTAAAGAAAGTGAGGAACACTATCGAACTGAAGAAAGAGATTATAGAAAAATATGAGAGTGGCGTACGTCTGAGTGAGCTTGCCAGGATGTACAAGAAAACCCCATCTACTATCAGCTCTATCCTGGCAAAGAGAAATGAGATCAAGGAAGCTAATGTTGCAAAAGGGGTTGATATGTTAACGAAAAATAGATCGAAAACAGTGGATGAGGTTGAAAAGTTGTTGTTGGTGTGGATCAATGAAAAACAGAGAGCGGGTGATAGTATTTCCATGGCGATAATTTGTGAAAAGGCAAGGAAGTTGCACACAGATCTTGTCAAGACAATGCCTGGAACCAGTGGTGAGGCGAGTGATTTTAAAGCCAGCAAAGGCTGGTTTGACAGGTTTAAGAAACGTAGTGGCATACACAGTGTTGTGAGACATGGTGAGGCAGCCAGCTCAGTCAAACGTGCAGCTGAAAAGTTTATGCAGGAATTCCAGGGGTTCGTAGAGGCTGAACAATTCCTCCCCCAACAAGTGTTAAACTGTGATGAAACAGGCCTGTTTTGGAAGAAAATGCCCAACAGGACCTTCATTACTCAGGAGGAAAAGGCACAGCCAGGACACAAGCCTATGAAAGACAGGCTAACTCTTATGATGTGTGCCAATGCCAGTGGTGATTTTAAAGTGAAGCCTTTACTGGTGTATCACGCAGAAAATCCCAGACCCTTCAGGAATCACAGTGTTGACAAGAATAATTTGTGTGTGCATTGGAAGGCTAACACCAAGGCATGGGTCACTATGGAGATTTTCAAGGAATGGGTGACTGGAGTGTTTGGCCCTAGTGTGAAGAAATACCTCTTGGAAAAGAAATTGTCACTCAAGTGCCTCCTGGTACTGGACAATGCTCCTGCTCATCCTCACAACTTGCAAGAGTGTTTGTCTGACAAGTTTAATTTCATCAGAGTGAAGTTCTTGCCTCCTAACACCACTCCTCTCATCCAGCCCATGGACCAGCAGGTCATTTCCAACTTCAAGAAACTGTACAACAAAGCAGTGTTTCAGAAGTGCTTTGATGTGACCTCAGACACTGCATTGACCCTAAGGGAGTTCTGGAAAGTTCACTTCAATATTGTGCATTGCATACGCCTTATAGGTAAGGCTTGGGAGGGAGTGACTTCCAGGACTTTGAACTCTGCTTGGAGACCATTGTGGCCAGGTTGTGTCCAACAGAGGGATTTTGAAGGATTTGAGGCTGACCCTGACCCTGACCCTGACGACCCTGTGCCTGTTGTGGAAGATATTGTGGCATTGGGGAACAGCCTGGGGTTGGAGGTGAGTGGTGAGGATGTGGAAGAGTTGGTGGAGGAGCACAGGGTAGAGCTAACAACTGAAGAGCTGCAAGAGCTTCATCTGGAACAGCAACAGACCACAGCTGAGGTTATTGCTTCAAAGGAGGAGGGTGAGAGACAGAAGGAGGTGCCTTCTTCAGTGCTTAAGGAGATGTGTACAAAGTGGAATGAGTTGCAGACATTTGTTGAAAGACACCACCCTGAACAAGCTGAAATGAGCCTTCTGTGCAGCCATTTCAGTGACAGAGCCATGCTGCACTTCAGAAAAGTGTTGAAAAGTCGCCAGAAACAGAGGACTGTGGACAGTTACTTCACCAGGCAGGGGTCTAGTGACTCTCAAGCTGGTCCTAGTGGCATTAAAAGACCAAGAAGGGAAGTAACCCCAGAGAGGACTTGTTACCTGAAGTCATTTTGGAGGATTCCCTTCCAACCACTAACACCCTGCCCCTGTCAGCAACTCTACCTTCCAGATGCCTGCAACTCTTCAATAAAGATAAGTAAATGTATATATATATATATATATATATATATATATATATATTATATATATTGTTTTTAATTATTTTGCATGAATATTTTTTTGTGGAGCGGATTAATTGTATTTACATTATTTCTTATGGGAAATAATGGTTCGAATTTCGTAAACTTTGTGTTAAGTAATAGCTCCTGGAATGGATTAATTACAATACTTGGGGGTCCACTGTATTTATAATTACAGTGGATCCTCGGTTTTCGTTGAAAATTCTTTCCAGAATGCTGTTTGAGTGCCGTTACCGACAAATTTGTTCCCATAAGGACAAATGTAAATTAGATTAGTCATTTCAGACACCCGAAAATACACTTACAAAAGCACTTACGAAAATACACTTATATAATTGTTCGAGTTTGGAGGTGAACGAAAACCGAGGGTCCACTGTATTTCTAAACTGTATATAAAAAATACTCATAGAATATAATGTATGCACTTGAACCCCCTGATTTATTAGGGTTAACTTTCTAGAGTCCTCATGAATCTGAAGTTGCAAATATCATGAAATTTTGCATGTCTGAATTTTTTAAATTTCTCTTATTTTATATTTTACATAAACACTGAATATTTTCAGAAAAATCCCACGGGTGGTTTGACTCTTTTTATTTTGCTGTTGATCTCTTTCAATATAAGGGGCTAAAAAAAAGAAACTGCAAAATGAATAATTGAATTTACATTATTTATGTAATCAGGAAAGTGCTAGACCCCTAGGGGTCATATAGCACCTGGGAAAGATGAGGCATTCACGTTTGATCTAAAGAAGGGGAAGCAAAATCCAGGAATCGCAGCACCTGCAGTGGGGGGCATGTATCATCAAAGCGGTCCACAAGATGCCCTTCAGTAAAAACATATACATACGTACATACTACAGTCAAACCTCGATTTTCGTATGCCCTAGTTTTCATACGATTCTGTTTTCGATGACTTTTTTCGTCAAAATTTTGTCCCAGGTTTTGTACATTTGCTCGGTTTTCGTACAGTTGAAAATGGTCTGTACCAAACTTGCCCGCCTGCCTGTGTGACTCGGCCACTCATTTCCCGGAATCGAGCGCCCACACAAAGCATCCCATGCATTCGTGACTCAGTCTGCCTTTGTTTCTCATTGAGTGAGCATCACCCCGTGCATTCATGGACCAGCAGGTCATTTCAAACTTCAAAAAACTCTACACCAAAGCACTATTTCAAAGGTGCTTTGAAGTGACCTCGGACACTGAATTGACCCTAAGAGAGTTCTGGAGGAATCACTTCAATATCCTCAATTACATAAGCCTTATAGATAAGGCTTGGCAGGGAGTGACTTCTAGGACGATGAACTCTGCTTGGAGAAAATTGTGGCCAGAATGTGTCCTCGAGAAGGATTTTGAAGGGTTTGAGGCTGACCCTGATGACCCTACGCCTGTTGTGGAATCTATTGTCTTTGGGGAAGTCCATGGGGTTGGATGTGAGTGGCCAGAATGTGGAAGAGTTGGTGGACGACCACAGGGAAGAGCTAACCTCTGAAGAGCTGCAAGACCTTCAACTGGAACAGCAACAAACCGCAGCTGACTCTCAAGCTGGTCCTAGTGTCAGTAAAAGACAAAGAAGGGAATTAACTCCGGATAGGGCCTTGATACCTGAATTCCTTATGGACGGGGATTTCCCTTCCAAACAATAACCTCTCCTCCTCCCTCTTCCCTCCTCGCCATGTTCCATACGCCAACAAGAGTCTTCATTAAAGGTAAAAGTTATGTTAAATGTTCATTTATCCATTTCATTAGTCATTTATATTTATTTCTCATTGTTTTCTCTATGAAAAACTATAGTTATTCTCTATAAAATATATATTTTGTTAATATTTTTGGGTGTCTGGAACGGATTAATTGGATCTACATTATTTCTTATGGGAAATATTGCTTCAGTTTTCGTACGATTCAGTTTTCGTCAGACTTTTTCGAACAGATTATAATCACAAAAACCGAGGTTCCACTGTAATCGAATCATGTGAATTATAAAGCTTGTGAATTCTGTGGTTTGACTGTTTAGAATTTTCTTGAAAAGTATTGTGCTATATACTGCAACTAATTTAATTTTTTTTAAACAGATTGTGGGAAAACTGGAGAGAGAGATCACTGGTATAATGCTGGATGCTTCATGCAGGTGAAGATGTGGTTTATTGAAAGACTACATATTGTTGGCATTATTGGTCTGGTATTTGCATTTGTGCAGGTATGTTTACAAACATCATATTTTCTCTTAATTTTCCCCATTATTTTATTCAGGAAAAACAGTAAACATATGTAGATCACTCAAGTGTGTATAGTGAATGTTTGGGTGATGCTAGAGAGGTAACGAGACAAAAGGGTTGATGACAGGTACTAGAGTAAAAGGACTTTGTAACTGGTGCAGTCAGTCCATTTCAGTTAAAACACTAAAATCTGCATTGAAGTGTGACTTTCAGGGAGGAGGACAGACAAAGTTAAAATATAGAGCATTAAAGAGGTAGAAAAGTCAGTGCTCTTCCTGATGAATAGGACAATACATGTAAGTCAAAAGAATTTGGACATTTAACAAAATATCAGAGTGGAGTTGGGTCTCCTCTATGAGATGGCCAGGTTGGACAGGTGTGCAGATGCAAGAGAGTACCTTCTCCCACAGCTGATAACTGTGAAGTGAGGATCCTTTATCCATGTCTTGTTCACAGTCTCTCATTAAAAAGAACACATCGCTGTACAGTGGAGCCCCGCCTAACGAGCACCCCGGAAATCGTACAATTATGTAAGTATAATATTGTAAGTACTTGTGGAAGTGTGTTTTTGGCGGTCTGAAATAGACTAACCTACATGACATTATTTCTTAAGGAAGGAAATTCGTTCGGTAATGGCACTTGAGCAGGCTTCTGGAATGAATTTTGCTCGTTAGGCGGGGGTCCACTGTATAACCCTTGTGGGATCAGCGCTTAGTTATGATTACAGTAGAACCCTCATATCCATGGATTTGGTTTCCACAGTTTCAGTTATTCACGGTTTACAGTAGCCTAAGAATAACCCTTAATTTTGCTTAATAATGGCCCCCAAAGTGCAAAAATATGATGCTGGTAGTTTTTCAAAGCCTAAGAGAAGCTGTGAGGTACTTCCCATCACTGAAAAAGTGCTAATTCTTGACTTAGTGTGCATAATTTATCAATTAAACTTTATCATAGGTATGTGTAAATGAAAAACTACTTATATACACATACACGTATAGGGTTTGCTACTATCCATATTAGGTCTTGGAATGTATCCCCAGCGGATACAGGGGACTACTGTATAATACGTAATAATTTAAGAATAAAAGCCAAAATACAATGGCTGGAACAATTCACAACTGACCCACAGTTTGGGGAAGAGATTTTAGGAAACATTTTGGTCTGTCCTGGACAATTGTCAAGTTGCAAGTTGAAAATGATGCAGGACAGACCAGAACATTGAATACTTTACATTACTAACAATTTATTTATCTAATGCATAATATTGTCTAATCGTATGTACCTCTACTTCAAAGTTCATTTGTTCAAATCTTAAAATAAAATAAAATTAATAAAATCTTTATTTTCTACGAGGAATATTAACTAAATAAAACATGTAAAGTAAAGCTAAATCTTGGCAAAGAAGTATACTTTCAGTTGAAGTGAAATACGGAAATTCACTCTTTGTACAGTCAACCCCCGGTGTTCGTTAGCGTCGGAGTTCGTTAAAATCTGTGTTCGTTAAGTTTTTTCACAAAAATTTTGGCTTGGTGTTAACGAATCCGCTCGGAGTTAATGATTCGTCCCGGACGCATCCGCGTGGCTGAGCGGGCCATTCAGCGTCAGTCTGCTATTGTTTATCAGTGAGTGAGCGCCACCCACGCCACCCACACATTCATACCATACATTTTGTCATTATTCCAGTGTTTTTAGTGCTTGCAACTGCTAAATAAGCCACCATGGGCCCCAAGAAAGCTCCTAGTGCCAGCCCTGTGGTAAAGAGTGTAGCAGGGATGCAGGGAGTGTAGCAGGGATGCAAAGAGTGTAGCAGGGATGCAGGGAGTGTAGCAGGGAGGCAAGGAGTGTAGCAGGAATGCAGGGAGTGTAGCAGGGATGCAGGGAGTGTAGCAGGGATGCAGGGAGTGTAGCAGGGATGCAGGGAGTGTAGCAGGGATGCAGGGAGTGTAGCATTCATGCAGGGAGTGTAGCATTCATGCAGGGAGTGTAGCATTCATGCAGTGAGCATTCATGCAGGATGTAGCATTCATGCAGGGAGTGTAGCATTCATGCAGGGAGTGTAGCATTCATGCAGGGAGTGTAGCATTCATGCAGGGAGTGTAGCATTCATGCAGGGAGTGTAGCATTCATGCAGGGAGTGTAGCATTCATGCAGGGAGTGTAGCATTCATGCAGGGAGTGTAGCATTCATGCAGGGAGTGTAGCATTCATGCAGGGAGTGTAGCAGGAAGGCAAGGACTTGTTACGTGATGTCTTTATAGAAGGGGATTTCCCTTCCAAACAATGAAAAACTTCCATCCTCTCCCCTCCTCCTGTCTTCCACACATCAACAATCTTCAATAAATGTAAGTGACATGTTATTGTACTATTATTTCTTTATTTCTCATTGTTTTGTGTGTAATTTAACCCTTTGACTGTTTTGGTCATATATATACGTCTTACGAGCCACTGTTTTGGACTTATATATACTCACAAATTCTAGCGGCTTCAAATCAAGCGGGAGAAAGCTGGTAGGCCCATATATGAGAGAATTGGTCTGTGTGGTCAGTGTGCGCTGTATAAAAAAATCCTGCAGCACGCAGTGCATAATGAGAGAAAAAAACTCCGACCGTTTTTTTGGATCAAAACGCCGTCTTTGAGGTGTATTTTCGTATAGTATTTATGGTTGTATTCTCTTTTTTATGGTCTCATTTGATAGAATGGAAAACATACTACAGAAATATAGATAATTTTGATTAGTTTCATGATGAAAACGACCTTGAAATTGAGCTCAAAATACGGGAAATGTTTGATTTTTGCAAATGTTCAAGAGTAAACAAATCACGCCACACGTCCAATACACATCAATTGGTGAGTCTAATATTCTTTCACAAGTGCACTGATATTATTTATACCATTTTAAATATAAAAATAGAAAGCAAGAGTAATATAAGACTAATGAACAGATAACATCTTATTTTAGTGCCAAGAATGTCTGCATTGTTTATTCTGGACCCTATTTTGAAATTGACAACTTTTTTATTTTGCATGAAATTAGCCAAATTGCCAATTTCTGACCACTTTATTGGGTAGTTGAAATCGGTAAATTGGTGGTTTCTTGTACTCAATTGATAGAACAAATGGAATTCTAAAGAAATAGCTATGAGTTATATCGACTGGAACAATGAAATTGGCCGAAAATAGGGCTCAATGTCGGCGAAATTGCCGATGCGAATATATATTTTCGAGATCACTAACTTCACGAGAGCGTAACTCCGTAAATTTTCAATCAAATTTCATACTTTTGGTGTCATTACCACCGGGAAAAGATTCTCTATCATTTCATAAGAAAAAATATTTTTTTTTTTTTAAATTTTCGCGACAACAGGAGAGCACTCTGGATTAGGGGTTGCGACAGTCAAAGGGTTGATGTCTATATATTGTAAAAAAATATTTCATTTTAATACTTTTGGGTGTCTGGAACGGATTAATTTTATTTCCATTATTTCTTATGGGGAAAATAGATTTGGAGTTCGTTATATTCAGTGTTCATTAAGCCCTCTGGAACGGATTAATCACAAGAACCGGGGGCTCACTGTACGTATATGTATTTTATTTTGCCTTGCAGCTCTTCGGGATGATCGCATCAATGCTGTTATTCTGCACTCTGGGACACAAACGGCGCTCCCATACATACAAGTCGTATCACTCTGACACGTGACTACTGCCTGAGTACAGAGTGTGATGGACAAGACCACCAGGCTGGTGGATACTGTGGATACACTACCACAAAGGAGAAATAGCGTAGAAAGGAGAATAACTCAAAGTCTATTTTTAAATGCAATAAGCACATGTTACCAATTTCTCCTTTTATGTATTCATTTGCAGGTTTATCTGGTTGTTATATGTAATGCTGCATGGTTTATCTCATATTACTGGTATCTCATACTATTTACAACTTTGCAGATTTATTAATATCTTCCTATAGACTATTACACTAATGTGAATGTTTCTCTCAGAACTTTATGAAAACTGCTCTTACTGTATCAAGAACATACAGTATAGCCTTGTGTATTATTCCTATCATGATTTAGTACTGTACTGTATTGCAGTAGAAATGTGTTGCAGCAGAATGTTTGTATTCTCATACTATTTGTTATGTTTTTGTTGTGTCTGTGATAGTCAGTTTATTCAAAAGGTTAAAATGACCTTGTGAGATGTAAAAATTAATTTTGTTTATATATATGTACAGAATGTTTATTCAGTTGATTTAATAACTATCGTTTTATATATTAAATATATAAAGTGTGGTGTCATGTATTAATTAGATAATACAGTAATTGTTAACTCATGGAACAGACAGGATTTAAACTTATGTAATTTGAACCTATGGCAAGCCAGTTATAAAATTATCAGGCTGGTTCTCTGACCGCTACATCATGCTGGCCTAATACGATTAATGCAACTAGGTGTATTTCCATACAATAGGGAGGTTAGAATGAGCCCCATTATGACCACCAATGCAGATTTATGCAGATAATCCTCACACCATGTCTGTGGCAACATTTAACTTTAGTCCCTTCAGAATTATAATCAGTGTCTTGTTAAATTAACAATAATCTTTGTAAACAGTTTTCAGGGGGAACAGGATTCGAAGCCATGATTGGTTCTAAAATTACCAGGCTGGTGATCTAGCCACTACACCATGCCGGTCTAAAAAAAAAAAAAACGTGTAACTACATATACAATATATTTAATGTGTGTATTAGTGACTTTCTTTGCATATCTTCTGTGGGAAAAATACTAGCCATTATTTTCACGAATTGCTTTTATCACTTCAGGTCAACTCAAATAATGAAAATACATTCACCATTAATCATTCAGTTTTTTTGTGCTGACAGAAACTAAGGATAAGGATTAAGTAACCTATCAGCTAGGCATTACAGATTCATTAACATTTTTATATAAACCTGAAATACTGTACTAAGTTGACAGAACTTTTCAGTTTAAAGAGTAACAAATCTACAGAATAAAAAGGCACAATGTACTGTGACTTGTGATTAGTGGTCCAAATCAGACCTAAACGTCGCATAAATTTCAGTCTTTTAAGTGTGGGTTATTTGTGTAACAAATTTAAAATGACCTTTAAATGATCCTCCTAGGTCTATATGCTTTTCTTTCAGATATTGTGCACTGGAAAAATAGTAAATTAAAGAATCATAAAACTTTTTATTAGTGTCGTGGAAGTTTTCTTTGCCAATAAAATGGAGGATGATCTGTTACAAAAATTTAATAGTGTAGGATCATTGATGTTCAGATGAATCAGTCAGGTTAGGGTCACTGACTGGATGGGTTAGAACATTGTCTAGGGAGATCTCAGAAATCAATGGGTTTCCTAGCATTATTATTATTATTATAATCATAACTAATCACTAAACCCATGGGTTTCCTAACAAATCTTTGGCAATGACAGTACAACAGAAGCATTTATTTTATAAACATTTCACTCGTGTATTAAAAGAATAGTACCTGGAACTATTAAAATATTCAGTTAAATCTTTAAAGTGATAATTTGAAAAAAAATTTATGGAATTTATTATTTAATTTGCATGTAGAGAAATATGCTGCATTCTTACATATCACTAGTACTTTATATGTTACTGCATGTGTTAGTCAGCATTGCTAAAACAGCATTGACTGTTGCCAGGGCCTAGTGAAAGACAATCAGCTACTCCACCTTCATCTGTGTCCTTAGACACAGTTGTTTTGTCACTCTCCTGCCATAGTTCTGGCACCAGTCAGTGTGTCATCTTGTGTCCGATCTTTGTCAGGGCATTTTTCCTGATGGATAAACCAACAACTAGTTGTATAATCTGAGATTATACAGACCAAAATATCAGAATGAATAGTCAATATTAAAAAAAAATATCTCTGCATATATAGGCTTTGTTGCATTTATGTACACTTTTAAAAATACATCAGTGGTACCCTGAGTTTTGTACTGCTCTCAACTCGAACAATTATGTAAGTGCTTTTGTAAGTGTATTTTTGAAGGTCTGAAACGGACTAATCTAATTTACATTATTCCTTATGGGAACAAATTTGTTCGGTAACGGCACTCGAACAGCCTTCTGGAACGAATAAAGTACGAAACTCGGTGTACCACTGTACAATGTAATCAAGTGTTTACAGATTTGCAATTTGTAAACTACTGTTAGTAGGTGGACCCTCGGTTTTCGTTCACCTCCAAACTCGAACAATTATGTAAGTGTATTTTCGTAAGTGCTTTTGTAAGTGTATTTTTGGGGGTCTGAAATGAGTAATCTAATTTACATTTGTCCTTATGGGAACAAATTTGTTCGGTAACGGCACTCAAACAGCATTCTGGAAAGAATTTTCAACGAAAACCGAGGGTTCACTGTACAGTGGACCCCCGGTTAACGAACACCCAGGAAATTGTATAATTATGTAAGTATAATATTGTAAGTGCTTGTGGAAGTGTATTTTTGGGGGTCTGAAATAGACTAACGTACGTGACATTATTTCTTAAGGAAGTAAATTCATTCGGTAATGGCACTTGAGCAGGCTTCTGGAATGAATTTTTTTCGTTAACCGGGGGTCCACTGTACTAGGTATTCTAACATGGAATGAATATCTAGTTTGCCAGGACAGCCTCACATGCCCTTGGCAAGGAAGATCTCGATATACCATGGGCGTTGTATCCTTGATAAAATATATCATACCTTGCCATATACTGTCGTAAGATATCTTGAAATGTGTAGCTTTCCGTTGTTTGTTGATCAAGTATACTGTATTTATGATCTAGTTATGCCTGTACCATAATCAGTACTCTTCTCAATGAAGGATTTAGTCTTTATTAGCTATTTACAGTACTGGGAAACTGAGGGAATAAATTAGAAGTAGCATGAATGTCAGGGCCAGGAGCTGAGACTCAAATAGATAGGTACAGCGATGCATCTAGTGAAGTTTTCATTGAAAAAGAACCAGTGTGTTACATGCATTCTTCTACTGTCAGTACTTGCAAACTCACACTCACTCTTGCCTGTCTGTTATGCATCAGAAAACGTAATTATTAAGTACGTACAGTGGTACCTCGAGTTACGATGGTCCCCAAAATCGCCCTTTTATGTAAGTTTATTTTTTTAAATGCTTTTGTAGGTATATTTTTGGGGGTGTAAAAGGACTAGTCTATTTTACATTATTCCTTATGGGGATAAATTCGTTTGGTAATGGCACTTGAACAGCATTCTCGAACGAAAAAATATCGTAACTCGAGGTACCACTGTACTTGGTATATTCATGGGAAAGTGCTAAAACCATAAGGTTCATACATCACCTGGGGAATTAGAGGTAACTGGTTATGTATACCTTAAATATATTGTAAGTAAGTCAACATGAGAAACTACATATTTGATAGACTTGGTAGTGTTATTGCAGGTTATGAAGTTCCATAAGTAAGTTTTGGTCTTGTGGTACCCAAAATGCAGGAATAGGAAACTCCAGGATAGGCTCTCCTCCTGGGAAATGTGTAATTTTGTGTCCAAATAATCCCTGCTAAATTATACTTAATATTCTAGTAGAGATGGTAGGATATTCACTTAACTATGCAGGGTTGTCATGAGTGCAAAAATCATCACCATAACTAGCTAAGATTGATTCAGATGTTACATATCTTTCCTGGGAAGATAATATGTACTGGTGTTGCCTGCTTTCATGCTTTCATTATTATTATTATAATAATCGTAGAGAAGCACTAAACCCATAAACCTGTGTAAGTCAGTGCTTAAGCAATGGGAAGCCATCAACTTTGATCTAAGGGATGGGAGGGTATCTTAAATTCCTTTGATAAAGATCCCTTTCAGCATCAAAGTCAAAACTTTCACACAGGACAGCCCATACTTCACTTATTTAAGGGTCTCTTTGCTAGGAGGTGGTTACTGCCTTTGTAGCTAAGATGGATTAGTAATTTTACCCCACAAATCTCCATGAACATTTTTATTCTGGTTATAGTGCAGAGCTGTATGATCCTGGTGGGTTTAGTGCTTAGTTTTGATTATAATAATAATAATAATAATAATCTGGTTATAATGGATGACAGATCAACAGGAATAGTGTCATAAGAACAAAAGTGGAACATTTAATTGAAATGTAGAAACTGTCCGTAGCTAAAGTCTTCCACCATGGTTCACCCCTGGTCGGCTTGAACTGTATGTTAACCTTCCTGGAATACGGACCTCCAGGTTAGTGATGACCAGTTACCTATAAAGAATAATAATCTGAGAATTCTATAACCTAGAGACATAGTAATTAAATTCCTAGTTTATCTCAATCTTCAGACAATAATGTAGTACAGTATACAATGGTACCTCGGTTTACGATGGTCCCAAAACTCGCCCTTTTATGTAAGTTTATTTTTTTAAATGTTTTTGTAAGTCTATTTTTGGGGGTCTAAAAGTACTAGTCTATTTTACAGTATTCCTTATGGACATAAATTCGTTTGGTAATGGAACTTGAACAGCATTCTGGAACAAAAAAATATCGTAAACCGAGGTACCACTGTAAAACAAATATAGTATACTAGTCAAAACTCAAAAGTTAAATTTCATAATCTTAAGATTTAAAGGACCATACCTAATTTAGGGTTCATTACATTAAGTTTAAATGTGTCAACCAATATTACAAGCATTAATAACTTAAAAGATTTTAAGCAAGGACTATATTCCTACCTATTTGGGGTTTTCACCTTGCTTGTAATAGAGCTGATCACACTCCAGGTAAGTTACTAAGTTAATCATAGAATATTTACCCTAAAAACTAAATCATAAACGTAGACTCTTCACAGGATGGATTCTGGCAATTAGAGATGGACCTATTTCTTCAACTGAATAGCTCCCAGGTTGCTTGTACATGGTCCAGAAATGGTGCCAGATAGTTGCTTTGTTGGGCTGAGAAGGATAGCCTCCATGTGTTGACACATTGATTTTATGCCCCAGGTATAATTGTGGTCCCCAATACACTAGCCTGTTGACTTGCTGCTTCACATTATATTGTGTTGAGCAGCACTATTCTTCTCTTTTAATTTTATATCAGCTTGTCGATTCCCCGGAGATCTCTGAGAACTTCAGGCTGCCATAGAAAATTTTGAATTTCCATCTTCAGTGAAAATTTTATTTTGTAACATTCTTCTGCTAACCTTGGAAACCCAGCAGGATGATGATCATCCACTTCAAACATCCAGTCATTACGAGCAACGTAAATGCTCTCTGTCCTCTGGCCTATTTGAAATATTAGAGTCTTGAAGTGGTGTAAGATTTTCTTTTGACACATCACTCCTCTGTTTCTTTTCAGGAGAGGTATTTTACTAAGAGATTTCTTATGTAGAGCATATATCATGCTTTCTTTATTTGATCAAATCATGCCTGCTATCTCTGAGTGTATGGTGCTCAAGCCATATTTGTCACTTCCATTATACCTATACCATCATTCTGTTGCAGTGATGATGGACTGCTAACAGATGATACAATTGGGTCACTTTCAGCTGGCTTATTCAGTAGAGTACTAGAGCCTCTGTTTCCTGTTGTGACTCCACTAATAACTGCCCTGATCAAACCTTTATGAAATGACAATATTCATATACGTAGATCACAGTATATTACATGGCCACTACAAAAATTTATATCAACAGTTCTTCATGACACAGATCTGGCATTTAGAGTCGAGCCTATTCTTCAGTTAAATAGTTCCTAGGTTGCCTTTTCACTTCATTAGTGGAACCAGATAGTCAGCCTAGAAAAGGTTGGAGGGATGGGGTAAAGGAGGTTTTGTGCGCGAGGGGCTTGGACTTCCAGCAAGCGTGTGTGAGTGTTAGATAGGAGCGAATGGAGACAAATGATTTTTAGGAGTTGACGTGCTGTTGGAGTGTAGGCAAGGTAACATTTATGAAGGGTTTCAGGGAAACCGGCAGGCCGGACTTGATTCCTGGAGATGGGAAGTACAGTGCCGGCACTCTGAAGGAGGGGTGTTAATGTTACAGTTTTGTAGCTGTAGTGTAAGCACGCCTATGGCAAGACAGTGATGGAGTGAATGATGATGAAAGTTTTTCTTTGTCGGGCCACCCTGCCTTGGTGGGAAACGGCCTGCGTTAATAAAAAAAAAATAAGATAATTATTTTGTTATAAAGGGGAAGGGAATCTCAGTGTTGACACACTGGCTAAATATGCTCTAGTTCCAAGCTAGTCTCCGGATACCTGGTGTTTTGAATTCACTCACATCACTCCCAAAGGCAACAATCTGATATAAGTATTTTTCTATACTCATCTAATTCTGGTAGTGTTTCAATTAATTATGATCTAAGCCTTCATGAATTAACAGTAAAGGTTGAATCCCCTGATAAATGTTATGTATTTACACACACTGAATTAAAAGTCATGATTCCTTAGTTTACATGTGTGAAATTCAAAATATTTAATACTGTACACTATTTCAGCTTCTGAGAGATTTGAACTTATGTGGGCAAAATTTTCAGAAGTTGTTTTACTTTGGTATGTGTTTCAGGTGACTTATATCTCAAAAGATAAAGATTTTCTTTACTCAAACATGTTTAGCTGCACAGTCTGAAATTATTAATTCAAAAAGTCTACTGGTAGTTTTAATGTTAAATATTATTATTACATTATGGGAAGAGAGCTAAACCTGTCAAGTCATAAGCTGGCTGGGGGAACAGAAGGCATTTAGACTTGATTAAGGAATTTGAGCATAAGTCTCATTCCTTATATCAAGCGTCCTTCACCAGCATCAAGGAACCTCCTTTGAGGGTTATGTTAAATGTTAATGCTGCTATTATATATACTATATGAGGTGCTATCAAAAAGTGCTTCCTGGGCAAAATATGGCTGCAGCACAGATTGCTCAGTGCAGTACATTCCTTTGTGAAGTAGCATGGCGAGTTTCAGTGCGGTCATTCCATTGAGGATAGACAGGCATTTTGTGTCATGCTGTTGATTCATTGTTACAATTTTTTTTGTGTAACAGAACATTCCATTGAGGCTAGACAGGCATTTTGTGTCATGCAGTTGATGCATTGTTACAATTTTTTTTGTGTAACAGAACAGAATCTTAAAAGAAAGGAGAGTGTGTACTTGTGAAATCTTGTTTCAAGCTCAGCAAAACATCTAGTGAAACTCAAAAAGTACTTCAGCAAATATTTGGAAATGACGCAATATGTCGGACACAGTGTTTCGAGTGGTTTTTCTCAATTCAATGAATGAACATAGTTAAGGATGATGAACCCTCTGGTCATCCATAGTCAAAAACAGATGACAACATTGAAAAACTGAGGAAGGCTATTCAAAAAGATCATTGTCAGAGTATCCAGGACATTGCAAGTGCTGTGGGAATTTTTTATGGGTCATGTCAAAGCATTTTTACTGAAAATTTGAATACATATAAGGCGAGTAGCCGTGAAACAAGACTCAGCAAGACTCAGAACCAGACAGACCCTCATTTTCTGGTCAAAAGAACTTGGCAGTCATACTCCCACCTTCCCTACTCCTAAGCTCTAGCTTCCTGTGATTTCTTTCTTTTTAAAAAATAAAAATAACATTCAAGGGGCGGCATTTTTAAAATGTGGGGGAGATTCAAGCAGAATCGCAAGCTGCGATACACACCATTAGGAAAGAAGAGTTCCAGAAATGTTTCAAGACTTGGAAGAGGCACTGGGATCAGTGTATAGCCTCCCAAGGAGAGTACTTCCAGGAAGACAACTTCAACTAGGGGATTAGTTGAAACTATATTATTTTCATGGCAGTCCAGGAACTTTTTGACAGTACCTCATATATACAATCACTGCATCTAATTGTTTATATTGTATATGTAATATAAAATGATAAATTTTATTAATCATTATACAGTAGTTGTTAAATATATAACTTTATTATGTAAAAGTTATTTTTGATATGTACAAGAAGGTTCATGAAAAAATGTGCAGTTGTCTGTACAGTATTGTACTGCATATCTAATCCTATAATTTTTTAATGTTTTATAGAGTATTAATATATTTATTTCAAGATATTTCTGTCCTTGATCTGAGTACTCAGATTTGAAATGCAAAAGCTTTAGATTACTCTCCAGATACATTAATTAAAAGAAACATACAGTATGATGAAAAAATGTCAGTGAAAAATAAGACACACCATAGCACTTTTGTGAATTTACAGACAGCTTTGGAGGAACTAGTTTCTCAAAATTGTGTGTATCGTGCACAAAAAACAATGAGGCTCTCCTGTTCTGTTAGGTAATTTTTTTGTACTGTGGTATTTTTTGTATTGTTATATTTTATGGTGATTTCTTCTGTACCATATAATGATGTCTGAACATAATGCAAGACTTTTGTCTTGCATTATGTTCAGATATCTTGCATTATGTCCCACAGTAACTAACCCACTTTGTGGGTTAGTTACTGTGAGACCCCTTATCCAGCATCCCTAAATTCAGGCAATTTGGGTCTGTAATTCTAGAAGCTATGGTTTTCTCAAACTGTCAAGAAAGCCATAGGTGGCAGGTGTGGGAAGAGAAAATATTTGTTACTCAGTACAGTGGTACCCCGGTTTACGATATTTTTTCATTCCAGAATGCTGTTCAAGTGCCATTACCAAACGAATTTATCTCCTTAAGAAATTTGTAAAATAGACTAGTCCTTAGACCCCCAAATTACACTTACAAAAGCATTTAAAAAAATAAACTTACATAAAAGGGTGAGTTTGGGGACCATCGTAAACCGGGGTACCACTGTATTTAGAAAGTGCTGTATATCCCTTGTAGGTTTAGCACTTTGTTCTAATTAAATAATAATCAGTATTAAGGAGAAAGTAGAGTTACGAATGCATCTAGAGAATGGTTTCTCTTTACTTCTTAAATAAACACAAAATCCAGATTATTATTATTTTTATTATAATCATCACTAAGCGCTAAACTCAAACATAATCCAGAAAATTTAGTTTGGTTATCACCTGGTTCTGATTAAATGGATTATCATGGGAAGCACTAAACCCATACGAATTATACAGTACCTCTCCTGGTCCTGAACTTTCTGGATAAGAGGTCCATTACCTGTTTGTATATGTGTATATAAAATATCACATTACTGCATATATTTTTTGTGCAGAATGTGAGAACTAAATTCTGTAGGTTATACATATATGATTTGTTTTAATATTCAGGTTCATAGTGAACTATGTGGAGCTTTTGTCTGTATATTCTGAGTTGTACAGTTTGTATATAAGGAAGTTTAAGAAGTATCCTTTGTTGGAACACTAAGTGCAAGTCATGGTAAGGCATATACATAATGTTATCTTTTCTTGAAGATGTAGTTATTGCTCACTCAGTGTCATTTTAATTTAGTATCATTAGTTTTGGGGGAGTGCTAAGCTGAAGGGGTCATACAGCATCTGGGGAATGGGAGGCAATCAGGTTCGGTCTAAGGAAGCAGAGATCAGGTCCAATTCCTTGGGACAAAATATAATTTAGCTCAGTTTCTTTAGATCATCAATGCATTTTTAAGAGCTTTTAAGAGTTTCAGAATTATCTCACTTATTAACTATAATATTGTCTTCATCTGAGAAACATTCCTGATTATAGTTCCAAAATGATATTGTATATTGTAGTAAATAATTGCAACTAATCTTTCATCCTCAAAAAGATAAGAGTTGATGGAGTATTATTATTATCAAAACCAATTGCTAAACCTTCAAGGGTTGATGAGGGAGCGAAAAAGGTTATATGTGACACTTTTTCCAGTTTTTTTTTTTACATCATTTCCCATCAATGCAGTATGACCTGCAGAAGAAAAAATCACTATCACTCCTTCCATTATAGGATTTTTTTTATCTTGTGCTGTTAATTATTTTGCGGTCTTTAGTATGTTAACTAGTATGTTGGCATTATCACTGTATTTAGAGGAAAGCATAAAACTTGTAGGGAGTCATACAGTGTCTGGGGAATGGGAAGCAATGGTTTGAGTCAAGGAAGGGGACAGACATTTCTAATTCCTTTAATTAAGAGCCCCTCTCAGGAATCTTCCTTGAGGGGATTAAATGTTGATGAGGGAATACCATGACTTTGTTGAATTAAGATAATATAGCACTTTATAAACATATAGAACTAAAATATCTAACTGAAATTTAAATTATGATTTCTGGCAGTACAATGTCTCTTAATATAACTGTTACATTTTGCAATTAGTGTAAATTTTATTTGTTTAATGAACAGCTTGCATACAAAGTCACACTGCAGTGAAATTAAGTCATCAGAATATTAACTAATATTCTCAGCAGTGCTTGAGTCAGGCCCATGCTATGGGCTGAATATTAAAAGCAGTCCTTGATAGCTGTTTTAGCCTTATTTAGCACAGTTACCAAGTTGCCAAAACATCCCTAAAATTCATCACACATCGAGTTTGGGTTATAAGGCAGGCACACCTTTACAGATCGTTGCACAGAACACTGATCATTCAATGTGTCCACTCTGTACTGACTCATTGTGGACTCCATGCTAGTACCACGTACATACTCTGATAAGTAAGTTTTTTTTAGGCACAGGTACACATAAGTATCATATACGTATAGTGTAAATTACCTGGAATAACCCAAAATGTCAGACAAAGTGACTTATTTCCATTGGGGTTCTGTCTTGTTTCTACAGAGTGCAGTAATAAAAGATTCTTTGCTAAGATCTCTGAATATCTTAAGAGGTTTGTTAACCTCATAAATGTCCCGCATGTTATACAGTTTATGCATAGTTTCTTTTGTTGTCTTGTTTGTTTAGACAAACAGCAGTTGCTTGCTGCTCTCAATCTTTTCATTCTTACCTATGATGGGACCAGTGTCATATGCTGAAGACAAATTCTCAGAAAAAAAAAAAAAACGTATAAAGCCTGTATTTTTTAAATATAAATTTGTATATGCAATCAAAATATACTATGATTATTATTCTGAATTCATTATCCTTGGGTGTTCATCTTTTTGAATAAATAATTTATTAACCTATCTCACTATAAATTATAATGGGGAAGCACTAAACCCATAGGGGTCATGCAGTGATTGGGGAATGTTAAGTAATGGGTTAATTCAAGGAGGAGACTAGCTCCAATACCTTGAATCAAGAGCCATTCACCAGCATCAAGGTACTCCACCTCCCCTTCCCTTCATGGGATAGCACCCAAAAAAATAATTTAGATACGACACCAAGAATGGTTTTTGGGACTTGACAAGCTGCTGGAGAATGAGCAGGGTAATATTTTGTGAAGGGATTTAGGGAAACTGGTTAGCCGGACTTAAGTCCTGGAGGTAGGAAGTACAATGCCTGCCCTTTAAAGGAGGGATTTGGGATATTGGCTGTATGGAGTGACATCTAAACTGTTATATCTAGGTGCCTCTGCAAAGACAGCGAGTTTTTTTTGGGTCACCGTGCCTTGGTGGGAGACAGCCAGTGTTAAAAAATGTATAAGAGAAAGGGAGCACTGCCCACAACTTGATTACCACCCCTTATATTCTTCACCACCTGGAGAAAGAAGGAGTGAGGTGTAATTGGCTTGATCCAATGAAGGTTAGGGGTATACCTGGAGGGTGTTTCGAGGGTCAATGCCCCTGTGGCCCAGTCCATGACCAAGCCTCCTGGTGGCTCAGGGCCTGATCATCCAGGCTGTTGCTGCTGGCTGCACATAAACCAACACATGAGACAGCCTGGCTGGTCAGGTACTGACTTCAGGTGCCTGTCCAGCTCCAATTACCGTGTCTTTCAAGGCAACACATTCAAGGGGGACCACAACCTGAAGTAAAGATTTAACGAAATGACTTTTGTTCGTAACATTTGAAATTTTAGCCATATTGTGTTGAGCAAGTAATAATACAATGAGAGTTTAACTATGGGAAGCACTGATCCCATAGGACTCATACAGCACCTGGCGACCCACAAATCTGACTAACTTCTAGGTAACCATTTCTTACTAGGTGAGCAGGTGCATAGTATACTTCCCACAGAAAGGCTTGAGTCCCACAAAAAAATGATTATGTGATTGGGTACCATGGAGGAAATAGTGATTGTACCCTAAACAGGACACTGACTTAAAATAAAAATGGTTCTAACCAAAAAAAATCACAATATAAAGAATGCTCTGTATCAAACTACATGACCAAAACCTTAAGGCAACTTAAAATGTCATCAGTTTAATTTTTGCCTTTGATAATATATTCATGTCCAAACAATTTATCCTATATCCTGGTCACACAGACATTTTTTTAAGTGTAATTAGTATTTTTTTAATACGCTGGCCATCTCCCACCTAGGTAGGGTGACTCAAAAAAAGAAACACTTTCACCATCATTCACACTATTACTGTCTTGACAGAGGTTCATGGATACGACAGTTCAGATGTCACTCTTAAACAGCCAATATCACAAATCTCTCTTTTAAAATGTACAGGCATTATACTTTCCACCTCCAGGACTCAAGTCCGGCTAACCGGTTTCCCTGAATCCCCTCACAAAATATTACCCAGCTCACACTCCAACAGCTCCTCAAGTCCCAAAAACCACATTGTCTCCTCTCACTCCTATCTAACATTCTCACACACGCCTGCTGTATGTCCAAGCTTGGACATAATTAATATTATATACATAAATAGAATGAGCAAAACAAGTACACTGTGGAAGCAAATGATAGCGCTTTATGACCCTTTTGGGTTTATCGCTTAGTTAATAATAATAAAAAGAAATAATAATAATAAAATAATAATAATAATATTAACAATAAACAATATAATAATAATAATAATAATATTAACAATAAACATAATAATACTACTACTACTACTAATAATAATAATAATAAAATAATAATAAAAATAATAATAATAATAATAATAAAATAATAATAATAATAATAATAATAATACAAGGATCAAGGAAAACAAAAAAAGCTCCATCATTGCGGCCAAAACTATTTTTTTCCCTCTTAGATCTTACCACACCAATAGTGATATTTTTCACAAATCCTGCTTTAACAAAAACTTAAAGTCCCGATACACTTTTTAACATTATGCTATTTTTAGTTGCCCACAGATTCACCATCAGTCCAGGTAGCTATGCAAATTCTGAAGATAAGACATGCAAATTAAGGGAGGTTATTTCATGCAAGTTTTAGCAATATACATTTTACTTATATATATATATATATATATATATATATATATAAATATATATATATATATATATATATATATATAAATAAGAGACATGTTACTATTTTCATCAATAAATTCTTACGTGGCGGCGGGAAAGACTCTGATCACAAATTAAGTGAATATTGTTTTTTCACGGGGAAGCAATAAATTCGTAGGGGTCACACAACTGTAGCTTGGGGGAGGGGACTAGATATATCCATGTCTGACACCAAGAAGAATGAGAGCGGCTCCAGTTACTAGGATGAAGAGCCTTTGAGGATGAAGACAGCCGCCGTGAAGACCGGGTCTCACAGCCTCATCTGTCAACCTCCAGGCAGGACCGTCTCTCTCTTTTTTCTCTTTCTATCTCTAACTGGATAATCTTTAAAGAAAATTACCTGGTTCCAGAGTTGTTCAACATGTCTTTCGTCCATCACCACCATGCAAAGACGCCCAAGTATGGTAAGTTAGTTTCTGGACGCTTTTTATGCATTGATGGGAGGGCCACCTCCCACTGCAAATAAATAATGATAATAATAATATTTATTTCTACAAGTACATGTACAAGGTCATGTCACTTCGTCTTGTTTTTTGGGGTTATCCAAGGTAATTTACACGTTACTCTATATGATAATTTGTGTAAATGTATTTATGTGTACCTGTACCTAACTAGTCTTCATATTAAGATACATCGTCAAGTACAGAGGCAGCAGTGGAGTAGTGTCCATCAACCTTGGAGAAACAGTATTTGAGGTGGTCAGTCCCTCAGCCTGGAGGATAATTCAGTTCCATGGTCTGGAATATCTTTATATACGTATATATATATATATATATATATATATATATATATATATATATATATATATATATATATATATATATATATATATATATATATTGACTATTGTGTGAGTACCCTTGATATTTTACACCCCTCGAGGAAGGTTCTTGATGTTGGTGAGGGGTTCTTGATTTAAGGAACTGGACTTATATTCCTCTTCCTCTGATTGAGCCTGATTGCCTGCCATTTCCTCAGGCGCTATGTAATTCCCAGGTGGTTTAGTGCTTCCTCCTGATCTTGATTAAAAACCGATGGAGATGCCATCACCTAGCGTATTCATTGCTGTAAAGAAACGTAATATGATGAACAAGCCTCTTTTTTTCTGACGATGTTTTTCTCTAGAGCTTTATCATGTTATGACTTGAATAGTTGCATCCCTGGGGTCCAGTCTTGAGTGTTAGTGGAGTATATGGCAGAAAAACTATAGGCATACTGTATGCACAGGTTCAGTAGCTACTTTTGGCGAAACGTTTTCTCAATAGAAAATATAAGTCACTATATCCTTGAGTCTGGGGTCACTACTACAGAAGACCTAAATATATATAAAGTTCTCTTGATCCAAATAATTTGAACTATCGTCCATTTCCTTGGAATAAAACTAATTATCTTTCATTGTACAGATTCCACGGGTTTAGCCCTTCCCATGATAGCAATAACCATAATTCGTTAACCAGTGTTCGGGTATAACGCCGGAAATTAGTCTAAACAGAACGAGTTTCCTAACATAGCTTCCCCATTTGACTTGTTTAAGACACGTAGCATACGCAAGGATATATGTCCTAGTGTTGCATTGCTACCAAATATTTATAATCATAAAAAAAACCTTACCTAGCCTAACCTAATCAAGTGTCTTCTTAATCACTTGTCGGTATACATTACCACGGTTTATACTACTATTGTGTTGCTATTCCATTATGATAACTGTTTTACCAACCGTAACAGATACATGTGATATATAACTAAATGTTTTTACTGTATACTGACAAACGTTGGATGTTCAAAAATTCATAAATCGAGAGATCATGCGTACCTTTTTAAGCCCTATATTACAGCGCTTTGGGAAAGATAACATCTCTCTTCAGTTTATGTATGTGTTGTCTGAAACCCTTGTAATAGCATTAACGTGTGCATACATTCTTCAGCAGTTCTAATGGCTCGTTATGGGGGCTGGATATATTATACACAATGAACTAAAGACTAGAAATTGTTGAGCGCATTAACATTTTCACAGGGTATTGATATATATATATATATATATATATATATATATATATATATATATATATATATATATATATAATATATATATATATATATATATATATATATATATATATATATATATATATATATATATATATATTACCTGGAGAGGGTTTCGGGGTCAATGCCCCCGCGATTCGGTCTGAGATCAGGCCTCATGGTGGATCAGGGTCTGATCAACCAGGCTGTTACTGGTGGCCGCACGCAAACTGACGTACGAACCACAGCCCGGTTGGTCAGGTACTGATTTTAGGTGCCTTCTTGAATCAGCCAGGGGTCTATTTTTAATTCCCCTTATATATGCTGGGAGGCAGTTGAACAGTCTTGGGCCCCGGACACTTACTGTGTTGTCTCAGTGTACTCGTGGCGCCCCTGCTTTTCATTGGGAGAATGTTGCATCTCCTGTGAGTGCTTGCGTGTTGTAAATGAAAAAAAATATACTCTATCTTTTCTCAATATTTTCTTTTTGTGCAGATATATACGGTGTTGTTGATGGAGAGGACTCCTGGTGTAGCAACAACCCAGGACGAGGTAAGAAACAGATGTCATGCAAAGTATTCTCAGTCCCCTATGTAATAGTATTAATTCATTCCCAACACGAATAATTTGACTTATAGCTACCAGAGAATATATGTAATATCTTGATTTTAAGGATGCTTTTCATATACAAATTAAATTTCCTTTTAACATTAAAGTAGGCTACTTTGGTCAGCCATGTGGCATCACCAACCTGACGTCACCTTTAAAATATTTTTTGTAGATTAAATGCATCCTTAATTTAAGGTTATTACTTATGCTCTCTCGTAGCAATTAGTCAAATTTGACTTGTTGGTCAATAAATTCCAACGTAACATAAGATAATGAGGAGAGGCTTAGTGGATTGTTGTTCCCATGATGCTTAAATATTTTTACGTTTAATGAGAAAAATACCTAATATATTCAACCTTCTTATATCATGGCTCTCAATAAATACTTAAGGGAAAAGTAGAAAATTTAGTGTCCTATAAAAAGAGTTATAAACTAGGCTTTGCATGATATGAACGTATATGAGAGATGTGTTGGTCTCCTTTCAGATGGCAGAGCCGAAGGTATTTTTGCTGCTGACGGCGCCGTGGGTGTTGATGAAGAGATCAGGTAAGTTGGCATTGAGTTATCATTGAATGAAGCGCTGATGACTCCATGACTATAATAATACCGCATTATCATTGAAGGTATTGTTGATTGCGGAGCTGTTGACTAACAAGGACTCCAATGGAAATAAGTCACTGACTTTTTTGGATTATAGGTAATTTACTCATGTTACTCTATATAATTTGTGAAACTGTATTCATGTGTACCTGTAAGTAAATATACCTACTTATACCTCCTGGTAGTAATTGTCTTACCAACACTTATATTATACCGCTGGAATGGGATTTAGAGGTATCCTGTAACTATTACAGATTGAAGATAATGTAACAAATAACAAAACGTTGAATATGAGACATCTGCTCTTTTAACTACACATAGGTAACCACATACATTTATATAAATATTAATGTAATCAGTTACTCATTCCTTTTATCAGAACTCCACAACTGGCTGACTAGAATGTTTGAGTAGTGATGGGGAGGAGGATGTCGTTTGGGATGATTAATGGCGGTAATTTACTTAGCGATCTGGTACATAATGATCTCTGAAAATAAAGTTTGTTTTACTGTGGGAAAAAGAGCACACACTCATCTAAACTTTTTCTCATCAAATTAGTTATAAGAGTGGGTGTTGGGTAAGAATGACTAACTTGGAATGACGTGCATGTGGGCTGACCTGGGAATGAGTGTGATCATAGCGTGTACTGGTGTGCAGAGTTGGACAGTGTGAGTATTGAAACTGACAGACGGGTAAGGGTGTGTGAGGAGTTGAAAATACTTAGAACGAGTGTTAGGTAGGTGAATAAATGGGTGTGGACTGGAATGGGTAAGCATAGCGTATTCTGGTGCCGGTGGAGTTGCAGTATGAAATATACAAAACAGGATACGGATGAAGGAAAGTTAAGGTGTGTGTGGGTGGGTTGACAAACATGTTATTATGCGTTTAGCCTTACAAGTTTGCTGACTCTTGTACCTACCGGTGAGTATGTGATGCATCAGTAATATAATCTAAGCGGCATTCTTCCTCACTCCAGCGACCCAAGTGACAACGCTCCAATACACTCGACGCCCCTGTCCACCTGCATTCCGCCTCTCCTCGCCCAAGTGGTCTCAACTTTAGCTACAGATGACTCAAGCAACTCGCTATACACCCCGGCCTCAGCACCAGCCACCAGCATCAGGCCATCTTCCACGGTACGCAAGGGGTCATCTGCTGAAAGCTCAAACTCTTGGAACGTGAGAGAATTAGGCTTGAATAGGGATAATGCTAACAATGTGGTTGAAATGCGAGATGAGAGCCTCTTCGCAAAGCCGGACAGTTGGACATCGAGCAGCAGCCGAAGTTCCAGGATAAAGCAGCAGACCAGAGGCCTTCACACCACCACTGCACCACTGTCCAACACCAGAGGCAGTAACGTAAGGACGCCTGTCTCCAACGGAAGCAACAAAACCCCTGGCTCAAGTCGTTTAAGGACGCCAGGCTCTGCACCGTCAAGGACTTCAGGATCAGTACCTTCGAGGACTTCTGGATCAGGACGTTCCAGGACGCCAGGCTCAGGAAGGACCAGGACGCCGGGCTCAGGAAGGATCAGGACGCCGGGGTCGGCAGCAAGTAGAACACCACACTCTATCCAGGAGCTTCCTCCATCTACTATTGTTGGTAAAGAAACACTGCTTGACAAATTGTAATCACAGACAGTAATCGTCTTCCACTTGGTGTTCTATTCTTTGAGGTACACTTCGTCACTAGTTGTGTATTATTATTATAATCAAATAGAAGTGCTAAACCACAGGGGTCATACAGCGCTGCATTAGTTGTGTAGGTACTGTTGTATTTTACTTATTAAACAATAATCACGGTGTTTCCTTAGGTAAATGTTTTATAAATTGTTACGATTCCGTGAGAATATGTTTCTCCGGTGTTATTACTGTGATGAATCAGTGCAAACTATATCATATTGAAGCATATTAGGCAAAATTCAGTATCAAATTTCTGATCATTTGTCAGGGCAGGAATGCTGGTTAAAGTTTTCCTTGTAGGATATTTAGGGTCCATAAACTAAGAGGTTATTTCGCACTCAAGTGCTCTAATCGAAAACAACTAATCTTAGGCTTCATTGAGGCAATTGAATCAGCCATCTGATATGCATCCATAGAAGTGCATATTTATTGGCGTATAGACACCGAGAGTTTGTTTTAATCCTTATTTTAGAGATTACAGTATTTTTCATGTTAGCGTCAGGTGAAATGCATCCTCAGTGATCCACGTGCAGTTGATGGGTTTCAAACCTAGATTTAGAACTTGCTCTAAAGGGTAAGCTTATATGGTACATTCTGTGAGTGAACATACCGCCTTGAAGGAATTACATTGCAGCTAGAAAACGTTGTCAGGCCATTAACAACACCATTTATGTATTGTTTCAACATTTATGTATCACTACCTTGACAAGTTATCATGCTTCAGTTTTAGCAAATCCTGTATATTCTTTATAACTACCAACTTGCTACCAACCTTAGTTGCTTATATTGTTCATAAGAGCTAGTGTTAGTAATTCTATATTCATGCGCTTATTTAGAATTTAATATATATCTAGTAAGATAACTACATACTGAAAGGGTCAGCGTTAGGATTTGTAGGTCGTGATGAATGTGTATGTTAGTATGTGTGAACGTTGTTAATGTGCTGATATTTTTCCTCACAGCTGTGGTTGAGGGTCGCGGACAGGCTCGTAGAGAGGTGGGTGTGGCAGCCATCGACCTGCGCTGCCCACATATCTCCCTCGCCCAGTTCTCCGATACACACACGTACACTCGCACCCTCACCAAACTTACAATCCTTAACCCGCTCGAGGTGAGTCTCTACCCACACTTGTGCCCTACACACCCATTCTTAACACTCACACCCTCGCCAGGCATACCATCCTCAAATCACTTGAGATCAGTCGCCATATACACCCGAGTCCACACTTGTAGAGCTAAAAAAAAAAAAAAATAGGCAGTCCTTTAAATAAGCCTAACTGCCCTTAATACACCTTTAAAATGATGTACTGATAGACATGTTTCTTGTGAATCGACATAGTATTCAAATTTTGAAATTTGCAACAAAACTAACTTAGCAACTATAACTTAATCTGATAAAATTTACAAAATATAACTTAGCTTTTCACAACTTATCAGAATTGAAGGACTAGAATACGCTTCGAACCATTATCAAGACGAGAGTAAGCGAGAAAAGTAGAGCAAATTAGGAGACGTCAGGTGGAGAGATGAGGAGAGAGAAGACAGTTTAGAAGCGAAGAGAAAGAGGCAGTTTAGAAGCGAAGAGAAAGAAGGCAGTTTAGAAGCGAAGAGAAAGAGGCAGTTTAGAAGCGAAGAGAAAGAAGGCAGTTTAGTAGCAGCGAGGCGAAATTAACTTAAGTTTAATCTCACCTACCTTTCATGTCACTAAATTTCGTTAATATTATTGAGCATCAATGTAATATTCGTGATGTCCAGACTGGTTTTCGCGGAGTTATTAAAATAATGAATTTATTCTCTGCTTGTTTGTTATTGTTATTTTCAGTAACTTTGTATATTGTTAGTGATGGTACTTCGTTGTTAGAGGACACATTGTTATCAGTGAGAGAATATTGTTAGTGATGGCACGTGGTTGTTAATGAGGGTATATCATTGTTAGTGATGGCACTTTGTTAACGAGGACATCATATTACTTGCAATATGACTTGCTAATTGTTGCATTTTGAAAGCTAAATAATAATAATGATTTAAACATGATGCAAACGTGTTAATATCAAGTGTGATAAAATTGCATTGTTCTGTACTCATGTATGATTGATAATAATAATAATAATAAAAAAATAATAATATTGATAATGACCTGACAATGGTTTGAAACAGACCGAAACATTGTCTCTTGTTTTGTCTCCAAGTTGTGCCTTAAAATTAATACTGCAAGTAGTGTGTTTAATGTTAATGTTCGTATTAAACACTCCTCAATTTATGCACAGCATTATTTCAGGCTAATACATTTTATTGCACGTGTGCAAGGTGGTTGTTGCTACGACAGCTCTGCAGTTGGAGACAGGAGGCGGCAGCAGCAGTGGAACTCTGCTGCGGGTGGTGCAGGAATGTGTAGTCGGGGCCTCCGTCACCGCCGTCCACAGGCGCTACTTCAATGACACCCGTGGCCTGGCCATCATTAAACACCTGGCTGCTCCTCACTGTGCCTACGTCGAGAGACATGTGGCTACCAAGTATGTATGTATGTGTGTGTGTATGTGTTTACCTTAATACATATTTTAGAGATTAAAATATTCTTGATTGGTGGTAAGTAGGTGACACGTAGCCTTTCATGACCCTCGTGTAGTCGATAGGCTTAAATTGAAGCTCACTTAACCAACCTATTTCATTATTACTGTAACATGCTTGCTTAGCTTACAGAATGTTGGGGGCCAGTCCTTGAATCCATTATGTGTCATTGTAATCTTTGCATATCCGCCCACACCATGTGTATGTGGTGATTGTTAAAGCTATCAAACTGCAAAACGAAAGACCGGAGTAAGACACAAAGGGGCACTTAAAGTGGGAGGGAAATAGGACAGAGCAAAGAAAAAACTGAGTGGGAGGGGAAGGGGATATATATTGTGTAGATAAAGGGAGGGAGGGATGTAGGACCTGGAGGGTCCAGAGAACACGATATTAAAAATTATGCAGCTGCAGCATAAACCTAATGAAAGAGACTTTTAAGAGGCCTGGACGCAGCTGAAGGATTCTTGATCCAAAGAATTGAAGCTGCCCTGCCTTTCCTTGGATCGAATCTGATTGCCGTCCCTTCCACAGGGCGCTGTATGACCCCTACGGCTTTAGCCCTCCAGCCACGAAATAGATAATGAAAGATACTACCAAATGGAAGTAGGCAATGAGTATTATCACTCAGTGAGTGATAATATTACAGGAGGTATGACCCCTTCGGGTTACCTATAAGTTACCTGTAGTCGCTGCCGGGAAGGGGGACTTTCACTACCTGTGGAGCTCGGTCCAAGACTAGGTCTTCCGGTTGCTTTCCCCTTCATGACAATAATAACGTTGCAGGTACTACTGTCTGGCGGCTGTTGCAGCAGTGATGAAGTATGTGGAGCACATCCAGCACGTCACCTACGCTCCACACAGCCTCCATGTCTCCCTCTCCTCCTCTGAGAACACCATGACCATTGGTAAGTCAGTGTGCTCCAGGGAATGTTTACAGTAACTAGTTAACCAGCTACCATCTAGGGAGTTACTATATTATTGTCATGTGAATGGGATAGGAAATTTTATGAAACGTTTTGCATTCTTGTAAGACATACATACATATCCACTTGAAGACGGGACCCTGTAATATTGCTAACAGTCGCACAAGTCATCGCCAGTCATGGATTTTATAATTACACCCTAAGAAGTGACTTCAGTACCAACTTAAGAGGCGGTGACTCAGCTTCTAACACTTGCTGCAATCTACCTTTTATCCCCTCTGAGTTTGAGGTAGACTTTACCATTTGATCAGGTACACTTTGAGGTATGACCGGCTTAACCGAAGCTGTTGTTGCTACAGAGTACTCGTCGTGTCGTAAGCTGGAGTTGGTGAGGAGTCTCCGAGGAGGATGGGAGGAGTCGCTTTTTGGGGCCCTTAGACACACTCGCACCCCGGGAGGTACTAGGCTCCTGCGGGCTTCCCTACTGCAGGTAAAATCTCCCCCAGGAAATATATACGCCGAGGGGTGCGTTTGTCTCGACGTATATAAATACTGAGAGATTACTTTAATCCCCATTTTAGTATTAAAATATTCTTTTCTGATGGTGAAAAACCAACGTGCTGCCTTAATGACCCTAGTGTAGTCGATAGCCTTTAAACCTCCATTAACCAACTAACCAATCTCCATATTGCAGGTAAAGAATTCCTGTTTCAGATAGGTCTTTCCTACCATCAACTAGGTGAACATAAGAGTATTCTAAGAACGTAGGGACACTGCAGCTGGCCTGCTGGCCATGCTAGTCAAGCCTATCTCACACCCACTCTAACTCATGTACCTGTCCAATCTATATTTAAAGCTACACAAGGTTCTTGCCTTAATGACGCAACCTGAAATCAACTTCGTCCTTCATTGTATATTTTCGAGTGCATATATGTCCATCCTGCAATTTGGAGACCAGAACAGAGCAGCATAATCTAAGGACCTATCTGCTGCTTTGTAAATGGGTATCATATTTGCCATTTTCCATTTGTCCGGTACGATACCCGTTTTTAGTGATATGCTGAAGAAACTAGTAAATGATTTTGCTAAGTTCTTTCTTACATTCCTTTAGAACCCTTGAAAGCAGCTCATCAGGGCCCGGTGACTTGTTGGCTTGACTTTATTTAGTTGTTTGAGGACAGTCACTAGTGGCTTTGATGTATAAAAAACAAAGAAGAAATAAGTGTTTAAAATGGTACATATTTCATTGTCACTAACAGTAAGCTGACCTGAGTCACATTTAAGTGGGCTTATCTTTTTCCTTAACCATATTCCTATCTACCTGAAAGAAACCCTTAGGATTAGTCTTTTATTGCAAACTTAATCTAATATTCTCTTGGCTTTCATTATTCCCTTATTTCTCTTTCAAACTGAAAATGTTGTTCAATAAGATGACTTCACCTCTTTTCACCCAAAAAATGTTTGAGTAGATGGCAGTTGTTCTTGAAAAAAAAAAAGTTTGTTTTTCCCTTTCAGTGCATAATATATTGTTCTTATCCTCGCATTCAGAAAATTTAAGTGACACCATTTATCTCGGTTATATTCCCTATGTAGTGGACTGACTGCATTGCACAGCTCTGGTAAAAAATGCGGGTATAATAATAATAATAATAATAATAATAATAATAATAATAATAATAATGAGTACCGTTCAGACCTGACTATATTAAATATCATTAACCACATACTTCTAGGTAATACTTCTCCGTTTTGGGTTTACCATAAGAACGATCGAGCTTCTACCACGCCATGGGCTGAATCACCCACGCGGGTTTAGCGCTTCATATAAATATATGAAGGGTGACACCTAGGAATTGCGAACTCTGAGGTTTGAACTGATCGAACAGTTACATCCAGACTTTTAACGGTGCACCCAGCAGTCACCCAGCAGTCCCCAGCAGTCACTTTGTCTGATTTTTTTGGGTTATCCTAGGTTCTCTACACATATGCTGCTATGTATGATAATGTATGTAAATGTATTTGTGTATACCTGAATAAACTTACTTACTTACTTGCCCAGCAGTCACCATACATGCACTGCCTGAAATACTTTCATGTGCTGAAACATCTCGTAGTGATATAGGGAGGGGGGGGGGTCTCTGATGCATTTTACCTTGCTGAGACAACTTCCTAGTAGAGATGTTAATGGATCAAGCTGAGGTCAGCATGCCTCGGTTAGTCTTCAGGCATGTCCATGACACTACTCATTTTTTTTTTATCTATGATGGCTTGGGGATTTTTTTGTTATCGTGTCATATCATGCATGATAATCAGGAGCCAGGGCACGTCCGCTATAACTGGAGAAGTCTCCCACTTGACTGCATACTTCTTACAAAGGTCTGCTTTATCTTTCTTCCTTAGACTCTTCCTCCTCCATCCATTCTTCTCTTCCTCACGTCATTGTGCTACTCGTTCATTAACCTTTCCTACTTCCTCATCCTCTTTGCTATTCTTCTTGCTCATATTTTTTGTGAATCATCTCTGTCCTCTACCTTCCTTACCTTTTTTATATATATATTTATATTGTATCCCCTTTTTCAGCACCTTCGTCTTCCTCCTCTTTAACATCATGTTCTTCCTTTAAAGGTCCTTCCATTTCTTCTTCTCCTTTCCCCTTATAATCCTTATCATTATCTTCAAACAATTTTTGTGGAGCTCGCTCTCCCTCTCGGGCTCTTGATCTACCTTCTTGGAACCACCACTCCTGCGACTGCTACCACGACCACCACCGTAGCCTCACGCCGACGCTACCACCATCACCTCTCGTCTGGACGCTCTGCAGTACCTCACCGAGCACCCTGACCTCTTCTACGCTTTACAGGTAACATGTCTCGCCCATTTTGTGTATCTTATTAGTATAAAATTAATATTGACTCGACGAGTAATCAAAGCAAAGATTCCGTGTAGCCCTGTATTAGCATAGTCAGCTCTCAACCTAATATCCACGGGCTCAGTCTTGGGCAAGGCAGGCAGGACATATTTGCAGGTCTCCCAACACCTACTGTCCCTGTTCACCTAACAGTAAACAGATAGCAAGAAGTTAAGTAAAAGGACTCGTGTGTGTATATATATAAATAAATAAATATATATATATATATATATATATATATATATATATATATATATATATATATATATATATATATATATATATATATATAGAGAGAGAGAGAGAGAGAGAGAGAGAGGCTCTGTCAAGAAATTTTGCTGAAAACAAGAAAAATTTTGGAGTGAGATAAACAAGGTAAGAAAGCCTAGGGAACGAATGGATTTGTCAGTTAAAAACAGAGTAGGGAGTTAGTAGATGGGGAGCTGGAGGTATTGGGTAGATGGCGGGAATATTTTGAGGAACTTTTAAATGTCGATGAAAAAGGGAGGCGGTAATTTCATGTCCTGGCCAGGGAGGTACAACATCGTTTAGGAGTGAAGAAGAGCAGGATGTGAGTGTGGGGGAGGTGCGTGAGGCATTACGTAGAATGAAAGGGGTAAAGCAGCTGGAATTGACGGAATCATGACAGAAATGTTAAAAACAGGGGGGGATTTAGTGCTGGAGTGGTTGGTATTTTTGTTTAATAAATGTATGAAAGAGGGGAAGGTACCTAGGGATTGGCAGAGAGCATGTATAGTTCCTTTATATAAAGGGAAGGGGATAAAGAGAGTGTAAAAATTATAGGGGAATAAGTTTACTGAGTATACCAGGTAAAGTGTATGGCAGGGTTATTATTGAAAGAATTAGAGGTAAGACAGAGAGTAGGATTGCAGATGAGCAAGGAGGCTTTAGAGTGGGTAGGGGATGTGTAGATCAAGTGTTTACAGTGAAGCATATATGTGAACAGTATTTAGAAAAAGGTGAGAAGTTTTTATTGCATTTATGGATTTAGAAAAGGCATATGATAGAGTGGATAGGGGAGCAATGTGGCAAATGTTGCAAGTGTATGGAATAGGTAGTAGGTTATTGAAAGCGGTGAAGAGTTTTTATGAGGATAGTGAGGTTCAGGTTAGAGTATATAGGCGAGAGGGAGATTATTTCCCAGTAAAAGTAGGCCTTAAACAGGGATGTGTGATGTCACCGTGGTTGTTCAAAATATTGATAGATGGAGTTGCAAGAGAAGTGAATGCTCGGGTGTTGTCAAGAGGTGTGTGGGTTAAAAGATAAAGAATCAAACACAAAGTGGGAGTTGTCACAGTTGCTCCTTGCTGATGCCACTGTGCTTTTGGGGGATTCTGAAGAGAAGTTACAGAGGTTGGTGGATGAGTTTGGTAGGGTATGCAAAAGAAGGAAATTAAAAGTGAATATAGGAAAGAGTAAGGTGATGAGGATAACAAAAAAATTAGATAACGGAAGATTGGATATCAGATTGGAGGGAGAGAGTATGGAGGAGGTGAATGTGTTCAGATATTTGGGAGTGGATGTGTCAGCAGATGGGTCTATGAAGGATGAATTGAATCATAGAATTAACGAGGGAAAAAAGGTGAGTGGTGCACTGAGGAGCTTGTGGAGACAGAGAACTTTATCCATGAAGGCAAAGAGGGGAATGTATGAGAGTATAGTTATACCAACACTCTTGTATAGGTGTGAGACATGGGTTGTGAATGTTGGAACAAGGAGAAGGCTGGAGGCAGTGGAGCTGTCATGTTTGAGGTCAATGTGTAGTGTGAATATAATGCAGAGAATCCGTAGTTTGGAGATTAGGAGGTGTGGAATTACCAAAACTACTATCCAGAGGGCTGAGGAGGGGTTATTGAGATGGTTTTGACATGTAGAGAGATGGAAAATAGAGTGACTTTGAGAGTGTATAAATCTGTAGTGGAGGAAAGGCGGGGAAAGGATCGGCCTAGAAAAGTTTTGAGGGAGGGTGTAAAGGAGGTTTTGTGTGCGAGGGGCTTGGACTTCCAGCAAACGTGCGTGAGTGTGTTAGGAGCGAATGAAGACAAATTGTTTTTAGGACTTGACGTGCTGTTGGAGTGTGGGAGTTGTCACAGTTGCTCTTTGCAGATGACGTGCTGTTGGAGTGTGAGCAAAGTAACATTTATGAAGGGTTTTAGAGAAACCGGCAGGCCGAACTTGATTCCTGGAGATGGGAAGTACAGTGTCTGCACTCTGAAGGAGGTGTGTTAATGTTGCAGCAGTTTTGTAGCATTAGTGTAAGCACCCCTCTGGCAAGACAGTGATGGAGTGAGTGATGATGAAAGATTCTCTTTGTCGGGCCACCATGCCTTGGTGGGAAACGGCCTATGTGTTAATAAAAACAATAATAAAAAATAATTTATATATATATATATATATATATATATATATATATATATATATATATATATATATATATATATATATATATATATATATATATATATATTATATATGTATTAGGTAGTAGGTTTGATAGACAGCAACCACCCAGGAGGTACTACCGTCCTGCAGGTGACTGTGAAACAGAAACCTGAAACTGTTTTACATGATGGTAGGATTGCTGGTGTCTTTTTTCTGTCTCATAAACACGCTGGATATCAGGTATATCTAGCTACTTCTACTTACACTTAGGTCACACTACACAGGCATGCACATGCATATATTTACATTCACACATCGAGGTTTTTCTTCTTTTTCTTAATAGCTCTTGTTCTTCTTTATTTCCTCTATTGTCCATGGGGAAGTGGAAAAGAATCTGTCCTCCGTAAGCCATGCGTGTCGTATGAGGTGACTAAAATGCCGGGAGCAATGGGCTAGTAACCCCTTCTCCTGTATACATTTACTAAAAAAGAGAAGAAAAACTTTATAAAACTGGGATGTTTGAATGTGCGTGGATGTAGTGCGGATGATCAGAAAGAGATGATTGCTGATTTTATAAATGAAAAGAAGTTGGATGTGCTGTCCCCAAGCAAAACAAAGCTGAAGGGGGCGGGTGAGTTTCAGTGGGGAGAAATAAATGGGATTAAGTCAGGAGTATCTGAGAGAGTTAGAGCTAAGCAAGGGGTAGCAATAATGTTGATAGATCAGTTATGGAAGGAGAAGAGGGAATATAAATGTGTAAATTCAAGGATCATGTGGATTAAAATATGGGTCGGAGGAGATAAGTGGGTCATAATAAGCGTGTATGCACCTGGTGAAGAGAGGAGTGTAGAGGAGAGAGAGAGATTTTGGGAGATGTTAAGCGAATGTATAGGAACTTTTGAACCAAGTAAGAGAGTAATTGTGGTAGGGGACCTAAATGCTAAAGTAGGAGAAACATGTAGAGAGGGTGTGGTAGGTAAGTTTGGGGTGCCAGGTGTATATGATAATGGGAGCCCTTAAATTGAACTTTGTATAGAAAGGGGTTTAGTTATAGGTAATACATATTTTAAGAAAAAGAGGATAAATAAGTATACAAGATATGATGTAGGGCGTAATGACAGTAGTTTGTTGGACTACGTATTGGTAGATAAAAGACTGTTGAGTAGACTTCAGGATGTACATGTTTATAGAGGGGCCACAGATATATCAGATCACTTTTTAATTGTAGCTACAGTGGGAGTAAAAGGTAGATGGGATACATGGAAAATAGTAGCAGTAAGTAGGAGAGAGGTAAAGGTTTATAAACTAAAAGAGGAGGCAGTTAGGGTAAGATATAAACAACTATTGGAGGATAGATGGGCTAGTGAGAGTGTAGGCAATGGGGTCGAAGACGTATAGGGTAGGTTTAAGAATGTAGTGTTAGAGTGTTCAGCAGAAGTTTGTGGTTACAGGAAAGTGGGTGCGGGAGGGAAGAAGAGTGATTGGTGGAATGATGTAAAGATAGTAAGGGAGAAAAAGTTAGCATATGAGAGTTTTTTTCAAAGTAAAAGTGATGCAAGGAGGGAAGAGTATAGGGAGAGAAAAAGAGAGGTTAAGAGAGTGGTGAAGCAATGTAAAAAGAGAGAAATGAGAGAGTGGGTGAGATGTTATCAACAAATTTTGTTGAAAATAAGAAAAAAGTTTTGGAGTTGAGGAAGCCTAGAGAACAAATGAATTTGACAGTTAAAAATAGGAGATGAGAGCTATTAAATGGAAAGTTAGAGGTATCGGGAAGATGGAGCGAATATTTCGAGGAGTTGTTAAATGTTGATGAAGATAGGGAAGCTGTGATTTCGTGTATAGGGCAAGGAGGAATAACATCTTGTAAGAGTGTGGAAGAGCCAGTTGTGAGTGTGGGGGAACTTCGTGAGGCAGTCGGTAGAATGAAAGGGAGTAAGGCAGGATATAGTTTTGGAGTGGTTAGTGCTATTATTTAATAAATGTATGGAAGAGGTAAGATACCTAGGGATTGGCAGAGAGCGTGTATAAAGGGGACTAAAGACAGTGCAAAAAATTATAGGGGAATATGTCTGCTGAGTATACCTTGTAAAGTGTATGGTAGAGTTATAATTGAAAGAATTAAGGGTAAGACGGAGAGCAGGATAGCAGATGAACAAGGGGGCTTTAGGAAAGGTAGGGGGTGTGTAGACCAAGTGTTTACAGTGAAACATATAGGTGAACAGTATTTAGATAAAGGTAAAGAGGTTTTTGTGGCATTTATGGATTTGGAAAAGGCGTATGATAGGGTGGATAGGGGGGCAATGTGGCAGATGTTGCAGGTGTATGGAATAGGAGGTAGGTTACTGAAAGCAGTTAAGAGTTTTTATGGGGATAGTGAGGCTCAGGTTAGAGTGTGTAGAAGAGAGAGAGATTATTTCCCAGTAAACGTAGGCATTAGACAAGGATGTGCGATGTCACCGTGGTTGTTCAAAATATTTATAGATGGGGTTGTAAGAGAAGTGAATGCGAGGGTCTTGGCAAGAGGTGTGGGGTTAAAAGATAAAGAATCAAATACAAAGTGGGAGTTGTCACAGTTGCTTTTTGCTAATGACACTGTGCTTTTGGGAGATTCTGAAGAGAAGTTGCAGAGGTTGGTGGATGAATTTGGTAGGCTATGTAAAAGATGAAAATTGAAAGCGAATATAGGAAAGAGTAAGGTGATGAGGATAACAAAAAGATTAGGTGACGAAAGATTGGATATAAGATTGGAGGGAAAGAGTATGGAGGAGGTGAATGTATTCAGATATTTAGGAGTGGACATGTCACCAGATGGGTCTATGAAGGATGAGGTGAATCATAGAATTGATGAGGGGAAAAGGGTGAGTGGTGCACTTCGGAGTCTGTGGAGACAAAGAACCTTGTCCATGGAAGTAAAGAGGGGAATGTATGAGAGTATAGTTATACCAACACTCTTATATGGGTGTTAAGCATGGGTGATAAATGTTGCAACGAGGAGAAGGCTGGAGGCAGTGGAGATGTCATGTCTGAGGTCATGTGTGGTGTGAATATAATGCAGAGAATTCGGAGTTTGGAAATATGGAGGAGGTGCGGGATTACCAAAACTATTATCCAGAGGGCTGAGGAGGGTTTTTTGAGGTGATTCGGAATGACTTCGAGAGTGTATAAATCTATAGTGGAGGGAAGACGGGGTAGGGGTCGGCCTGGGAAAGGTTGGAGGAAGGGGGTAAAGGAGGTTTTGTGTGCGAGTGGCTTGGATTTCCAGCAAGCATGCGTGAGCGTATTTGATAGGAGTGAATGGAGACAAATGGTTTTTAATACTTGACGTGCTTTTGGAGTCTGAGCAAAGTAACATTTATGAAGGGATTCAGGGAAACCGGCAGGCCGGACTTGAGTCCTGGAGATGGGAAGTACAATGTCTGCACTCTGAAGGAGGGGTGTTAATGTTGCTGTTTTATAACTGTAGTGTAAAGCACCCCTCTGGCAAGACAGTGATGGAGTGAATGATGATGAAAGTTTTTCTTTTTCGGGCCACCCTGCCTTGGTGGGAATAGGCCGATGTGTTAATAAAAAAAAAAACATTGTCTCTACGTCCACAGCAGGACTCGAACCTGCAAACTCTGTATCAGAGTAACCAGTACTTTACCACAGAGCTAGAGCCCAGATTAGTATGGGCATCGAGCTGGAGCCAGACGATGTTTTCGCATACCCCAGGGCACTGCATGTGGCAGGATTTGAGGAAATAAAGTTCAAAACGAGCTTGTTGGTTGCTATTATATCTTATAATTTTATACTTGACATCTCAGAAACCCTCCTACTCCATATAGGGAGTAGGGGGATGGTAGTAGGGTGGGGTTGGCACCGACCACTGACCACACTTTAGTGGAACTGTGGCTGGTGACACATCCGCACTACGCTACTCTAAGAACTCTCTCCTTGTTTCATTTGCTCTCTTGCAACATTGCATAGCTCCTGATGATGCACTGAAAAGTGTGAAAGTATTTGAGCTAAAGATTTCCACCCCCTGTGGCTTGTCTTGCATAGTTAAGATAGCCCATCTGCGATTGTTTGCATAATATATATATATATATATATATATATATATATATATATATATATATATATATATATATATATATATATATATATATATATATATATATATATATATATATATATATATATATATATATATATATATATATATATTATATATATATATATATATATATATATATATATATATATATATACTCTACTACATACGAACATCACACACACTTCAGTTCACCTTTACCCAGTACTGCATTAGCTCACTGGCACACTGCTACTAGTGAGTAAAACAAAGTGTATAAAAAGGGAGGCTTTATGACTCCCCCTTCCCTTTCCTGCACTCAAAACGTTGTATATACTCTCTAAAACACAGGCCCTTGCACACACTAGGGCCTTAAAGGAAAATCGTGAGAGCTTAAAACAATAAAATAACCAATGGCCTAGACTTGGCCAAAAATACCACCCACATACCTACACCATACCATGACGACTTGTTCCAGCCGTTCTCGTAGTGCCAGGAACGGCCTCACAAACACCTCACTTGCTCCTGTCCTGTCCTGGTTACTCTGACTGACCAGGAATAATACGCGTCCTGTCTCAGTACAATCCCGGAAACTGACATTATATATTTTTTTATTCATTATTCTCTGCAATACGCTGAGTAATATCATGGTTGATAGGGAAGACAGGTTAGACATGGTAGACAGGGAATACAGGGTAGACAGAGAAGTCAGGGCAGACATGGTAGACAGGGAAGACAGGGTAAACAGAGATGTCAGGGTAGACAAGGAAGACGGACGTCACGGCAGAGAGGGTAGACACACTGACAGTGTCTGACCCAGGCACAAAATTTTCAACATCAAACTCAACACACACAATAAAACGCACACAATAAAACACATATAATAAAACACTACATCATGCAGACTGAAAGATAAAAAATAAAGTGATTGTAGTGAGAGGGTTTTTATTACTCAGTAATTGTTGTTGTCAATGTTTTTATTACACAATAACAACTTTCACATCAGCTTGTTAACAGTCAATTGAAAGTATAGTCATATTTTATTGATAGTTTAAAGTTCAAACAAAACGCTGGAACAGGTGTGTGTTTTTTGAAACACAGGTGTTGAGGGGAATACACAGGTGTTGAGGGGAATACACAGATGTTGAGGGGAACACACAAGTGTTGAGTGAAATGCACAGGTGTTGAAGTGAATGCACATGTTTTGAGGGAATACACAGGTGTTGAGAGAATAAACAGGTGTTGAGGGAAATACAAAGGTGTTGATGGGAATATATAGGTGTTGAGGGGAATACACAGATGTTGAAGGAAATATATATGTGTTAGGGGAATAAACATGTGTTGAGGGAAATACACAGGTGTTAAGGTGAATACACAGTAATAAGGGGAATACACTGGTGTTGAGGTGAATACACAGGTTTTGAGAGAAATACACTGGTGTTGAGGAAATACGCAGGTGTTGACGGGGAATACACAGGTGTTGAGGTGAATAGACAGGTGATCAGGAGAATATACAGATGATGAGGGAATAAACAGTGTTGAGGGGATTTCACGTGTGCTGAGGTGAATACACAGGTTTTGATTGGAATACACAGGTGTTGAGGGGAATGCACAGGGGGTCAGGGAATACACAGGTGTTGAGGGAATACACAGGTTTTGAGATGAATGCACAGATGTTGAGGGAATAAATAGGTGTTAAGGTGAATACACAGGTATTGAAGGAAATGCACAGGTGTTGAGGGAATACGAAGGTGTTGATTGGAATACGCGGGTGTTAAGGGAATACACAGGTGTTGATTGGAATACACAGGTGTTGATTGGAATACACAGGTGTTGATTGGAATACACAGGTGTTGAGAGGTATACAAAGGCGGTCAGGGAATACACAGGTGTTGACTAGCACACATGCAATGAGGGAACACACAAGTGTTGAGGGGACACAGAGATTATAGGAGAACATACAGGTATTCGATGAACACAGGTGTTCAGGAAAACACATTTGGTGAGGGAACACAGAACTGGTGAGTAAAAACTCATATGTTCATAGAACACCAAAACGTTGAATGATACACTTGGGCGTTAAGAGAACACAGTTGTTGAGGAAGCATACAAGGTTCAATGAACAAGTATATTTTATAATGAAGTATTCAGGTGTTCAGAAACACAGGTTATTAGGGAACTCTCAGGTATTCAAAGAAAACACACGAGTGTTCAGAAAATACAAGTGTTGAAAGAACATACATTTATTCATGGAACACGCTTGCTGAGAGAACTCGCAAGTATTAAGGATGAACACGGGTGTTAAGGAGACACGAAGGTGTTTAAAAAACACCTGTTATAAGAACAGTTATTTAAGAAACACAGAAACAATGAGAGAAAACAAATGTTGAAAGAACACACTAGTATTGAGGAACAAACAGATGTTGAGAGAAGACAGGTGCTTTGGAACAAATAAATGATGAAATAACACACGTGTGGAAAGAGCTCACAAGTATTGAAAGAATACACAGGTGCTGAAAGAACACACAGTTATTCAGGAACACACCAGTTGTGAGAACACAGATTTCTCTGGAACAATTAGGTGTTGAAAGAATGCGCATGTTAAAGAACATATAAGTGCTGACAGAACACATAAATGCTAATATAACACATAAGTGTTGAACGAAAGCACAGTTGTTAAAATAACGCAGAAGCATTCAGACACACACAGGTTTTGAGAGAATACACACATGTGTTCAGGAGCACGCAGGTGATGCAGTCTGGCTCGTCATGTTCTCTCACCTACGCCGTTTCTTTACCATCTGCATTAGAGACTGCAGAGACCACAGCAGTTCACTCGTCCATGTCTGTGGACCAGCGTGTGAGTCATATTAGTTTAGCTCATACTATGATTGCTGCCTCTGATTCGTCTTTCTTTCTGTCATTTTCATGTTTGGATCTTTGATGGGTTTAAGACGATCACCCCTAAGACAATCTTTGGGTGTTTGGTGGGTTGTAGATAGCCACCATATAGATAATATTTAGGTGTTTGGTGGGTTGTAGATGGCCACCATATAGACAATGTTTGGGGTGTTTGGTGGGTTGTAGATGGTCACCATAGAAATAATGTTTGTGTGATAGTTGGGTTGTAGACATTCACCATAAAAACAATGTTTGGGGTGTTTGGTGGGTTGTAGATGGTTACCATAAAGACAGTCTTTGGGTGTTTGGATCCTACTTACTATCTGCAAAATCACTACTGACTGAAGTTAACATTTCTTCTTGTAATTTCATTCAACATTTTTCAGGAGAAAAGTCCCATGTACTGTGCTTCGTTTTTTTTTAACCGGCCTTTCCTTGGGTATATTGCATCCATGAAGATTTTTGTTTGTTTAGCTTCTGTATTGAAATATGGTAAGAGATTTTAAATAATCTTTCATTTGGCCATTGCATTATATTAATTATTCCATCTCTCAACGAAAGCAAAAGACTCGGCAGGAGATACAACATTCCCCCAATGAAAAGCAGGGACGCCACAAGTACACTAAGAGACAACACAGTAAGTGTCAGGGGCCCAAGACTGTTCAACTGCCTCCCGGCATACATAAGGGGGATTACCAAGAGACCCCTGTCTGTCTTCAATAATGCGCTGGACAGGCACCTAAAGTCAGTAAGTGATCAGCCGGGCTGTGGTTCTTACGTCGGTTCACGTGCGGCCAGCAGTAACAGCCTGGTTGATCAGACCCTGATCCACCACGAGGCCTGGTCTCAGACTGGGCCGCGGGGGTGTTGACCCCCAAAACCCTCTCCAGGTATATAATCCAGGTATCTAAGGAAGTTTCTGGGTAGTATTCATCTTGGGAAATAGAGGTTCTTGTGTGTACAATTGGTTTTTAGGTATGATGGATGTTGGTGTTGCTGAGGTGTACAGGAAGCAGTTGATGGAAGACACTGGATTGTTGGTATTATATGAACGAGGGAACATTTATGTTTATGTCCTTGAACGGCCAGGAACTGAGATTAAATAATCAAGGTTTTCTTTTAAAGAGACTTGAAGTTTATTCTAGCTCTCTCACTGGTATTCTCACTTTTTTCCTTTCACATATCTCATGCTAAAAAAAAGCTCTTTTATAAATCTTTAAAAATCACAATATTTTTTCATATCAATAGTCTCTGACGTTTTCGTTAAAAAATCGACACTTAGCTAATCTCCTTATCAAATCCCATCTCTAATTATTGTCTATTTCTATCTCCAGTTTGCAGACTTCCTTCCTAATTTCTACTTTGCATCTTCAAACCACTCATTCTCTCCTCCTCAATATCTTAGCTATTGTATTGTCCTAGTAATGTTTTCATTATCTTATAATATTACTTGGGTAACAACTGACTTCTTGTCCTGGATGGTGTGTCACCTCCTTGATCACATGTTTCATACCGGATAACCTAGTTCATCCCGGATAACCTGTTTCATCCCGGATAACCTGTTTCATCCTGGATAACCTGTTTCATACTGGATAACCTGTTTCATACTGGATAACCTGTTTCTTCCTTGTTAATCTGCTTCATTCTTAATCACCTGTTTCCTCCTGCATCACCTCTATCATCATGGATCACCTGTTTCATTCTTGATCACCTGTTTTATCCTTGATCACCTATTTCATCCTTGGTCACCTGTTTCATTATTGATCACCTGTTTCATTCTTGATCACCTGTTTCATCTTTGATCACCTGTTTCATCCTTGATCACCTGTTTCATTTTTGATCACCTGTTTCATTCTTGATCACCTGTTTCATCTTTGATCACCTGTTTCATCCTTGATCACCTGTTTAATCTTTGATAACCTGTTTCATCCTTGATCACCTGTTTCATCCTGAATCACTTGTTTCCTTTTGCATCACCTGTTTCATCCTTGATCACCTGTTTCATCCTTGATCACCTGTTTCATCTTTGATCACCTGTTTCATCCTTTATCACCTGTTTCATCCTTTATCACCTGTTTCATCCTTGATCACCTGATTCATCCTTGATCACCTGATTCATCCTTGATCACCTGTTTCATCTTTAATCACCTGTTTCATCCTGAATCAGCTGTTTCCTTTTGCATCACCTGTTTCATCCTTGATCACCTGCTTCATCCTTGATCACCTGTTTCATCCTTGATCGCCTGTTTCATCCTTGATCACCTGTTTCACCTTGATCGCCTGTTTCATCCTTGATCACCTGTTTCATCCTTGATCGCCTGTTTCATTCTTGATCACCTGTTTCATCCTTGATCGCCTGTTTCATCCTTGATCGCCTGTTTCATCCATGATCGCCTGTTTCATCCTTGAACGCCTGTTTAATCCTTGATCGCCTGTTTCATCCTTGATCACCTGTTTCATCCTTGATCACCTGTTTCATCGTTGATCACCTGTTTCATCCTTGATCACCTGTTTCAACCTTGATCGCCTGTTTCATCCTTGATCACTTGTTTCATCCTTGATTGCCTGTTTCATCCTTGATCACCTGTTTAATCCTTGATCGCCTGTTTCAACCTTGATCGCCTGTTTCATCCATGATCGCCTGTTTCATCCTTGAACGCCTGTTTAATCCTTGATCGCCTGTTTCATCCTTGATCACCTGTTTCATCCTTGATCACCTGTTTCATCGTTGATCGCCTGTTTCATCCTTGATCACCTGTTTCAACCTTGATCGCCTGTTTCATCCTTGATCACTTGTTTCATCCTTGATTGCCTGTTTCATCCTTGATCACCTGTTTAATCCTTGATCGCCTGTTTCAACCTTGATCGCCTGTTTCATCCCTGATCACCTGTTTCATCCTTGATTGCCTGTTTTATCCTTGATCACCTGTTTCATCCTTGATCACCTGTTTCTTCCTTGATCGCCTGTTTCATCCTTGATAGCCTGTTTCATCCTTGATCGCCTGTTTCATCCTTGATCGCCTGTTTCATCCTTGATCGCCTGTTTCATCCTTGAACGCCTGTTTCATCCTTGATCGCCTGTTTCATCCTTGATCACCTGTTTCATCCTTGAACGCCTGTTTCATCCTTGAACGCCTGTTTCATCCTTGATCACCTGTTTCATCCTTGATCACTTGTTTCATCCTATAACGCCTGTTTCATCTTTGATCACCTGTTTCATCCTTGATCACTTGTTTCATCCTTGAACGCCTGTTTTATCCTTGATCGCCTGTTTCATCCTTGATCACCTGTTTCATCCTTGAACGCCTGTTTCATCCTTGATCGCGTGTTTCATCCTTGATCACTTGTTTCATCCTTGATCACTTGTTTCATCCTTGAACGCCTGTTTCATCCTTGATCGTGTGTTTCATCCTTGATCACTTGTTTCATCCTTGAACGCCTGTTTCATCCTTGATCACTTGTTTCATCCTTGAACGCCTGTTTCATCCTTGATCACTTGCTTCATCCTTGATCACTTGTTTCATCCTTGATCGCGTGTTTCATCCTTGATCGCGTGTTTCATCCTTGATCACTTGTTTCATCCTTGGTCACTTGTTTCATCCTTGATCACTTGTTTCATCCTTGAACGCTTGTTTCATGCTTGATCGCCTGTTCCATCCTTGATCGCCTGTTTCATCCTTGAACGCCTGTTTCAATCTTGATCGCCTGTTTCATCCTTGATCGCCTGTTCTTGACACTCTCTTGACACCTTTTCATCCTTGATCGCCTGTTTCATCCTTGATCCCCTGTTTCATCCTTGATCACTTGTTTCATCCTTGATCGCTTGTTTCATCCTTGATCGCCTGTTTCATCCTTGATCGCCTGTTTCATCCTTGATCGCCTGTTTCATCCTTGATCGCCTTTTTTTTCCTAGTATCCATTTACAATTGTCAATCACTTATTATCTTGATACCTGTTTCTTTCTAATACTATTCACTCTATTTATCAATGTTCTCATCTTTACTGTTTCTCTTTATATGTTTTGATCTAATGTGAGTATCTTTCTTATATGATTATCTTGATCTTTTATGTGTAAAACTTCTGCTATGTTACCAGTCTTCCAATAAGTAATAGTTTTTTTTAATCGTTAATCCGTAATTTTTCAAATTTTGTTGCACTATTCACGTTCCTCATTTAATTTTTTCAACTTCTGTCTTTTTAAATAAATGGTATAATCACCTAAGGAAATAAATCACTAACAGAATGGAACACTGCAGAAGGTGACCCTTATTTATCCTTACCTTTTAAGTCCTAGTTTAAATCTCCATCACCCTCTCTGTACTGTCACATGCAGCATTCTCCACTGACTCGCTTTCTCCACCTGACTAAACCCTATAAATACTCATGTATTTTTATCCAGGTGAACTGTTTGTACTTCGATAGTCATCTGGGCGAAACGTTGTCAATAAAGGATCACATTATACTGCTTATGTGTTTATTTTTCCATTCTGTCTGATTTATTGTCTCTCATTCTACGTCTGACCTCTTCCAACACTTGACTTCATATTTTTAAATATTTTTTCCTATGTTAAACAACACACACACACCACGGCTAAAGGAAACAACAAAATATCAGAGGGTGTACCTAGATCGTGACAGAACGTGGACAGAACGACAGAAACTGAAAGGAGACAAAGATGAAAGGGACAAGAAAGAGAGACAGGGCTAAAGTCAGGAGGGGACAAACAGAGTCTGGAGGAGCAGCACGTGCAAACACCCACAGAACCACTCGCAGAACCACACAACCAAACATACAAAGCAAGCCACACTTCACACCCACTGACCCTACCCCACCTTATACAGTAAACTTCCATAACACCCGTCCAGGTCTCCCACTCCCCCAGCTCCCAAAAGCCACCCAGAATACAGTGTTTGGAAAGAAGCCAAAAGTGAGGAACACCAACACAGATGGAATAACGAATAAGTGTGAGGAGTGGCAGAAAAGAATCACAGAGACATCACCAAGCATCATAGCACTCATGAAAACCAAGCTCACAGGAATGATAACAGATGCCATCTTTCCAACTGGATATCAGATCCTGAGGAAAGATAGAGGGAATAGAGGAAGTGGGTGTAAGAGTTGCATTGTTCATCAAAAGCCAGTGGAGAGTTGAGGAGTTGGAAGGAGGGAACAGTGCGAAGCAAGGGACTACATAGTAGGAACACTTCAAACTTAGGGTCCCAAGGTGGTGATTGCAGTGACGTATAACCCACCACAGAATAGTAGGAGGACACGACAAGAATATGAGAGCAACAGAACAATGGTTGATACACTAGCTGAGGTGAAAAAAGTGCCCCACATGGGCAGGGCAAAGTTACTAGTTATGGGTGACTTCAATCACAAAAAAATTGACTGGTAAAACCTGGAATCACATGGAAGTCCAAATGGTACTGGAAAACGTCATACATCAACATGTTAGGGACACTGCCAGAGAGAGATGAGTAGACAAATCAGCAAGACCGGACCTCATATTCACCCTGAGTTGCTCAGACATTGTGCGATCACGTGGTCCTGACCTTCGAATACATAGTAGAGTTACAAGTGAAGAGAGAAGCAGGAAGAGTACGACGAGAGAAGCCAAACTACAAAAGAGGGGACTACACAGGCGTGAGGAATTTCATACATGAGTTACAGGGGAAAAGAGAACTGGGGAGAAAATCAGTAAACGAAATGATGGAATATGTGACCACAAAATTCAAGGATGCAAAGGAGAGGTTCATTCCCAAGGGCAAAGAGACATAATGGGAAGACCAGAACGAGACCTAGGTTCATCCAAAAGTGTTGAGAGGCCAAAACTAAGTGAGGTAGAAAATGGAAAAACTAAAGAAGAGAAGGACCCAGAAAAATAAAGACACTAGTCGAAGAGCCAGAAATGATATCCACAGATAAGGAGAGAGGCCCAATAAGAAAATGACAAAGCATCGAAAGACATGTCTGACCCGAAGCTGTTGTACAGCCACATAAGAAGTAAAACAACATTCAAGGCCCAGGTAATTAGGCTGAGGAAGGAAGGAGGGGATTTCACAGGAAGCGACCGAGAAGTATGTGAGGAGCTCAGCATGAGATTAAAGGAAGTATTTTCAGTGGAGACAGAAAAGACTCTGGGAAGCCGGAATGGTGGGGTTCACCAATAAGTGCTGGACACAATACACACAACCGAAGAGGAGTTGAAGAGGCTGCTGAGTGAACTAGATACCTCAAAGGTTGTGGGACCGGACGACATCTCTCCGTGAGTCCTGAGAGAGGTAACAGAGGATCTGTGTGTGCCACTAACAACAATCTTCAACACGTCTATCGAGACAGGGCAAGTACCTTAAGTGTGGAAGGCAGCAAATGTAGTCCCAATTTTTAAGAAAGGAGACAGACACATAATTAAATTACAGATCAGTGTCACTGACATGCATAGTATGCAAAGTCATGGAGTAAATTACCAGGAGAAGAGTGGTGGAGCACCTAGAAAGGAATGAGCTTATACACAACAACCAGCACGGTTTCAGGGAAGGAAATCTTGTCTCAAACCTAATGGAATTTTATGACAAGGTGACATAAGTAACAAAAAAGAGAGAGGGGTGGGTTGATTGCATTTTCTTGGCCTGCATAAAAAGTATGTGACGAGTTGTCAGAGTGGGCGCCTGTGACTAGTGGGACTCCGCATGGGTCAGTCCTAGGATCGGTGCTGTTTCTGGTATAAGTGCCTGACATGACGGAAGGGATGGACTCTGAAGTGTCCCTGTTTGCAGACGATGTGAAGCTAATGAGGAGAATTCAGTCGGATGAAAATCAAGCAGGACTAGAAAGGGATCTGGACAGGCTGCAAGCCTGGTCCAGCAATTCGCTCCTGGAGTTTAATCCCACCAAATGCAAAGTCATGAAAATTTTGGAAGGGCAAAGAAGACCGCAGATGGAGTACAAGCTAGGGGGCCAAAGACTGCAAACCTCACTCAAGAAAAAGAATCTTGGAGTGAGTATAATACCGAGCATATCTCCTGAGGCTCACATCAACCAAATAACTGCTGTATCATTTGGATGCCTGGCAAACCTAAGAATAGCATTCCGACACCTCAGCAAGGAATCGTTCAGAACACTGTACACCGTGTACGTCAGGCCCATGTTGGAGTATGCAGTACTGGTTTTGAACCCACACCTGGTCAAGCACGTCGGGAAATTAGAGAGTGCAAAGGTTTGCAATAAGACTAGTCCCGGAGCTAACGAGCATGTCCTACGAGGAGAGGTTAAGTTAAATCGACCTAACTACACCTAGAGGACAGGAGGGATAAGGGACAACATGTTAACGTCATATAAAATATTGAGAGGAATTGACAAGGTGGATAGGGACAGGATTTTTCGGAGATGGGACATATCAACAAGGGAACACAATTGTAAGGTGAACACTCAGATGAGTCACTGGGATGTTAGGAAATATTTCTTCAGTCATAGACTTGTCAGGAAGTGTAATAATCTGGAGAGTGACGTAGTTGAGGCAGGATCCATGCATAGCATTAAGAAGAGGTAAGATAAAGCTCAGGGAGCAGGGAGAGAGTGGTTCTAATAGCAACTAGTGAAGAGGATGGTCCAGGAGCTATGAATCGAACCCTACAACAACAATTAGGTGAGTACACACACATAGTGTGGTACGAGAGTAACATCAACAATAGTGCTTAATGAATTTTATTTTTTTGTGGCTTTCCCAAGGATACTGCAGGACCAGTCAATAGTCAGGATCAGTCAATACTGCAGGATCAGTCAATAGTCAGGATCAGTCAATAGTCAGGATCAGTCAATACTGCAGGATCAGTCAATAGTCAGAATCAGTAAATAGTCAGGATCAGTCAATAGTCAGGATCAGTCAACCCTTTTAGTGAATTACAAGGCGCCCTAAGTCAGAAATGGGAGGTGACGGCCAAAATTTAATAAGAAAACTTGAAAGTGAAATTAGTGGCGGAAGAGGGAGGCAGCATGCTTATTGTGGTATAATAATAATAATAATAATAATAATAATAATAATAATAATAATAATAATAATAATAATAATAATAATAATAATAACAATAATAATAACAATAATAATAATAATAATAATAATAATAATAATAATATCTTTATTTCTACAAGTACATGTACAAGGTATACAGTCCTAGCTGACATCAATGACATACTACTATATAGAAAGCCGCTTGTTATACAGAGCATTTCGGGCAAATTAGATCAATTTTGTCCCAGAATGAGACCCACACCAGTCGACTAACACCCAGGTTCCCATTTTATACTGATGGGTGAACATAGACAACCGGTGTAAGGAAACACGGCTAATGTTTCAACCCTTGCCGGGAATCGAACCTGGACACCTCACCGTGTGAAGCGAAAGCTTTTGCCACCAGGCCACGGGCCACCATAACCTGTTGTTGTCACAGGTGTTCCCCAAGAAAGAGAATATAGTGCATATCAGTGTGTGACCACAGTAAATAGAAACAAATTATATATATTGTGAAGAAAGAGAGGTGGAGGTATGACAAAAGAACATCACCATAAGTATTCACTTAGCCGTGGTAGAGGAGTCTGGTGTGAGTTCTAGGTACTGGCAGGTGTAAGTGAATGGTCTACTCTTACTTAGTATGAACAAGGAATAGGCTAATAAGTACTCATTACCTAATAGTAATTGATAATTTAAAATAGAAGTCAGGGCAGGCAGACAGGTGAGTATTAGACTCGAACCTATAGGGTGAATTATAAGCATAGAAGGTACAGCGCTAGTACGAGGGCGTTGGGTCACTATCAGATGAGGAGAGCACAGTACCATGTGTAACACCATAAGTGCACACAAACACATACACATACACACATACACTCACATACATTCACACACACATACTCTCACACACTCACACTCACTACATACAAACATAGATCCACACTCATACATCTACAATCATACACCCACCCACATAAACACTCGCTCACACACACATACACACAAGGTATGATAAAGCTCATGGAGCAGGTAGAGTGACCTATTAGCGACCAGTGAAGAGGCGGGGCCAGGGGTTGTGACTCTACCCGTGCAACCACAATTAGGTGAGTACACACACACACACACACACACACACACACACACACAGGACTACAAAGAGACCTGGACAGGCTGCAAGCCTGGTCCAGTAACTGGCTCCTTGAATTTAACCCTGCCAAATGTAAAGTCATGAATATCGGGGAAGGGCAAAGAAGACCGCAGACAGAGTATAGTCTAGGTGGCCAAAGACTGCAAACCTCACTCAAAGAAAAAGATCTTGGGGTGAGTATAATACCGAGCACATCTCCTGAGGCACACATCAATCAGATAACTGCTGCAGCATACGGGCGGCTGGCAAACCTAAGAATAGCGTTCCAATACCTCACTAAGGAATCATTCAAGACTCTGTATACCATATACGTCAGGCCCATACTGGAGTATGCAGCACCGGTTTGGAACCCACACCTGGTCAAGCACGTCAAGAAATTAGAGAAAGTGCAAAGGTTTGCAACAAGACTAGTCCCAGAGCTAAGGGGATTGTCCTACGAAGAAAGGTTAAGGAAATCGGCCTGACGACACTAGAGGACAGGAGGGTTAGGGAGACATGATAACGACATATAAAATACTGCGAGGAATAGATAAGGTGGACAGAGACAAGATGTTCCAGAGAGGGGACACAGAAACAAGGGGTCATAATTGGAAGTTGAAGACTCCTATGAGTCAAAGGGATGTTAGGAAGTATTTCTTCAGTCATAGAGTTGTCAGGAAGTGGAATAGCTTAGAAAGCGACATAGTGGAGGCAGGAACCATACATAGTTTTAAGACTAGGTTTGATAAAGCTCATGGAGCAGGGAGAGAGAGGACCTAGTAGCAATCAGTGAAGAGGCGGGGCCAGGAGCTATGACTCGACCCCTGCAACCACAAATAGGTGAGTACAAATAGGTGAGTACACACACACACACACACACACACATACAAAATACTGCGGGGAATCGACAAGGTAGATAGTGACAGGATGTTCCAGAGAGGGAATACAGAAACAAGGGGACACAACTGGAAGCTGAAGACACAGATGAGTCAAAGGGATGTTAGGAAGCACTTCTTCAGCCATAGAGTAGTTAGGAAGTGGAATAGTTTAGCGAACGATACAGTGGAGGCGGGAACCATACATAGTTTTAAGACAAGGTATGATAAAGCTCATGGAGCAGGGAGAGCAGAGACCCAGTAGTGGACAGCGAAGAGGCGGGGCCAGGAGCTGAGTCTCGACCCCTGCAACCATAATTAGGTGAGTACACACTCATACACCCAAACACTTTAACACTACCACACTCTCACACTCTCATAAACAGAGACACTCACACAAGCACAAAGAGGTTGACTGGGAAGACCTGGAGCCACATGGGGAAACAGAAACATGAAGTGTTAAGATGATGCAGGTGGTACTGGAAGACCTCATGCATCAACACATTAAGAAAACTACCAGAGAGAGAGGAAAGGATGAACCAGCAAGACTGGACTTCATATTCACCTTTAGTAGTTCAGACATTGAGGACACCACATATGAAAGGCCTCTCAAAGCAAGTGATCATGTGGTCTTGAAGTTCGAATACAGAGTAGACTTACAAGTGGAGAGGGAAGCAGCACGAGTAGAATGGGAGAAGCCAAAATACAAAAGAGGGGACTACACAGTCATGAGGTTCAGTGCGAAAGAGAACTGGTCGGAAAAATCAGTAAATGAAATGATGGAATACGTAACTACAAAATGCAATGAGGAGAGGAATGGTTTATACACAAGGGCAAAATAAATAATGGTAAAACCAGAATGAGCCCTTGGTTCACCCAAAAGTGTAGTAGAGAGGCCAAAACTAAGTGTGCTAGAGAATGGAAAAAGTATAGAAGACAAATGATCCAGGAAAATAAGGAGATTAGTCGAAGAGCCAGAAACAAATATGCACAGATAAGGATGGAGGCCCAGCGGCAATACGAAAAGGACAAAACATCTGAAGCCAAATTTCAATCGAAGCTGTTGAACAGCCACATCAGGAGGAAAACAAGTCAAGGACCAGGTAATCACACTGATGAAGGAAAGAGCGGAGATCACAAGAAACGACCGAAAACTATGTGAACATCTCTATGTGAGATTTAAGGAAGTATTTTCAGTGGTGACATAAAGGACTCCAGAAACCCAAGTGCTGGACACACCACACATAACCAAGGAGGAGGCTGTTAAAGGAGCTAGATACCTCAAAGGTTGTGGAACCACACAATATCTCTGTGGGTCCTGAGAGAGGGAGCAGAGGCACTGTGTGTGCCACTAACAACAATCTTCAACATATCTATAGAAACTGAACAACTACCTGAAGTGTGGAAGATAGCTAATGTAGTCCCGATCAGTAGTCACTGATCCGTTTAGTATGCAAAGTCATGGGGAAGATTATCAGGATTGGTGGAGTATCTAGACAGGAATGAGCTTATACACGACAACCAGCACGGTTTCAGGGAAATCTTGTGTCACAAACCTACTGCAGTTTTACAAGGTGACGGAAGTAAGACAAAATAGAGAGAGAGAGATAGGGGGGTAGATTACATTTTTATGGAATGTAAGGTTTTTGACACAGTTCCACACAAGAGGATTCGGCAGGTATAACAGAAAATGCACTAAAAAGGATCAGAGTAAACAGGAAGGCAACAACGAGTCATCATACGTGGCGAGGTGTATGAGTGGGTGCCTGTGACAAGCGGGGTTCCTCAGGGGTCAGTCCTAGGGCTGGTGCTGTTTCTAGTATATGTGAATGACATGATAGAAGGGATAGATTCTGAAGTGTCCCTGTTTGCAGATGATGTGAAGCTACAAAGGGATATGGACAGACTGCAACCCTGGTCCAGCAACTGGCTCGTGGAGTTTAACCCCAACAAGTGCACAGTCATGGAGATTTGGGAAGGTCAATAAAGACCATTGACAGTGTACAGGCTAGGAGGCTTGCAACAAGACTAGTTCCGGAGCTAAGGGGTATGTATTAGGAGGAGAGGTTAAGGAAAATCAACCTGGTGACAATGGAGGACAGGAAGAATGCAGGGACATGATAACGACATATAAAATACTGAGAGGAATTGAAAAGGAGGATATGGACAGGATGTTTGAGAGATGGGACACAGCAACAAGGGGTCACAACTGGAAGCTGAAGACTCAAATGAATCACAGGGATGTTAGTATTTCTTCAGTGATAGCGTTGTCAGGAAGTGGAGCAGAGAGAGAGAGTGGGCCTAGTAGCGATCTGCGAAGAGGGAGGCCAGGAGCTGTGACTCAGCCCTTGCAACCACAAACAAGTAAGTACAAACACACACGCTCTAACACTACCACACATGCAATAAGCTCTCACCTCTCCCCCCCCAAAAAAAAAAAAATAGGACGTAGAGGCTGGGGATGGCTAGAAGTCGCTTATTATTCATGACCTCCATGAGGCAGAAGAGAAGACCTATGAAGAAAGAAGACAGAGGGAGGTAAAAGAGATTGCAGTAACAGGGTGAACTTAGGGGGAGGAAGAGTTACACTGTTCATCAAAAACAAATGAAGTTTTGAGAAGATGAGAGGACTATTCAGAGGTGAAGCAGATGACTACATAGTTGGAACACTTCTCACTGGGGGTCCAAAAATGACGATAGAAGTGATGTACAACCCACCATTGAACAATAGAAGACCAACACAAGAATATGATGAGAGTAACAAAATGATCGTGGCCACTCTAGCCGAGATAGCCTAAAGGGCCCACATAAGCAGGGCAAAGCTACTTATCATGAGGGATTTCAACCACAAGCAAACTGGGAAAATCTGGAGCCACATAGGGGACTGGAGACATGAAGAGCCAAGATGCTGGAGGTGGTGCTGGAAAGCTTCATGTACCAACATGTTAGGGACACAACCAGAGAAAGAATCACCAAGGCTGGACTTTGTATTCACCTTGAACAGTTCAGACATAGTGAAATCACACATGAAACGCCCCTCGGCGCTAGCGATCACGTGGTCCAGAGTTTCGAATACACAGTAGAATTAACAATAAAGTGTAAGGCAGAACGAAAAGGACTGGAGAAACCACACTTCAGAAGAGAGAACTACACTTGTATGAGACAATTCCTGCATGAGGTGCATTGAGTAAGAGAGCTAGACGGGAAGACGGTAAGCAAAATGAAGGAACACATGACAGCAAAATGCAGGGAGGCAAAGAAATTCATGCCAAGGAGCAACAGACCAGAGTGAGCCCATAGTTTACCCGGAGGTGTTGAGAAGACAAAACCAAATACGGAAAAAGTACAGAAGGCAAATGACTCAGGAAAACAGGGAATTGAGCAGAACAGCCAGAAATTAACATGAATGGATAAGGAGAGAGGCCCAATGGCAACAAAAGAATGACATATCAAAGTTGTTATACAACCACATCAAGAGGAAAACAATAGGGAAGAACCAGGTAATCAGGCTGAGGAAGGAGGGAGGGGAGCTCACAGGGAGCAAACAGGAAGTATGTGAGGACCTCAGCTTAAGATTTATGGAGGTATTCACAATGGAGGCAAAGAGGCTTCCAGCCAAACGACGGAATAGGGTGAACCAACAAGTGATGGACACACTGCACACAACCGACGTATCTACGTGAACTAGATACGTCAAAGTCGGTGGGCCGCCCAGATATCATCTCTCCGTGGGTCGTGAGAGAGGGAGCTGATGCATTATGTGTGCCACTTACAATGATCCTCAGTAAATATATTGAAACAAGGCAGCTTCCTAAGGTGAAGAAGACAGTAAATGTAGTCCTAATTTTTAAGACAGGAGGCAGACAGGCAGCACTAAACTAGAGACCTGTGTTGCTGACATGTATAGTATGTAAATTATAGAGATGATTATCAGGAGAAGAGTGGTGGAGTGCGTAGAAAGGAATGGGCTCATACATGACAACCAGCATGGCTTCATGGAAGGGAATTCCCGCATCACAAACCTACTGGAATTCTACGACAAGGTAACAGAAGTAAGATAGTAGAGAGAGCGATGGGTAGAGACTTGTTGAAAAGTTAGAGGAGAGGCAGAAATAGCAGGGAAAGTACTAGAATGGATCAGGGAATACCTTATAGGAAGGAAACAACGTGTGCTGGTTTGTGATGAGGTGTAAGAGTAGGTATATGTGTCAAGTGGGGTTCCACAAGGGTCAGTCTGGGGCCCGGTACTGTTTCAAGTATATGTGAATGAAATGACAGAAGGGATAGGTTCAAAGGTGTCCCTATTTTCAGATTATGTGAAGCTAATGAGACGAATAAAAATGGACGAGGATCAAGTAAGCCTACAAGGAGAGCTGGACAGGCTGCAAGCCTGGTCTGACCAGCCTGGTCTGACAAATGGCTTCTGGTGTTTAACCCAGGCAAGTGGAAGTCATGAAGTTTGGGGAAGGACAAAGAAGATTGCAGAAGGATTTCACTCTAGGAGGTGAAAGACTGCAAAGAACAATCTTCTGAGGCGCACATCAGCCAAATAATTACTGCAGCATATGGGCGCCTGGCACACCTAAGAATAGCGTTTCGACATATAAGTTAGGAGTAACTCAATATTGTACGTCAAACCCATATTGGAGTATGCAGCACCAGGTAAACATGTCAAGAAATTAGTGAAAGTGCTAAAGGGGATGCCCTACAATGACAGGTTTCAACCTGACGACACTGCAGGACAGGAGAAATAGAGAGGATATGATAACATGTAAAATACTGAGAGGAATTGACAGGGTGGATAGGGACAGAATATTTCAGAGATGGGACACAGCAACAAGGAGGTCCGAACCTGAAGCTGATAGCTCAGACGAGTCAAAGGGACGTTAGGAAGTATTTCTTCAGTCATAGAGTTATCAGGAAGTCGAACAATCTATAGAGTGATGTAGTGGAGGCAGGATCCATACATAGCTTAAAGAAGAGGTTGTTCGATAAAACTCATGGAGAAGGGAAAGAGTGGACCTAGTAGCTACCAGCGAAGAGGTAGAGCCAGAAGCTATGATTCGACCAATGCAACCACAAGTAGGTGAGTAAAACTTCGTGAGTACACACACACACACACAAGACAGGACCACGAAGTGAGTGAGGAGCTCAACATGAGATTCAAAGAAGTGTTCACAGAGGAGACAGAAGGGCCTCCAGAAAGACGGAGAGGTGGGGTACACCATCAGGTGCTGGACACAATACATACAACTGAGGAGGAAGTGAAGAGGCTACTGAGTGAGCTAGATACCTCAAAGGCGATGGGGCCGGATAACATTTCTCCATGGATCCTGAGAGAGGGAGCAGAGGAGCTATGTGTACCACTAACAACAATCTTCAACACATCCATCAAAACAGGGCGACTACCTGAGGTATGGAAGACAGCAAATGTAGTCCCAATTTTTAAAAACGAGACAGACACGAAGCATTAAACTACAGACCAGTTTCATTGACATGTATAGTATGCAAGGTAATGGAGAAGATTATCAGGAGAAGAGTGGTGGAGCACCTAGAAAGAAACGAGCTTATCAACGACAGCCAGCATGGTTTCAGGGATGGGAAATCCTGCATTACAAACAAGAGAGAGAGGGGTGGGTAGATTGCATATTCTTGGACTGTAAGAAAGAGTTTGATACAGTTCCAGACAAGAGATTAGTGCAGAAGCTGGAGGACCAGGCAGGGATAACAGGGAAGGCACTACAATGGATCAGGGAATACATGTCAGGAAGACAGCAGCGAGTCATGGTACGTGGCGAGGTGTCAGAGTGGGCGCCGGTGACGAGTGGGGTTCCACAGGGGGCAGTCCTAGGACCGGTGCTGTTTCTGGTATTTGTGAACGACATGACGGAAGGAATAGACTCCAAAGTGTCCCTGTTTGCAGATGATGTGAAGTTGATGAGAAGAATTCAATCGGACGAGGACCAGGCAGAACTACAAAGGGATCTGGACAGGCTGCAAGCCTGGTCCAGCAATTGGCTCCTGGAGTTCAACCCCACCAGGTGCAACGTCATGAAGATTGGGGAAGGGCAAAGAAGACCGCAGACAGAGTACAGTCTAGGGGGCTAGAGACTACAAACCTCAATCAAGGAAAAAGATCTTGGGGTGAGTATAACACCAGGCACATCTCCTGAGGCGCACATTAACCAAATAACTGCTACAGCATATGGGCGCTTAGCAAACCTGTACACTGTGTACATTAGGCCCATATTGGAGTATGCAGCACCAGTTTGGAACCCACACCTAGCCAAGCACGTAAAGAAGCAGGAGAAAGTGCAAAGGTTTGCAACAAGACTAGTCCCGGAGCTAAGGGGTATGTCCTACGAGGAGAGGTTAAGGGAAATCGACCTGACGACATTGGAGGACAGAAGAGATAGGGGGGACATGAAAACAACATATAAAATACTGAGAGGAATTGACAAGGTGGACAGAGGGAGAATGTTCCAGAGATGGGACACAGCTCAGATGAATCACAGGAATGTTAGGAAGTATTTCTTCAGTCACAGAGTGGTCGGGAAGTGGAATAGTTTGGGAAGCGATGTAGTGGAAGCAGGTTCCATACATAGGTTTAATAAGAGGTATGATAAAGCTCATGGCGCAGGGAGAGTGACCCAGTAGCGGCCAGTGAAGAGGCGGGGCCAGGAGCTATGAATCGACCCCTGCAACCACAACTATGTGAGTACAACTAGGTGAGTACACACGGAAAAGTTTTAGTAAAAGCTCAGCATGTATAGGGACTTGGGCCATCATTACCAATTTGCTCCAGAACGACCCTTGACCCTAACAAAACGTGCAACACGCCACCAAGGAGCCATGGACTGGCACTTTAATATTGCAGCGTCTCAGTGCAGCCGTCCAGAGAGGAATGCCTGTTGCAGTCTGGCATCGTATTTAGCTTCAATGGATATGGAGGAGATTCAGAATCTCATTCGATACGTTATTCTATTGTATACACGAATCTGCCCTTTTCTTAAATAATCCTTCTGTTGTTTATATGTTAATGTCCCTTAGATATATAAGCCTTTTCCTAAAAAGATATATGTATATGTCGTGCCGAATAGGTAAAACTGGTCATCTAGCAAGAAATCAGTTAAAATTCAATCTTTTAAAAGTTACTCTTATACGTTTATAGATACATATTTTTCATTTATGTCAATGTAAAAAAAAATAATTTCGCCAAAATCATTCTGAACATAACGAAAAAAATATATTTCATTGTGTTTGTTTATTATTAAATTAATGTTAACGTATCTAAAATATATTTAGTTGGTTAGCTAAATTAAATTGCTTGTTGTAAAGGTTAGGTAGGTTTTCAAAGTTTCTCTTGGTACAAAATTATAAATTTATATTAACATAAATGAAAAAATATATCTTTAAACGTATAAGTTTTACTAATCGGCACGACATATATATATATATATATATATATATATATATATATATATATATATATATATATATATATATATATATATATATATATATATATGTCGTGCCGATTAGGTAAAACTGTCAATTAGCAAGAACTCATCTAAAATTAAGTCCTTTCTAAAATTTTCTCTTATACGTTTAAAGATATATTTTTTCATTTATGTTAATGTAAAAATTATAATTTTGTACGAAGAGAAACTTTGAAAACCTACCTAACCTTATTACAACAAACGCAATTTAATTTAGCCTAACCCAACTAAATATATTTTAGATACGTTTACATTAATTTAATAATAAACAAACACAATGAAATATATTTTTCGTTATGTTCAGAATGATTTTGGCGAAATTATTGCATACACAAATTTTCACTTGTCTTATATGGCAAGGTAGCGTTGCTATTTAAGCCAAAATCGCAAGTTTTACCTAATCGGCACGACATATATATATATATATATATATATATATATATATATATATATATATATATATATATATATATATATATATATATATATATATATATATATATATATATATATATATATATATATATATATATATGTCTCCGATTAGAAACGTCAATTAAGAACTCATCTAAATTAAGTCCTTTCTAAAATTTTCTCATACGTTTAAAGATGTATTTTTCATTTATGTTAATGTAAAATTTATAATTTTGTACCAAGGAAACTTTGAAAACCTACCTAACCTTATTACAACAAGCGCAATTTATTTTAGCTAACCAACAAAATATATTTTAGATACGTTAACATAATTTAATAATAAACAAACACAATGATATAAAAAAATCGTTATGTTCAGAATGATTTTGGCGAACTATTGCATACACAAATTTTCGCTTGTCTTATATGGCAAGAAGAGCTGCTATATAAGCCAAAATCGTAAGTTTTACCTAATCGGCACGACATATATATATATATATATATATATATATATATATATATATATATATATATATATATATATATATATATATATTGTGTGTGTCGTCCGATTAGGTAAAACTTGCAATTTGGCTTAAATAGCAACGCTCACTTTGCCATATAAGACAAGTGAAAATTTGTGTATGCAATAATTTCGCAAAATCATTCTGAACATAACGAAAAATATATTTCATTGTGTTTGTTTATTATTAAATTAATGTTAACGTATCTAAAATATATATAGTTGGGTTAGGCTAAATTAAATTGCGCTTGTTGTAATAAGGTTAGTAGGTTTCAAAGTTTCTCTTGGTACAAAATTATAAATTCTTACATTAACATAAATGAAAAATATATCTTTAAACGTATAAGAGAACATTTTAGAAAGGACTTAATTTTAGATGAGTTCTTGCTAATTGACCAGTTTTACCTAATCGGCACGACATATATATATATATATATATATATATATATATATATATATATATATATATATATATATATATATATATATATATATATATATATATGTAGAGAAGGATTTAGGAGTTCTGGTTAGTAGTAATCTGAAGCAAAGACAACAGTGCATAAGTGTTCGCAATAAAGCTAACAGAATCCTTGGCTTCATATCAAGAAGTATAAATAATAGAAGTCCTCAGGTTGTTCTTCAACTCTATATATCTTTGGTTAGGCCTCATTTAGATTATGCTGCACAGTTCTGGTCACCGTATTACAGAATGGGTATAAATGCACTGGAAAACGTACAAAGGAGGATGACAAAGTTGATCCCATGTATCAGAAATCTTCCCTATGAGGATAGACTGAGGGCCTTGAATCTGCACTCTCTAGAAAGGCGTAGAATTATGGGGGATATAATTGAGGTGTATAAATGGAAAACAGGAATAAATAAAGGGGATGTAAATAGCGTGCTGAAAATATCCAGCCAAGACAGGACTCGCAGCAATGGTTTCAAGTTGGAAAAGTTCAGATTCAGGAAGGATATAGGAAAGCACTGGTTTGGTAATAGAGTTGTGGATGTGTGGAACAAACTCCCGAGTACCGTCATAGAAGCTAAGACGTTGTGTAGTTTTAAAAATAGGTTAGATAAATACATGGGTGGGTGTGGATGGGTGTGAGTTTGGACCTGACTAGCTTTTACTACCAGGTCAGTAGCTGTACTAATTCCTTAAGTGGAAATGACCTGACCAGGTGGTCGGCTGACCAGGTGGTAGGCTAGACAATTATATGAGTGGGTGCGGTTGGGTGTGAGTTGGTCCTGACTAGCTTGTGCTAGGTCAGATGCAGTGTTCCTTCCTTAAGTGAATGTAACCTGACCTGGCTGGGTCGGGGCATTGGCTTAAGCCGTTGGAGATTTGGACCTGCCTCGCATGGGCCAGTAGGCCTGCTGCAGTGTTCCTTCTTTCTTATGTTCTTATGTTCTTATATATTTTTTTTCATTTATGTTAATGTAAGAATTTATAATTTTGTACCAAGAGAAACTTTGAAAACCTACCTAACCTTATTACAACAAGTGCAATTTAATTTAGCCTAACCCAAATTAATATCGCAAGTTTTACCTAATCGGCACGACATATATATATATATATATATATATATATATATATTTTATATTATACACTTTGGCCGTTTCCCATCATAGCAGGGTGGCCGGAAAAAGAAAAACTTTCATCGTCATTCACTTCATCACTGTCTTGCCAGAGGCAAGCTTACACTACAGTTATAAAGCTGCACCATTAACATCCGTCCTTTAGAGTGCCGGCTCTGTACTTCCCATCTCTAGGAATCAAGTCCAACCGGCCGGTTTCCCTGAATCCCTTCATAAATGTTACGTTGCTTACACTCCAACAGCACGTTAAGTCCTAAAAACCATTTGTCTCCATTTGCTCCTATTTAACATGCTCATGCAAGTTTGCTGGAAGTCCAAGCCCCACTCACACAAAACCTCCTGTACCCCCTCCCTCCAACCTTTCCTAGGCGGACCCCTACCCCGCCTTCCCTCCACTACAGATTTTTACACTCTCGAAGTCATTTTTTTCGTTCCATCCTCTCTACATGTCCAAACCATCTCAATAACCCTTCCTCAGCCCTCTGGATAATAGTTTTGGTAATCTCGCACCTCCTCCTAATCTTCAAATTACGGATTCTCTGCATTATATTCACACCACACATTGCCCTTAGACATGACATCTCCACTGCCTCCAGCCTTCTCCTTGTTGCAACATTCACCACCCATGCTTCGCACCCATACAAGAGCGTTGGTTCAACTATACTCTCATAAATTCCCCTCTTTACTGTCATGGATGAAGTCCTTTGTCTCCACAGACTCCTCAGTGCACCACTCACCTTTTTCCCCACGTCAATTGTATGATTTACGTCATCGTTCATAAAACCATCTGTTGACACGTCCACTCCCAAATATCTGAATACATTCACTTCCTCCATACTCTCTCCCTCCAATCTGATATCCAATCTTCCGTTACCTATTTTTTTTGTTATCCTCATCACCTTACTCTTTCCTATGTTCACTTTAAATTTCCTTCTTTTACATACCCTACCAAACTCGTCAACCAATCTTTGCAACTTCTCTTCAGAATCTCCCAATCTCACCTCTTGTCAACACCCGAACATTCACTTTTCTTAAAACTCCCTCTATAAATATATTCAACAATCATGGTGACATCACACATCCCTGTCTAAGGCTTTCTTTCACTGGGAAATAATCTCCCTCTCGCTTACACACTCTAATCTGAGCCTCACTATCCTCGTAAGAACTCGTCACTGCTTTCAGTAACCTAACTCCTATTCGATACATTTGCAACATCTGCCACATTGCCCTCTATCCACTATATATTCACTGCAAACACTTGGTCTATACACCCCTTCGCTTCTTAAAGCCTCCTTGTTTATCTGCTATCCTGCTCTTCGTCTTACACTTAATTATTTCAATAATAACTCTACCATTCACTTTTACAGTACTACAGACTTTTCTATTATTTTGCACTCTCTTTTTTTTGCCTTTATACAAAGGAACTGTGCATGCTCGCTGCCAATCCCTCGGTACCTTACCCTCTTCCATACATTTATTAAATAAAAACACTAACCACTCCAAAACTATATCTCCACATGCTTTTAACATTTCTTTCTTTATCCCATCAATCCCAGCTGCTTCGCCCCCTTTCATTCTACCCACTGCCTCACGAACTTCCCCCACACTCACAACTGGTTCTTCCTCACTCCTATAAGATGTTATTCCTCCTTGCCCTATACACGAAATCACAGCTTCCCTGTCTTCATCAACATTTAACAATTGCTCAAAATATTCCCTCCATCTTCCTGATACCTCTAACTCTCCATTTAATAACTCTCCTCTCCTATTTTTAACTGACAAATCCATTCTTTCCCTAGGCTTCCTCAACTTATTAAACTCACTCCAAAACTTTTAATATTTTTAACAAAATTTGTTTATAACATCTCACCCACTCTCTCATTTGTTCTCTTTTACATTGCTTCACCTCACTCTTAACCTCTCTTTTTCTTCCATATACTCCACAATCCTTGCGTCACTTCTACTTTGTATATATATATATATATATATATATATATATATATATATATATATATATATATATATATATATATATATATATATATATATATATATATATATATATATATATCGTGCCATTAAAAAATGGTAAATTTGAAGAACTCATCTAAAATTAAGTCCTTTCTAAAATTCTTAACTTTAAAATATATTTTTTCATTTATGTTGATGTAAGAATTTATAATTTGCCCAAGAAAAATTTTTGAAAACACAACCTTTTTAAACAAGTGCAATTTAATTTAGCTTAACCCAACAAAATATATTTTAGATACGTTAACATTAATTTAATAAAACAAACAAATGAAATATATTTTTCGTTATGTTCAGAATATTTAGGCGAAATTATTGCATCAAAATTTTCATTTGTCTTATATGGCAAGGTGAGCGTTGCTATTTAAGCCAAAAGTTTTAAATTAATCGCACGACATATATATATATATATATATATATATATATATATATATAATATATATAAAAGGGGCCGATTAGGTAAAACTGGTCAATTAGCAAGAACTCATCTAAATTAAGTCCTTTCTAAAATTTTCTCTTATACGTTTAAAGATAATCTTTTCATTTATATTATATTTTTAATTTTGTAGTAGGTTGACAGTAATACAACCACAGGATATACCGTCCCGCCAGGGACTTTAAAAAAACCGAAAACGCATGATGGTAGGGGCCTTTTTTCTGTTTCATTCACGCTGGAAAAGGAAAAATTATTTCTTCTACTTTTAATTTGGAAATTACACAGGGATGCCACATTTAAAAATACACACCTAGGTTTTTTCTTTTTTTAATAGTCTTGTTTTTTTTATTTTTCAATTTTCCCGGGGAAGTGGACAATCTTTTTTCCCCCGTAAATGGGGTTATGGAGGACTAAAAAGCCGGAAAATTTTAAAACCTTTTTCCGTACAATTTTCTTAAAAAAGAATAAAATTTATAAAAATATGTTTGGTTGGATGATGGGGGTAAAAAGATGACATGTTTTGAGGAAAAGAAGTTGGATGTCCTGGAAGGGGCAAAGCCAAGGGGAAGAGTTTGGGGAGAAAAGGGGTTAAGTCTATACCCGGGGAATTTAACTTTAAAGGTGGGGAAAATGTTAATAAACAGAGGGAAGGGGAAGAGGGAATATAAAAAAATTTAAGATTATGGAAAAGGGCGGGGGAAAAGGGGGCATAAAAGGAAGCAACCCGGGGAAAAGAGGATGGAGAGGGAGAGAGAGATTTGGGAAAATGTTGGTTTTAAAGGAACCTTTTTAACCTGGAAATGGGAGGGGGCCAAATGCAAAAGGAGAAAATTTAAAAGGTGTTAAAAAAAGTTTTCCAAAAGGGGTAAAGAAAGGGGGGTCCTTGAGAACCCAAAGAAAGTTTAGTTTAGGGAAACATTTTAAAAAAAAGAGGGAAAAAAAATATCAAGAAGATGAGGGGGAATCAATTTTTTTGTATTGGTAGATAAAAGACTTGGAGACTTAGGGTGAAAATTTTTAGAGGATATCGATCACTTTTAAATAGAATGGGAGAAAAGGTGATAAAACAAGGAAAATAGAAAGCAGGGAAGAAAAGAGAGGTTTAGGTTTAAAAAACCAAAAAAAGGGTTTTTGGGAAGAAAAAACCATTGGGGGATAGATGGGGGATAAGGAGGGAAAAGGGCAAAGAAGGGTGAGATTTAAAAATTGTTTTAAAAATGTTTATAAAGGTTTTTTAAGGAAAATGGGTGGGGGGGGAAGAAGAGGGTTGAAGATAAAAAGAGATATAAGGGAGAAAAAAATTAGCAATGAAGACAAAAAGAATGACAAAAAAAGATATATGGGGAGAAAGAAGGTTTAAGAGATGGTGAAGCAAAAAAAGAGAGAAAAGAGAGAATGGGTAGATTTTTCATCAAATTTTGAAAAAAGAAAAAATTTTGGTTAGATTAACAGTTGAAAGCCTGGGAACAAATGGGTTTGACAGTTTAAAAAAAAGAGGAGAGTTATTAAATGGGGAGTTAGGGACCCGGGGGAAAATGGAGGGAAATTTTTAGGAGTTTTTAAATGTTGAAAGATTGGGGCCGTGACTTTAAGGAAAAAAAAAAAACATCTTGTAGGAGTGTGGAAGAGCCATTTGGTGGGGGGAAGTTCAGGAGGGGGGTAGAATGAAAGGGGTAAGGCAGCTGGGATTGATGGGAAGATAGAAATGTTAAAAGCAGGTGGGGATATAGTTTTGGAGTGGTTAGTGCTATTATTTAATAAATGTATGGAAGAGGGTAAGGTACCTAGGGATTGGCAGAGAGCGTGTATTGTTCCTTTGTATAAAGGCAAAGGGACAAAAGAGAGTGCAAAAATTATAGGGGAATAAGTCTGTTGAGTGTACCTGGTAAAGTGTATGGTAGAGTTATTATTGAAATAATTAAGAGTAAGACAGAAAGCAGGATAGCAGATGAACAAGGGGGCTTTAGGAAAGGTAGGGGTGTGTAGACCAAGTGTTTACAGCGAAACATATAGGTGAACAGTATTTGGATAAGGGTAAAGAGGTTTTTGTGGCATTTATGGATTTGGAAAAGGCGTATGATAGGGTGGATAGGGGGCAATGTGGCAGATGTTGCAGGTGTATGGAGTAGGAGGTAGGTTACTGAAAGCAGTGAAGAGTTTTATGAGGACAGTGAGGCCAATTAGAGTGTGTAGGAGGGAGGGGACTATTTCCCAGTAAAAGTAGGCCTTAGACAAGGATGTGTGATGTCACCGTGGTTGTTCAATATATTTATAGATGGGGTTGTGAGAGAAGTGAATGCGAGGGTCTTGGCAAGAGGTGTGTGGTTAAAAGATAAAGAATCAAATACGAAGTGGGAGTTGTCACAGTTGTTTTTTGCTGATGACACTGTGCTTTTGGGAGATTCTGAAGAGAAGTTGCAGAGGTTGGTGGATGAATTTGGTAGGGTGTGTAAAAGAAGAAAATTGAAAGTGAATATAGGAAAGAGTAAGGTGATGAGGATAACAAAAAGATTAGGTGATGAAAGATTGGATATCAGATTGGAGGGAGAGAGTATGGAGGAGGTGAATGTATTCAGATATTTGGGAGTGGACATGTCAGCAGATGGGTCTATGAAGGATGAGGTGAATCATAGAATTGATGAGGGAAAAAGGGTGAGTGGAGCACTTCGAGTCTGTGGAGACAAAGAACTTTGTCCATGGAAGTAAAGAAGGGAATGTATGAGAGTATAGTTATACCAACACTCTTATATGGGTGTGAAGCATGGGTGATGAATGCTGCAACGAGGAGAAGGCTGGAGGCAGTGGAGATGTCATGTCTGAGGTCAATGTGTGGTGTGAATATAATGCAGAGAATTCGGAGTTTGGAAATTAGGAGGAGGTGCGGATTACCAAAACTATTATCCAGAGAGCTGAGGAGGGGTTGTTGAGGTGGTTCGGACATGTAGAGAGAATGGAACGAGACAGAATAACTTCGAGAGTGTATAAATCTGTAGTGGAGGGAAGGCGGGGTAGGGGTCGGCCTAGGAAAGGTTGGAGGGAGGGGGTAAAGGAAGTTTTGTGTGCGAGGGGCTTGGACTTCCAGCAAGCATGTGTGAGCGTATTTGATAGGAGTGAATGGAGACAAATGGTTTTTAATACTTGACGTGCTGTTGGAGTGTGAGCAAAGTAACATTTATGAAGGGATTCAGGGAAACCGGCAGGCCGGACTTGAGTCCTGGAGATGGGAAGTACAGTGTCTGCACTCTGAAGGAGGGGTGTTAATGTTGCAGTTTTATAACTGTAGTGTAAAGCACCCCTCTGGCAAGACAGTGATGGAATGAATGATGATGAAAGTTTTTCTTTTTCGGGCCACCCTGCCTTGGTGGGAATCGGCCGATGTGTTAATAAAAAAAAAATAAAACCAAGAGAAACTTTGAAAACCTACCTAACCTTATTACAACAAGAGCAATTTAATTTAGCCTAACCCAACAAAATATATTTTAGATACGTTAACATTATTTTAATAATAAACAAACACAATGAAATATATTTTTTTCGTTATGATCAGAATGATTTTGGCGAAATTATTGCATACACAAATTTTCACTTGTCTTATATGGCAGGTGAGCGTTGCTATTTAGCCAAAATCGCAAGTTTTACCTAATCGGCACGACATTAAAATATATATATATGTCGTGCCGATTAGGTAAAACTGGTCAATTAGCAAGAACTCATCTAAAATTAAGTCCTCTCTAATATTTTCTCTAATACGTTTAGAGATATATTTTTTTCATTTATGTTAATGTAAGAATTTATAATTTTGTACCAAGAGAAACTTTGAAAACCTACCTAACCTTATTACAACAAGCGCAATTTAATTTAGCCTAACCCAACTAAATATATTTTAGATACGTTAACATTAATTTAATAATAAACAAACACAATGAAATATATTTTTTTCGTTAGGTTCAGAATGTTTTTTGCGAAATTATTGCATACACAAATTTTATATATATATGTCGTGCCGATTAGGTAAAACTCGCGATTTTGGCTTAAATAGCAACGCTCTTCTTGCCATATAAGACAAGTGAAAATTTTTGTATGCAATAATTTCGCCAAAATCATTCTGAACATAACGAAAAAAATATATTTCATTGTGTTTGTTTATTATTAAATTAATGTTAACGTATCTAAAATATATTTAGTTGGGTTAGGCTAAATTAAATTGCGCTTGTTGTAATAAGGTTAGGTAGGTTTTCAAAGTTTCACTTGGTACAAAATTCTAAATTCTTACATTAACATAAATGAAAAAAATATATCTTTAAACGTATATGAGAAAATTTTTAGAAAGGACTTAATTTTAGATGAGTTCTTGCTAATTAACCAGTTTTACCTAATCGGCACGACATATATATATATGTCGTGCCGATTAGGTAAAACTTGCGATTTTGGCTTAAATAGCAACGCTCACCTTGCCATATAAGACAAGTGAAAATTTGTGTATGCAATAATTTCGCCAAAATCATTCTGAACATAACGAAAAAAATATATTTCATTGTGTTTGTTAATTATTAAATTAATGTTAACGTATCTAAAATATATTTAGTTGGGTTAGGCTAAATTAAATTGCGCTTGTTGTAATAAGGTTAGGTAGGTTTTCAAAGTTTCTCTTGGTACAAAATTATAAATTTTTACATTAACATAAATGAAAAAAATATATCTTTAAACGTATAAGAGAAAATTTTAGAAAGGACTTAATTTTAGATGAGTTCATGCTAATTGACCAGTTTTACCTAATCGGCACGACATATATATATATATATATATATATATATATATATATATATATATATATATATATATATATATATGTGTGTGTGTGTGTGTGTGTGTGTGTGTCTGTGTAAGCAAAACAACCAATGTTAATAAAGACAGAAATCCCAAACACTTTCTTGATTTTTCACATTACCAAGGACCTGTAAAAATAAGAAAATACCAGAAGACTTATATGGCTGAGATATCACCTCACATACAACATTACACCCATCCCATTATGATGAGGGTGGTATGGTCAATGACTTTTCAAACATAACTTAAATTCTTCCCAAATTTTATTAATTATTAATGAATCTCATCTGTATAATCCTAAACCGATATTTTTATTAAAATGAAAACTATTTTCTATGAGTTTTGATTCAATTACTTTTTTCTCAGTGTTAGACCTGCTTGATACAACTTTTTTGGCCTTTTGAAAATCAATTGTTGGCTACAATCTCTCACATTAATAAACAGAGCATTAGACTCTTATCAGGTTCTAATGTTATATTAATGTTACTGTAATCTCATTTAAAGGACAAACAATTATATTCAGCCAAGTATATGATGGTTGTTCATTACGTACCTTGAAAATCTTCTCGATATGCCTTCTCTACTTAAGAATATTAAGAATATTGATCTTCTGATTAAAAATTCTCTAAAAATTGCTATATACTACTGCGAAAGCCTTTGTCTATTTTTTTTTTCTTAATTTAGCTAAGAAATATTTCATATTTTTGTGTTTTGCTTGACCAATCTTTATAAAATTTGTGACTACTTTAATTTTCCAGTTAATGACTATTGTTTGTTCTCTTCAGTTTTTTTTCTTTACCCTTTTCATTTTCGTTGAGTAGGTGAGTAGTCACTGAAACTCCGAAACGTTCATTCAGTTTACAGTTTTGTAAGTAGATATTGGTCAAGATGAGTGACCATCTGTCAGCTGCCTCAGGCTATTTTCTCAAGAACTGGGACTCGATTTCTGGGCGAAAGGAAATGTTGGGCATGATTCCTTATACTTGCTCCCCCTGGTCATCTAGAGGATGATTCCTTATACTTGCTCCCCCTGGTCATCTAGAGGATGATTCCTTATACTTGCTCCCCCTGGTCATCTAGAGGATGATTCCTTATACTTGCTCCCCCTGGTCATCTAGAGGATGATTCCTTATATTTGCTCCCCCTGGTCATCTAGAGGATGATTCCTTATACTTGCTCCCCCTGGTCATCTAGAGGATGATTCCTTATACTTGCTCCCCCTGGTCATCTAGAGGATGATTCCTTATACTTGCTCCCCCTGGTCATCTAGAGGATGATTCCTTATACTTGCTCCCCCTGGTCATCTAGAGGATGATTCCTTATACTTGCTCCCCTGGTCATCTAGAGGATGATTCCTTATACTTGCTCCCCCTGGTCATCTAGAGGATGATTCCTTATACTTTCTCCCCCTGGTCATCTAGAGGATGATTCCTTATACTTGCTCCCCCTGGTCATCTAGAGGGAGGTAGTTACCTGGACCCTAATGGAAATATAACAGTCTGGCGAGTTCATGTTCCACTATACTGTTGACAAGAATAGCCCTTCATGTTTTCTGGTGGGAATTTTTGTGATGTGTAATCAGACTGTTTAATTCTATGAGAACTGTGTACATATGTGCTGTTCAGTAAAAGTACAGCAGGTCTTTCAGCTTCAGTGAGTTTACCTACAAGGTGCCTGATCATGTTCCCACGTTCGTTAAACTGCGTAATATTATTTGCCAAATTTCCAGTGGTTTCTTAAAGATGCTAAACAGATTTCACCCACAATTTTGGCCAATTCCATGATTTTTGAGCCCATTATAGATGATCAGTGTTTAATGATTTGATCCCTTATTAATATTGGCTGTGAGTAGTTTTCTTCCAGAAAAGACTCGTGTTTTATTTATTTTATTATTTAGTTGAAGACCTTCGTGTTGTTTCATGTCGATGCTGGTCGAGGGTCGGGTATGTTGTTGCTGGTTGGTCAGATATGCTGGTAGAGGGTCGGGTATGTTGTTGCTGGTTGGTCAGATTTGCTGGTAGAGGTCAGGTATGTTGCTGGTTGGTCAGATATGCTGGTAGGGTCGGTATGTTGTTGCTGGTTGGTCAGATATGCTGGTAGAGGGTCGGGTATGTTGTTGCTGGTTGGTCAGATATGCTGGTAGAGGGTCGGGTATGTTGTTGCTGGTTGGTCAGATATGCTGGTAGAGGGTCGGGTATGTTGTTGCTGGTTGGTCAGATATGCTGGAATTTGATTGCTAGGCTATGCTATCGTCAATGTTAGTAGTAAAAATAAGTATAGTATAGTTATTTTTGAACTTGTGCTGGAAGGAAGTTTGCTGGTTAATAATATTTTACTAATTTTGAGAGAGGAGGTGGATGTGGAAACTGTGTCAGTAAAAACAGCGTTTAGGGAAAATAAAAGGACGATTATGGCACTGACCATAATACTGAGGTCATCTTTCTCGAGTATTGTTGAATCCATCAAGAATCAAAGCTGTTTGTACCATGGTAGCAGGTTATTACCTCCACGTAATGTGTGAGGGTGAGGGAGAACAAAGGACTGGAAGCCATGATGAGGAGGAGCTGAAATCAGATACTGTGAGGTGAGTGTCGGAATCTAGGAAACAGTGTTGTGGCTTTGCAACAAATGTATTTGTATTTCGTGGTCTTAATAAGATCTAGGTGACGGACTGTCCGGGAAGTATTGCTATTCCGAAGAAGAGTCTACCTTCCAGTGTCACCTGCTACATGCACTGCGTTTTTTGTAGCAAAGACTGGGCTAGTAGCAAAGACTGGACCTGTAGCAAAGACTGGGCCTATAGCAAAGACTGGGCCTGTAGCAAAGACTAGGCCTGTAGCAAAGACTGGATCTTTGGCAAAGACTAGGTCTGTAGCAAAGATTAAGTCTGCTGTAAAGACGGTCTGTAGCAAAGACTGGGGTCTGTAGCAAAGACTGGGTCTGTAGCAAAGACTAAGTCTGCAGCAAAGACGGTCTGTAGCAAAGACTGGGTCTGTATCAAAGACCAGGCCTGTAGCAAAGACTGAGTCTGTTGCAAAGACTGGTGCTCTATCAAAGACTGGGCCAGTAGCAAAGAGTGGACCTGTAGCAAAGACTGGGTCTGTAGCAAAGAGTGGACCTGTAGCAAAGACTGGGTCTGTAGCAAAGACTGGGTCAGTAGCAAAGACTGGGGCTGTATCAAAGACTGGGCCAGTAGCAAAGACTGGGTCTGTAGCAAAGACTGGGGCTGTATCAAAGACTGGGCCAGTAGCAAAGACTGGGGCTGTATCAAAGACTGGGCCAGTAGCAAAGAGTGGACCTGTAGCAAAGACTGGGTCTGTAGCAAAGACTGGGTCAGTAGCAAAGACTGGGTCAGTAGCAAAGACTCTGCCTTTGCATTGACTGAGGCGGTAACAAAGACTGCTTTTGGTAATGTTAATTGATAAACTATGTTTCTATAAAGCTCAGTTTAAAACTGGTTCAGAAAAGGTGAAATTATTGACAAACTTTAACTACTACTGATTTTTTTAACATTTATGGTGACAATTTAACTAAGTTTCCCACCTTCTTGTATGAAAGACTGTACCTCTGACAAGGTTGTTCTTGTATGAAAGACTGTACCTCTGACAAGGTTGTTCTTGTATGAAAGACTGTACCTCTGACAAGGATGTTCTTGTATGAAAGACTGTACCTCTAACAAGGACTCTTACTGTGTCAAATATTATACCCGTTGCAAAGGTTGTTTTTGTCAGAAAGACTGTTCATGTACGAAAGAGAATACATGTAACAAAAATAGTTCTAATATTTACTGTTGTTGTGACAAAGATTGTACCTGTAACAAAACCTGTACCTGTAAAATAGTCAGAACCTGTAACAAAGACTACCTATAACAAAGATTGCACCTGAAGCAAAGACTACTTAAAATCTTTAACCGAAACAAAGCCTGTAGTTGTTACAAACCCTGTACCTATAATGAGGTCTGTATCCATAACTAATCATGTAAATGCAACAAAGCCTGTATCTATAACAAAGCCTATTTTATAACAAAGCCTGAACCTATAACAAAGACTGTAACTATAACAATGATTTTGCCTATAACAAAGACTGTACCTTTAACAAAGACTGGACCTATAACAAAGCCTGTTTTTATAACAAAGCCTGTTTTTATAACAAAGCCTGACCCTATAACAAACAGTGTAAATATAACAAAAATGTACTTATAACGAAGACTATCTATAACAAAGAGTGTACCTATAACAAAGACTTTATTTATAAGAAAGACTGTGCCTGTAACAAAGACTGTATAATAAAGACTGTACCCATAACAAACACTGTACCTATAACAATAACTGTAGCTGTAACAAAGAGTGAAAGGTAAACAAGATTCTTTCAGAGAGAATTTATCGTTGAGTCAAGTATCATAATCAACGTTCCCATAATATGTCCTGGAAGGTGAATAGCAAATACTAACAAATAATTAAAAAAAATATTTAATGACAAGATCTATAAAGAAACTTTGTGCATGAAGCAAACTGGAATTAGCACAGTATTGTTAAAAGTTAAATCAGCTCTAGATTTTGATTAATATATTTTTAATGCAGCATTAATAATATCTTATAGATAAATAGCAAAAGGAATGTTATGTTAACTGAAGGTGACATAAATTTTATTATGTGAACGTTGTGAGTAATCTACAGAGAAACTGTATGCCAACAATCAAACATTGTAAAAATATCAGCTAACACCTTGAAAAAATGTAGGTAAGTGTGGGATAGCAGCTAAAACAAACACCTAAGAGGGAACAAAAAAATGGTTGAAATGCTACATGTAAAATTCCATTCATTATGATAGATTCTGTAATGTCTTAAACTCCGCAGTGTGTCACATGTTGAATTCGAGAGCAAAGGGCCGAATGGAAAAAGCTTCCGGACTAAATAAAACTGATAATTAAGAAGTTACATTCACACAGAATGACAGGACATACTTGTGTCTCACCAACAGTGTGAGAGTTCAAGAACAACTGTGAATGTATAATAAAGTGGCAAACCGCAGTTACACGTGCATGTACCAGCAGGTTCTGGCTATGACGAAGAGAAATCAGAAAAAGAACCCTCAAGCTATATGAAATTCTAAGAACCATCGATTTAAGCTACTTGTGTGAGCGAAACCCAACAAAAACATTGCTTAAATATAAGAAAAATGAAAGTTTATATATTAAAGGAAGAGTTATGATAAGATACACCAACTGTTGGAAGAAACATTGGTTAGAGAAATATTAGTAATGAGAGGGAAGTGGTCGAAGAGGTGTCGGGTAAATTTATAAATGAATTGTGAGCAGAAGTTTGTGGATATAGGAGGTTGGGAGTATGAGGAAGAGAAGCGATTGGTAGAATGACGAGGGAAAGATAGTGATAAGGGAAAAAAAAGGTTAGAATATGAGAGGTTATTACAAAGCAGAAGTGATTTAAGGATGTTGGAGGGTATAGAGAGTAAAAGAGAGGTTAAGAGAGTAGTGAGAGCGTAAAAGGAGAGCAAAACAGTGAGAGTGTGATCAAGGTTTTGTCAACAAATTTTGCTGAGAATAAAAAAAACGTTTTGAAGAGAGGTTAATAAGTTGAGAAAGCCTAGAAAACTAATGAATTTGTCTGGTAAAAAACAAAAGAGAGGATTTATTGGATAGTTATATGGAGGTATTGGGAAGATGCTTGAAACATTTTGAAGAGCTGCTAAATGTTCATAAAAAAAGGGAAGTAGTTACTTCATGTATTGGGCTGGGAGGTATAACATGTTTTAGGAGTAAGAACCAAGAAATGTTAAATACAGGTGGGGATAAGCAGTAATTGTTGAGTGGTTTGTGTATTAGCTCGATAAATGCAAGAAAGGGAGGAAAGGTATCTAGAGATTGGCAGAGAGCGTGCAAAATGTAAGAATCCTAGCAAAATAAGCTTGTTGAGTATACATGGTAAAGTGTATGGCAGAGTAAGTATTATCCAGAGGGCTCAGGAGGGTTTTTGAGGTGCTTTGGATATTTAGAGAGAGTGGAGCAAAATACGAGAACTTGGCCTGTGTATAAATTATGGATGGATCGATAGCAAGATTTTGGCAGATACCGATGCCCAATTTTCGTCCGATACCGATACCAATACTTTTCCAATATATATTTTTTAAATTATAATGACTAATGATCAATGGGAATGGGAATTAAATAACACAGGAAGGTAAAGTATTTACTAAGTTAATTTCTTTGAGAAGATAATTGTCAAAGGCATTTGTCGATAGGTCGATGAGTGCATGTGTGTGTGTACTCACCTAGTTGTGGTTGCAGGGGTCGATTCATAGCTCCTGGCCCCTCCTCTTCACTGGCCGCTACTGGGTCACTCTCCCTGCGCCATGAGTTTTATCAAACCTCTTCTTAAAGCTATGTATGGAGCCTGCCTCCACTACATCACTTCCTAAACTATTCCACTTCCCGACCACTCTGTGACTGAAGAAATACTTCCTAACATCTCTGTGATTCATCTGAGTCTTCAACTTCCAACTGTGTCCCCTTGTTGCTGTGTCCCATCTCTGGAACATTCTGTCTCTGTCCACTTTGTCAATTCCTCTCAGTATCTTATATGTTGTTATCATGTCCCCCTATCTCTCCTGTCCCCCAGTGTCGTCAGGTCGATTTCCTTTAATCTCTCTTCGTAGGACATATCCCTTAGCTCCGGGACCAGGCTTGTTGCAAACCTTTGCACTTTCTCGAGCTTCTTCACGTGCTTGGCTAGGTGTGGGTTCCAAACTGGTGCTGCATACTCCAGTATGGGTCTAACGTACACAGTATACAGGGTCCTGAACGATTCTTTATTAAGATGTCGGAATGCTGTTCTTAGGTTTGCTAGGCGCCCGTATGCTGCAGCAGTTATTTGGTTGATGTGCGCCTCAGGAGATGTTCCTGGTGTTATACTCACCCCAAGGTCTTTTTCCTTGATTGAGGTTTGCAGTCTCTGGCCCCCTAGGCTGTACTCCGTCTGCGGTCTTCTTTGCCCTTCCCCAATCTTCATGACTTTGCACTTAGTGGGGTTGAACTCCAGGAGCCAATTGTTGAACCAGGCTTGCAGCCTGTCCAGATCCCTTTGTAGTTCTGCCTGGTCCTCGTCCGTCTGAATTCTTCTCATCAACTTCACATCATCTGCAAACAGGGACACTTCGGTGTCTATTCCTTCCGTCATGTCGTTCACAAATACCAGAAACAGCACTGGTCCCAGGACTGACCCCTGTGGAACCCCGCTCATTACCGGCGCCAACTCTGACACCTCACCACGTACGTGGTGAGGTGTGTGTGTATGTGTGTATGTGTGTATGTGTACTCACCTAATTGTACTCACCTAATTGTGGTTGCAGGGGTCGAGACTCAGTTCCTGGCCCCGCCTCTGCACTGTCCGCTACTGGGTCTCTGCTCTCCCTGCTCCGTGAGCTTTATCATACCTTGTCTTAAAACTATGTATGGTTCCCGCCTCCACTATATCGTTCGCTAAACTATTCCACTTCCTAACTACTCTATGGCTGAAGAATTGCTTCCTAACATCCCTCTGACTCATCTGAGTCTTCAGCTTCCAGTTGTGTCCCCTTGTTTCTGTGTTTCCTCTCTGGAACATCCTGTCACTATCTACCTTGTCGATTCCCCTCAGTATTTTGTATGTCGTTATCATGTCTCCTCTAACCCTTCTGTCCTCCAGTGTTGTTAGTCCTATTTTCCTCAACCTTTCTTCATAAGGCAGTCCCCTGAGTTGTGGAACTAGCTTTGTCGCAAACCTTTGCACTTTCTCTAATTTCTTGACGTGCTTGACCAGGTGTGGGTTCCAGACTGGTGCTGCATACTCTAGTATGGGCCTGACGTATACGGTATACAGTGTCTTGAACGATTCCTTGTTAAGGTAACGGAACGCTAATCTTAGGTTTGCTAGTCGCCCATATGCTGCCGCGGTTATCTGGTTGATGTGTGCTTCCGGAGACGTGCTTGGTGTTATACTCACCCCAAGGTCTTTCTCCTTTGATGAGGTTTGTAGCCTTTGTCCACCTAGCCTGTACTCTGTCAGCGGTCTTCTTTGCCCTTCTCCGATCTTCATGACTTTGCATTTGGTGGGGTTAAATTCGAGAAGCCAGTTGCTAGACCAGATGTCAAGCTTGTCCAGGTCACTTTGAAGTCCTGCTTGGTCTTCATCCGATGTGATTCTCCTCATTAATTTCACATCATCTGCGAAAAGAGACACTTCTGAGTCTATCCCATCCGTCATGTCATTCACATATAGCAAGAATAGCACTGGTCCTAGGACTGACCCTGCGGTACACCGCTCGTCACAGGCGCCCACTGTGATACCTCATCACGCACCATGACCCGTTGTTGCCTCCTGTGAGGTATTCCCTGATCCATTCCAGTGCCCTTCCTGTTATACACGCTTGGTCTTCCATCTTCTTTACTAATCTCATGTGAGGAACTGTGTCAAAGGCCTTCCTGCAGTCCAAGAAAATGCAGTCAACCCACCCTTCTCTCTCTTGCCTTATCTCTGTTACTTTATCATAGAACTCCAGGAGGTTTGTTACACAGGATTTGCCTTCCCTGAATCCGTGCTGTCTGGCGTTGATTAACCTGTTCTGCTCCAGATGCTCCACCATTCTTTTCCTGATGATTTTCTCCAAGACTTTGCACACTATACATGTAAGTGACACCGGTCTGTAGTTTAGTGCCTCTTTTCTGTCTCCTTTTTAAAGATGGGGACTACGTTGGCCTTTTTCCATATCTCAGGTAGCTGCCCAGTTTCAATGGATGTGTTGAAAATTTTGGTAAGTGGCACACTCAGAACCTCAGCTCCTTCCCGAAGGACCCATGGTGAGATATTGTCCGGACCCATTGCCTTTGAGGTATCAGGGTCACTTAGTAACTGCTTCACCTCCCCCTCAGATGTGTGTATTCCCTCCAGCACTCGATACATCCCTTGTTGGTGACGCACCCCGTCCTGTCTACCCAACTGCCTTCCTTCCTCCACTGTGAATACTTCCCTAAACCTCGAGTTGAGCTCCTCACATACCTCTTGATCATTACTTGTGAGTTCCCCATCTTCCCTCCTCAGCCTTATCACCTGATCCTTTACTGTTGTCTTCCTTCTGATGTGTGTGTGTGTGTGTGACCTCTAATAGGTCACTCTTCCCGCTCCATGAGCTTTATCATACCTCTACTTAAAGTTATGTATGAATCCTGCCACCACTACATCACTTCACAGACTATTCTTCTTCCCGACAACTCTGTGACTAAAGGAATACTTCCTGACATTCCTGTGATTCATCTGAGTCTTCAACTTCCAACTGTGACTCCTTGTTGTTGTGTCCCATCTCTGGAACATCTTGTCTCTGTCCACCTTGTCGATTCCTCTTGGTATTTTATATGTCGTTATCATATCCCCTCTATCTCTGCTCTCTTCCAGTGTCGTCAGGTCGATTTCCCGTAACCTCTCCTCGTAGAACAAACCCCTTAGCTCCGGGACTAGACTTGTTGCAAACCTCTGCACTTTTTCTAGTTTCCTTACATGCTTGGCTAGGTGAGGGTTCCAAACTGGCACTGCATAATCAAGTATGGGCCTAACGTACACAGTGTACAGGGTCCTGAATGACTCATTAAGATGTCGGAATGCTGTTCTTAGGTTTGCCAGGAATCCGTATGTTGCAGCAGTTATTTGGTTGATGTGCGCCTCAGGAGATGTGCCTGGTGTTATACTCACCCCAAGATCCTTTTACTTGAGTGAGGTTTGTAAGCTCTGGCCCCCTAGACTATACTCCGTCTGTAATCTCCTTTGCCCTTCCCCAATCTTCATGACTTTGAACTTGGTGGGGTTAAATTCCAGGAGCCAGTTGCTGGACCAGGCCTGCTGCCTGTCCAGATCCCTCTGTAGTTCTGCCTGGTCGTCTTCCGATTGAATTCTTCTCATCAACTTCACATCATCTGCAAACAGGGGAGGCGATAGAGGATGAGGGATGGGGGTAGGGGAGGCCCTAGCTGTCAAAAGCTGTGTGAATTATTGCCCTTGTGCGTATGTATGTACCCACGTGTTTGAGCCTGTGTACGTGAGTGTTTATGAGTCCTTATGTATCCTTATGTCCTTATGTACCCACGTATGTACTACCTATGTACTGCATATGTACCCAATCCTTTGGTTCCCCTGTCACTGTCTTTGTGTGCTTAAAATTACTATCAGTTGAATAGTCTTACTGGGCGTCACCTACTGCGTGCCACCACCCTACCAAGGTTATCTATCATCACATACCAAGATTGCTTTCCTTCTAAATGCTAAGAGCTGTATGTATGATAATCACTCCGGAGCAGGGTTTGTGACCCCCAGCTTCCAGTGATTCAGGGCCGAAACTGATCACTCAACATGCACATGACACCACAACATTGTTATAGTACGTCATGTTACTCTGGCAGCTGTGAGGTGTCCATCCTGGCTGGCAGATGAACGATGACTCTCCTTCTCCTCCCTGGTTCCACTTCTGTTCTTCTCTTCTCATTACCCGGCTGAGTCCTTATTCACCACACTTATCACTTGTTATATGCTATATTGCGTATGAGTAATAATCCTTCAGTATACAACAAGATGCACAGTTCGACACTTTAGACCTTTATTATGGACACAGTTGTTTCGAGAAAACCTCCGACATTCCTTGACTTGCACTTAACTCTCTGACTTGAGTCACACTTATTATTTTTGAATTTGCAGGAAAGCTGGCTTGTGGCAACTCGCCCGACTCTAGGCCTCCAACTTCTGGCACTGATTACACTTTCAAAATGTTTTTTGTAAATTGTAGCCCTCGCCTCCCTTTTCTGATTTTGTCAGCTTGTGTTCTACTTCTCGACTTGTTCACTGACCACTAACACTTTCAATGATCCCTTCAATATCCTTGGATAGGCCAGGAAGACTCTGAAACCCGTGAGCACTGAGTGACGCTGTTACTCCCGCCGACGACGTGTGTGTGTGTTTGTGTGTGTGTGTGTGTATGTTTGTGTGTGTGCTAGTGTTGTCCAGTACAGGTGTATCTTCAACCTGGATAATGTCAGTGTCGTCTAATTGAGGTGGATCTTCAATCTTGATATTGCTCTTGTTGTCTATTCAACCTTGATGTTGTTAATATTGTGTTATGCAGTGTTAAATAATAAAACTGATCCATCAACCATGATGTTGCTTACGTTTTCTAACGGACCAGGACCTTCCAGTAAGATGTTGCTAGTGTTATCTCTTGGAGGTAGACTTTAAACCTTGATGTTGCCAGTGCTGTATAGTGAAGGTGGACCTACACCTTGTTGGCTAGTAGAGGACGACAGTCAATCTTGATGTTTCTTGTCTTCTAAAGTGGAGGGGCTTTCATCCTTCATTTTATTTGAGTTGTCTAGTAAAGGAGGGTCTTCAACTTTGATGCTGCTGGTTTTGTCTAGTCGAGATTTTTAACCTAGATGTTGCCAGTTTTGTCTAGTAAAGGTGGATCTTCAGCCTTGGTGTTGCCAGTGTGGGTAGTGGACTTTGACCTTTAACCTTCATACTGTCAGTGTTGTGTATTGGAGGCAGATTTGTTCCTTTGTGGTGGAGGTGGACGTTCAACCTTGATGCTTTCAGTGTTGTTTGATGGAGTTGGACATTTGCCTTGATGTTGCCAGTGTTGCTGAAGAGGACGATGATCAACACTAGATGTTGCCAGTGTTGTCTAGTAAAGGTGGAACTTCAACGTTGATGATACCTGTTTTGTCTAGTGGAGGTGTACGTTTAATTTTTGTTGTTGGTAAAATTGTATAGTAGATGTTGACTTTCAGTCCTGAAGTTGTTAGTATGGTGAAGTGGAGGGGGATCTTCAGCGTTGATGCTACAAGCGTTGTCTAGTGAAGGTGTACCTTCAACACTGATTCTGCTAGTTCTGTCTAGTGGAAATGGTCGTTTAGCCATCTTGATATTGCCAGTCTTGTTTAGTGGAGAATGATCTTCAACACTGATCTTGCAACGGAGGAAGATTTTCAACGATGATGTTGCCAAAGTTGATGTTGGAAACGTTGTCTAGTAGAGGAGAACCTTGAACCTTGATGTTTCTAGTGTTATTTATTGGAGGTAGACCTACAACCTTAATCTTATCAGTGTTGTCTAATTGAAGTGGATTTGTACCTTTAAGTTGCCAGTGTTCTCTAAGAGAATTGGATTTTCAATTTAGATTTTGCCAGTGATGTGTAAAAGAGGAGGTCCAGTGGAGGTCCTTGTAACTTGATATTGATAATCTTGTTTACTGGTAGTGGACATTCAACCTTGATATTGCTACAGTTGTCTAGTAAAGGTGCGCCCTCAACTTTCATGCTCCTAATCTTGTCCAGTGGAGGTAGACCCTCAACCATGATGTTGCTAGTGTTGTCTAATAGTGTGGGCCTTTAACTTTGATGTTGCTAATACTGCCTAGTGGAGGTGGACCTTGAAACTTGATGTTACTAGTGCTGTCTAATGGAGGTGGACCTTTAGCTTTGATGTTCCCAGAGTAGTTTAGTAAAGGTGGACCTTCAACCTTAATGTTGTGAGTCTTGTCTAGTGGAAGTGGACCTTCAACGATGATATTTCTAGTGTTGTCTAGTGTTTGTGGACATTGAACTTGACGTTCCAAGTGTTATCTAGTAGAGGGGAACTTTCAACTTTGATCTTGCCAGTGTTCTCTAGTAGAGGTGGATATTCAACCTAGATGTTGTTTCAACCTTGATGATGTTTGTAGTACTGTCAAGTGGAGGTGGACCTTAAAGAAGTTGACTTTCAACCTAAAACAATACATAAATAACCCGGACGTTTCTCGTCCGACTTGGACCTTTGCATTCTGCATTGTTCTAATCACAGTATTGGACCTTTTTTTTTATCTTCAGCCTTAAAATTTCTAGCATGATCTAGGGAAGGGTAACCTTTAACCTTGATGTTACTAGTGTTGCCTTTTGGAGGAGGACGTTCAACCTTGATGTTGCCAGTGTTGCTTAGTGAAACGATTGTTGTGTGACGGAGGTTGACTTTCCAACCTAGATTTTGTTTGTGTTTTGTTTTCGAGGTGGATCTTTAAAATTGAATTTGCTATTGTTGTATGCTTGTAGTGTTTCGTGGTCGAGGTGGACCTTGACCTTGATTTTGATATTATTATATAATAGAGGTGAATCTCTACTTTGATGTTGTTAGTATTGAGAGATGGATTAGGTCCTTCAACCTCGGTGTTGCTAATGACTGCTGGAGGAGGTTGAATTAAATCTTGATTTTACTGGGTTTTTTTTTTTTGGTCGAAGTGGGTTATCAATCTTAAATTTGCTATTGTTGTATGGTGGAGGTGGACCTTAAACCTTGATGATTCTGGTGCTCCGTGGACAACGAGGAGATGTATCTCGCACTTTGATGTTGCTAGTGTTGTGAGATGGAGGAGAACCTTCAAACTTAATATTGGTTGTGTTGTGAGGTGGATTTAACCATTTTGAGCTTAAGTTTCTAGTGTTGAGTGCATGAGGTGAACCTTCAACCATGATGTTGCTAGTTTTGTGTGATGGAGGTGGATCCTCAACCTTGATGTACATATTGTTTTGTGGTTAAGGTGGGCCTTCAACCATGAAGTTATTTTGGGTTGTGTAGTGAAGTCCTATGTTCATCCTTAATATTACAAGGGTTCAGTGGTGGAGGTCTACCTTCACCTTTTATGCTGGTAGTGTTGTGTGGTGGAGGTGAAACTTTAACCTTGGTGTTGCTAGTGTTGCGAGGCAGAGGAGGACTTCAACCTTGATATTCCTAGCATTGTCTAGTGAAGGTGGAAATTGAACCTTCAGACTTGATGTTGCTGACGCTGTCCATTGCAGCTGGACATTAAACCTTTGATGTTGCCAATGTTGTCTTGAAGAGATGGTACTTCAACATTAATATTACTAATATTCTCTGGTAGTGGAGGACCTCCAACCTTGTTGTTTATAATGTTTGATGGTGGAGGTGGATCTTCAGCCTTGATAGTAAAAATGGATTTTCAACCTTGATGTTGCCAGTGTTGTAGAGTGAAGGTGGAATTTTAACCTTAAAGTTGCCAATGTTGTGTAGTGGAGGTGGACTTTCAACTTTAATGTTGACAGTCATGTCTAGTGAGGTGAATCTTTAGCCTTCATTTTGCCTGTGTTGTGTAGTGGAGGTAGATTTTTCAACTTTGATGTTGCCAGTGTTGTCTATTAGAGGTGGATTTTTAACCTTAAATTTATCAGTGTTGTCTGCTGGAAGAGAACCTTCAACTTTGATGTTGTTAGTGCTGTGTGACAGAAGTTGGCCTTCAATCTTGATGTTGCTAGTTGTGTGGTGAGGAGGTGGACCTTCAACCTTGATATTGCTTATGCTGTTGTGTGGACCTTCACCCTTGATTTTTTTGCTAGTATTGTAATGTGGACCTTAAACCATGATGTTGTTAGTGTGTGGAGGTGGATCTTCAACCTTGATGTTGCTAGTGTTGAGGTGTGGACCTTCAACCCTGATGATGATAGTGGTGCGGTGAGTAGCTGGACCTTCAACCTTGATGTTACTAGCGTTGTGGTGTGGAAATGGATCTTCAACCTTGACGTTGCTTGTGTTGTGGTGGAGTGATGGATCTTCAACCTTGATGTAGCTAGATTTGTGGTGTGGACCTTCAGTCTTGATGTTGCTAGGGTGTGGTATGGAGGTGGAACTTCAGCCTTGCTGTTGCTAGTGTCGTGGTGTTGAGGTGGATCTTGAACCTTGATGTTGATAGTGTTGTGTTGAGGTGGATCTTCAACCTTGATGTTACTTGTGTTGTTGGATTAATCTGAACCTTCAACCTTAATAATGGTGTGGTTTCTGGTTTCAGAAATTTAACCTAATTGTTGCTGGTGTTGTGGGGTGGAGGTTTGCTTTCAACTTTAATTTTTCGAGTGTTACGTTATGAATGCTAAACTTCTTTGATTTTCGTAATATTGTTTGGTGGAGGTGGACCTTCATTTTTTATGCTGCTAGTGTAGAGTGATGGAGGTGGACCTTCAACCTTGAAGTGATGGAGATTAACCCGAAATGAAGCTATTATTGTGTGGTGGAGGTGGATGCTCAACCAAGAATTTTCTTGTATCATTTTGTTGATGAGGACCTTCAACCAGGATATTGTTTGTGATGTACAGTGGAGGTGGACTTTCATCCAAGATGTTGCTATTATTCTGTGGTGGAGGAAGACCATCAACCAGTTGTGTTGTGGGGTGAAGGTGAACCTTCAACTAGAATGCTATCAGTGTGTTGTTGCCAGTATAATATGAATGAAGTTCACCTTTAATTACGATGTTGCAAGTGATGTCAAGTGGATATGGACCTGTAACCAGAATGTTGTTGGTGTTGTGTTGAGATGAACCTTCTTCGAGGACGCTAGGATGTTATAGGTGTGGTATCGTGTGGAGGAGTAACTTTAAACCAGTACGTTGTTAGTGTTTTGTGGTGGAAGTGAACGTTTATCCATGTTTCTGTGGAAGAGGGGAAGAGCAGCCTTGTGAACAGTTTTCTGTGTAATTAACAGATTAACTCTCATCAATGTTTGGATGCAGTGTGGTTGTTTCCTGGAGCAGAGTAAGGGTGTCATCCTGGTGGGAGAATTGTTGTATAGTAGGGTGAGGTTTGGTTATCGTAGGTGGAGGTCCATCAGGGGTCGTTGTGAGGGGAATCGGAAGGCTCGCCTCGTTAGCATGGTAGTGAGATTTGAATCGATGGGGTCATGAATAGTGGAACATGCAGGTCTCATCCTGTGAGGGCGAGACAAAGGTCGCATGGGAGGTGCTGAGGGAAACATTGTGTGGAATGTGGAAAGTGTCTGATCACTGCATGAAAGGTGGAAAGACAGAGGTTATATGTACTGTGAAAGTAAGAGGTCGTTTTTTAAAACGTGGAAAGTTAGTTGTTGAATGGATATAACAGAGACAGAGGTTATGAGAAAGGAGGTGCTTGTATGGAAGGTGCGAAGGTGATCCTTTTATAGGAAGAGGTTGGTACTATCATAGTCATTCTCTCTGAACACTAGATACTATCATAGCAATCGCCTTTGAACACTTGGCACTATCATAGTCATCCTCCCTGAATACCGTGTACTATTGGTCATCCTCCCTGAACATTTATTACTATCATAACTCACGAAATCGTAATGACACGATTGCAAACAAACCATATGTTGCAGTTTTGTAGCTGTAGTGTAAGCACGCCTCTGGCAAGACAGTGATGGAGTGAATGATGATGAAAGCTTTTCTTTGTCGGGCCACCCTACCTTGGTGGGAAATATATATACTATATATACAGTGGACCCTCGGTTTTCGTTGAAACTTTCTTTCCAGAATGCTGTTCGAGTGCCATTACCGAACGAATTTGTTCCCATAAGGACAAATTTAAATTAGATAAGTCGTTTCAGACCCCCCAAAAATACATTTACTAAAGCTCTTACAAAAATACACTTACATAATTGTTCGAGTTTCGAGGTGAACGAAAACCGAGGGTCCACTGTATATATATGAAATTAGCTCAGACACACCACCGTATGTCCTCGGATCAAGGTAAAACACCTAACTCTGCTGGGTGCTTGATTCTTGTAGCATTGAGTGGTCCTGTGGGTTAGAACGTAATGTGATTTTCGCTCACCATGCGGCGGGCCAAAACGACATGGGTTAGAGTCCTCGGCTAGTCGCAGTGTTGTCATTGATTAAGTACCACTCGTCCGTGGTTACAATAATATATATATATATATATATATGTCGTGCCGATTAGGTAAAAATTGCGATTTTGGCTTAAATAGCAACGCTCATCTTGCCATATAAGACAAGGAAATTTGTGTATGCAATAATCGCCAAAACATTCTGAACATAACGAAAATATATTTCATTGTGTTTGTTTATTAATAAATTAATGTTAACGTACTAAAATATATTTAGTTGGGTTAGGCTAAATTAAATTCGCTTGTTTAATAAGGTTAGGTAGGTTTCAAATTTCTTTGGTACAAAATTATAAATTTTTACATTAACATAAATTAAAAATATATCTTTAAATGTATAAGAGAAAATTTTAGAAATGACTTAACTTATTAAATGAGTTCTTAGCTAATTGACCGTTTTTAATAATTAGGCACGACAATATATATATAATATATATAAATTTATATATATATATATATATATATATATATATATATATATATATATATATATATATATATATATATATATATATCGTGTGTATAGGTAAAATCTGGTCATTTAAGCAAGAACTCATTTTAAAATTAAGTCCTTTCTAAAATTTCTCTTATACATTTAAAGATATTTTTTTAATTTACGCTAATGTGAAAATTAATAATTTTGTACCAAAGAATCTTAGAAACCTTACCTATCCTTATTTTAACAAGCGCAATTTAATTTAGCCTAATCCTACTAAATATATATTACATAAGTTTACAATAATTTAATAATAAACAAACACAATGAAATATTTTTCGTTAGGTTCAGAATGATTTTGCGAAATTATTGCATACATAATTTTTGCTTGCTTATTCGGCAAGAATAGCGTTTTCTATTTAATAAGCCAAAATATAATTTACAATTCTGCAAGGAATAGAGGATGTTGTCTGTAGAATGTTTATTAAGTTCACGTTAATGTGTATTTTACGATGAAAGTGTTCTGACTGTGTAAAAGATTACATTTTTTTTTTTTTTTTTTTTTTTTTTTTTTTAGGCTAAATTAAATTGCGCTTGTTATAATAAGGTTAGGTAAGTTTTCAAAGTTTCTCTTGGTACAAAATTATAAATTTTACATTAACATAAATGAAAAAAATATATCTTTAAACGTTAAGAGAAAATTTTAGAAAGGACTTAATTTTAAATGAGTTCTTGCTAATTGACCAGTTTTACCTAATCGGCACGACATATGTATATATATATATATATATATATATATATATATATATATATATATATATATATATATATATATATCGTGCTGTATAGGTAAAACTGGTCTTTTAGCAAGAACTCATTTAAAATTAAGTCCTTTCTAAAATTTCTCTTATACATTTAAAGATATTTTTTAATTTACGTTAATGTGAAATTAATAATTTTGTACCAAAAATCTTAGAAACCTTACCTATCCTTATTTTAACAAGCGCAATTTAATTTAGCCTAATCCTACTAAATATATATTACATAAGTTTACAATAATTTAATAATAAACAAACACAATGAAATATTTTTTTCGTTAGGTTCAGAATGATTTTTGCGAAATTATTGCATACACAATTTTTGCTTGCCTTATTCGGCAAGAATAGCGTTTCTATTTAATAAGCCAAAATCGCAAGCTTTACCAATTCTGCAGGAATACCGAGGGATGTTGTCTGTGAATGTTTACTGAGTTCACGTTAATGTGTATTTTAGCGATGAAAGTGTTCATGACTGGTGGTAAAAAGATTACATGCAGTTGTGTGTAATCGATGTTTAAACTCAAATTATATAAAGTATCATAACTATAGTTACGATGAGATGGATGCTGATGATTTTAGTATTATTTAACCTGGATAATTCTCTCTCTCTCTCTCTCCCGCTGAGGTAACATGTGGTGGTCAACACCCACACGTATTGTTTGTAAAATAAACACATGCAAAACATGGACATTTATTAAGGAGATATTTCGCTACCCAGCTGCAGTTATTTCTATGTAATTCAGAGAATAATAAGAACAGTATATAGAGCATATTAGGTCAGAAGAAGTGGTGCCGGGGCTGGAGGGTGCAACTAGGTGATTGTTCTTGTGAGTGTAAGTGTGTGGGAGGCGGGACTAAGTGTACAGTGTAGAATTAGCAAGGTGATCGCTTGTGGAGGTTCAGATGATCGTTCAGAAACGTTTCATATTAAGAAGATTATAAATGACTCCTTATTAAGTCATCAGAGATTTCTGAACACTGATATATCTATTTATTAGATCTCGGAATGTGATAAGGCAATTGTTAAACATACAGAAAACTTTATTACAGGCAACAACACAAAAAATATTAATTCATTACAGTTGAAGGCAGTTAACCGACACATGAGAAGCTGGTCAGGTCATCACAGGTCATCTTCAACATGACTGTAAATGATATGTGGTCACCAGTTCAATACTTCCCACTCGTTTTGCATATGAGGCATGTGTTCTTGAGACGTTCTTTCCTGGGCCTGTTTCCTGTTGCTTCATGTTGTGACGCTCCGTCCTGTGCGGGCTTCCATACATTCACAATATTTGTCAAAATACACAAATAACCCACACATAGATGAGAGAACTTTACGACGACGTTTCGGTTTGACTTTGACCAATTACAAGTCACACTAACACAAACGAGTGAGGGAGCCAGTATTTATAGGGAAAGGGGACACAGAGGAAGAAAAATAAGTAGTGGTAGTGGTAGTGCTGATAGTGGAAGTAGTAGTAGAAGTAGTAGAATGTAAGGCAAGTAATTTTAGTGGCAAAAGTAAAAGGCAATAGTAGTGGTAGTAGCTGTAATGGAGTGATAGTCGTAGTAGTACTAGTAGTAGAAGAAATGGGGTAAGTTTAAGGACAAAAAAAAGAGCATTGAAGGAGAGCTAAGGGCCAACAAGGGGTAGGACCAAAAACACAAGCCGGGGAAAAAGTGAAGGCCAGAACACACTCTGGGCAGAAGAAAAACAAAGAACAAAATGAAAGAAATAGGAAAAGAGAAGAAGTAGGGAGGGGAGGTGAAAAAATTGTCAGGTTAAGTTACGAGTATTCTGAAGTTTGGAGTATTTGACAGTGTAATGAGAAAGGAAGGAATCTACACAGACAAAGCCAAGACAAAGATTTTTACTTGGAAACTTGTGTATAAGGGATGCTTCAACAAGACGGCGGCTGTAAAGGCTAAAAATAGAGGAGATATATTTAGAAATGGACCAGTCAAGAGGATAACTGTGATCTCTAACAGGACTCTAAAGAGGAATTTTCTGTTTCTGAAGTCTGTCAGAAAGAGAGCGGCAATATGGCTTCAGAAAAGGTTACTCTGCTGCTGATCTTTTGTTAAACCTCTCAACTAAGTGTCACAAGTCACTGGATGAATCCAAAGTCAGCTGTGTAGTAGAACTGGACATTGCTGGTACTTGCCACCGTGTATGGCACTAGGGATTCTTGGCAAAACTGCAAGCACTGGGAATTGCAGGCTCTACACTATGTCTCCTTAGTGTTTATCTTCAAGTGTAGTTCTCAATGGGACAGAGTCAGCAAGACATCTATCAGGGCAAGTGTTCCACAGGGAAGTGTGCCTGGACCATTGTTATGGAATGTCTACTTCAATGACCTTCATCTCATCCCAGAATCCCATGCATATGCAGATGACTGCACTCTGAAATTTACTTATCCAAGAGAGGAAAAGCCAGTTGTTCTAAGTTACTTCAATCACGAGCTGAGAGATATATCAGCCTGAGGAAACAGATGGAAAGTAACATTTGCTCCTGAGAAAACACAAATGATAGTGGTCTCCAGGCACCGTCATGGTAATGCCGGAGCAGTAATAAGTATGAAAGGTACCTGGAGACGAAAAGCTTGCAAACAAGGCGGCCAGGAAGCTTACAGATCTTCGACATATCTCGCATTTGTTCGACAGTAGAGGCTGCAAGATTCTGTACGTGGGCACGTACGCTCACACCAGAAGTATACACCACTTTCTTGGATTTGCTGCACCTCATCCCCCCCCCTTCCATCTCATCTGTGACTTCTTGACAGAGCAAAGAACAGAGCAAGACGCTTCATCTCTCGCTTGGACCCAGCCTGGATAGATCTCTCATTTTACAGAGCCTTCAAAACCGGAGGGATATGGGGCCTTACTTTTATGCACAAGACCAATTTTGTCAAAGTACCAGGTTGGCTCTACTCCGAGGACAGCAAGAAGTGAGCTTCTACACAACAAGACGGGCAGAAAGCAGCAACTTCACTTCTAACTATACCCTTCTCCAGAACATCACTTCGTCTGAGATCATTTATCCCCAGGATGACTCGAGTCTAGAACATGTTCGTGCAGCATAATGATATCAACAAAATATAGTCAGTTGATCAAATGACATTCCTGGCCAACAGATGGCTCCAACCTCATTGTGTTCCATATTTGTATGTCTCTTAACTATAAAAAGGCGTTTTACAAGGCTTCTTACAAGGCTTTATTTACCAGCTCTTAGCTTGTAAATAAAGTTAGAAATCCTTATCCTGACCTTGTTAAACCCTGTGTAAAAAAAAAGTTTTGAGGAGTGTTAGGCTTGCCGACAACAATAATTCTCTTTTCTGTCATGTTAGAGATCACATTCATCATATTGACAGGTCCTCTACTAAAACTGTCTACTCTACTTCTAGCCTTCACAGTCACCATCTTGATGAAGCATCCCTTATACACAACTTTCCTAGTACGAATCTTAGTCGTGGCTTTGTCTCTGTAGAGCACTGGTGACTTGACCTGATCCTTTCTTACCCTTTCCCTAACTCTTTTCCTTTCCTATATTTTCTTTCTTTGTTTTCCTTTCTTTAGTCCTTCAGTTTTTCCCTCCATGTATTTTTGGTCCCACCCACTGTGGGTCCTTAGCTCTTCTGCAGTGCTCCTTTTTCTTGTCCCTAGACTTACCCCACTTCTACTACTACTACGACTACCACTCTATTACTACTCTTATTGCTACTGCCACTACTATTGCCTCCATTCACCTTTCACTCTCTTTACTATCTTTTGTGCCACTGAAACTACTCTCCTACTTCCTTCTACCACTGTTACTTCCACTTCCAGTACCAGCTTTACCACCAGCAATATTTCTTTTTTTCCTCTCTTTGTCCCGTCCCTGTCCCTTTTGCCTATAATACAAACTGGCTCCCTCAATCTTCTGTCTCAATATGACTTGAAAATGATCCAAGTCGGACAGAAACGTCGTCATTAGTTTCTGTCTCCTGTGTGCGGGTTATGTGTATTGTTCCAGTCACGGTTTTGTGCCTTGTTGTTATTCTGTCAGAATGTTTGACATAGAATTCAAATTGCCAGAGTTATTTGGCCAATCACTAAGGTCGATCTGACTTTGCTTATTCCAGATTTTCAGTTATAATTACAACTATAATTGCTTGATCGGAAAAAAACGCAAATTACAATTGCATTTTCAATTACTTGATAATTTGTGAAATAATTTTCTTCAGTTTAAATCAGCCTTATTTCCATATTTTGCATTTAAACGTAAGTACTTGAAATATCTACAAAAATGACATTAGTTTCACATTCATAGGCAAAACATGGAGAACATGTGCGTAATATCTGTTTTTTTTTTTTTTACATTTTATTAGTTTCCAGTAAATATACATTTACAGATCCTAATCCTACAAAATACGAGTTACAAATAGTACAACAGTAATTTTATTTGATTAAACAGTGGATATATCATAAAACTATACCCATAAACCATTTACCTCTACAATCAGTTAACTCCTGTCCCATTTCCCCTTATGAGTAAATACAGAGTCACAAATAACATAAACCCAAATAATGAAATCCAGAGTCCACCATAACATTGGCTCTCGTCCTAAGAATGCAGAGTAGTCTGCAACTAAAATGAACACAAAATAAATATAAATATACAGTTCATAAACGTACAATAAGTACATATCACCAAAATTGCACAACATTTTTCTTTAATGAAGCAGTGAATATATCAGAACCTATACCCATGAACCATGTGTCTCTACAACCAATGAACTCCTGTCCTCTTTTCCCTTATGAGTAAATACAGAGTCCACAAATAACATAACCCTAAATAATGAAATACAGAGTCCACTAGAACATTGGCTCTAGTCCTAAGAGTATGCAGTGAAAACTGCAAAGAAATTACAATAAGCACAACATAACAAATAACCCCAATAATGTAAAGGCAAAACCAAAATTTTTTACAAGGATCAAACTGTTACACACACTATCAAATGTTCCAAACATTATACAATTCGCCGGTAGTGCCCCCACCGTAAGAACTGTATAAAACTGTGGTGAATACCACAAGACTTATGGTTATGACAGTTTCCACTATCACCTTGCCACGAACAGGTGATCTTATATCCATGAATCCTACCACACTAGGTTTCCAAACTCTCTAACTCCACGGAAACTACTACCCTTCTTTCAGTACCTTTCAGTACCATACCACTGTTATTACCACTCACATCATACCAAAACCACTCTATGTCCCCCGGCACCAGAGGATCCGGCCAAACCCTTGCAAAACCCCATACGCCCCCCCCCCTTACAAGTAAACCAACCTCCCATTCACACCCCAGACAAATATACACATCCAACACACTATTACCTAGACAGTCACCCGGTCCTCCAACTCTGATGTCCTCCGTCCCCCATTCCCGAAGGGATGTCCAACCCCCTCCTCGTTTTGTTGAAGCAGAGCCTGAACAGTTTTTTGAAGCATTTGAAAACCAGGCTCGAGCTTTAGGGTGGCCTGAGGTTCATTGGGAGTCACTGGTGCATACTGCGTTGTTTGGTAAGGCACAATAATTTACTTCCATCCTGGGAAATGATGACTTTGGAAACTATTGCATTGTGAAAACCACTGTTCTTTGGGCTTATTAATGTATTCCTGCCAAGAATAGGAAAGAATTCAAACTCGGCAGAAGGCAGTTGGGTCAGTCTTACATTGAATTTGTGAGACATCAGACCAGGGCTTTTACAAAGTGGTACAAGGCAAGTGGTGTCATTGATTTTGAAAATTTGAAGCAGCTCATCTTGGTAGACAACCTGCTGGAGTCTGTTAGTCCAGAGGTTTGAGTCTTTCTGCAAGATCATTTCTTGCTTAAGGCATTGGAAGCAGCCAGGTTGGCTGATACTTTTGAAACTAACCGTTCCTTGTCCGAGCGGTCTTATCTCTTTCCTCAACAGCCAGGTATGAAAAGAGATCGTGAAAGAAAAGTTCCTGAGTGGAGAAATAAAGGTCAAGATGAAGGTGACATTGGGGGAGAAGAATAGAATGAGTCTGGAGGGACGGATTTCGGAGGAGGAGGTATGGGTGGCGGTGAATGGTATGAGTAAGGGGAAAGCGCCAGGTATAGATGGAATTGTGAATGAATTTTATAGAGAACATTGGGACGTTTTGAGAGAATGTATGGTGGAGTTGATGAACAGAATGAAGGGTGGTGGTGTTAGTTAAGAAAGGGAAGGCGGAGAATACGGTAAGTAATTATAGACCCATAGTTTTGATGAATGCTGATTATAAGATTTTTGCGAAGGTCTTGGGGAATAGGTTAAAGCTTGTGATACAGGGGGTGATTGCGAAGGGGCAGTGTGGAATACTGGGTAGAAGTATGATTCGGGGGCATGAACGTATCAAGGCATATATCGATTACAGGACTGAGGGTGGGGTATTAGTCCTGGATTGGAAGCGGGCTTATGACAGTATAGAGAGGGAGGTGTTGTATGCGATTATGCGAAAACAGGGGTTTGGTGAGTAGGTGGTTAATTGGGTAGAGACTGTGTATAGGGGTGCATGCGTGCGTGTGCAGTTGAATGGACGGATGGGACAGGTGGTGTGCATGGACAGGGGACTGAGGCAGGGATGTCCTCTGTCTCAGATCCTATTTGCCTGTGTGCAGGACCCTTTCTATCGCTTGATAGAGGAAGGAGTTGGGAGTGGGGCGCAGGTAGGGAGTGATACGACTGGAATAGTGGGGTATGTTGATGATACCATGATGTTAGTGGGTAGTGAGGAAGTGTTGGTGAATATTGGGCGAATCTTACAGGTTTTTTTGCAAGGCTACGGGTATGAGTATAAATGGGGCTAAATCACGTTTGTTGGAGGTGGGGAGGTGGATAGGCAGGAGATTGGGGGAGGGATATGGGTGGGTCATAGTGGATAATATAAAAATTTGTGATATAGTGTATATGTGTGATAGTATATTAGCTAGGAAGGTGAACTCGGGGAGGGTAGTGCAAATGGCCTTGGGTAGGTTGGCAGGATGGAGGGCTGGGGACCTCACCTTGCAACAGAGGGTGATAGTGGTGAACGTGATGATATACAGTCGGTCATGGCACGTGGCGGTGATTTACCCTCTGTTGCAGGAGGATGTGCGTGGTTTAGAGGTTAAAGTATTCAGGTATATATGGGCCTATGGTAGGCATTGGCTTAGGAAGGAGGTGGTACGGAATCGGGTGGAGATGGGCGGTCTGGGGCTTATATGGGTTGAACATAGGTTGCTGTGTCTGTACGTGAAACGTTTTATGGTGCGCGTGGGGGGCGTGGACGGTAATCGTGTGTGGGGTGTTGGAGTGTGAGGTGAACAAATGGTGAGGGGGTAAATCTTTGGGGCAGTGTTGGGATTTATTATGGAATTTGGTGGTCATGAAGAGGCTGCATAGTTTGAAGGCGTGCACAATGGAGTGGGTAGGGGGGGGAAGGTTGGTTATCGAGGGTGTGGCTGAATATCTGGTGTATGATTGGGGTACGATATGGAAGGGATTCAAAGGGATGCGTATCAGAGCTAGGGATAGGGAATTAATGCACAGGTTTTTACATAGTGTGGTGGCATCGAGGGCATTGTTATTCAAGATGGGGATTGTGCAGGACGGGTGCTGTAGATGGTGTGGGATGCAGGAAACGGCTTTACATGTCATATATTTCTGTGAAGCTTTGGGACCCGTGAGGGAATGGATGGGTCGGGTATTATGGAACATGGGGGTGGGGGTATCTCTGTATTGAGGGCCCTGTGTTTGGATATAGGTGGGGTGGGGACCCGGGTGCGGAGGAGTTTATGGTATTTAATGGTTGATTTTGTGTGTGTGTCTTGGAGAATGAGGGAACATGGGGTGAGGGAACGAATACGAGCTCTGGGGGTGGTATGTATAGGCCTAAATGTAGGCATCGGGTGGTGTATGGGAGTGCTTGGGGGATAGCTTTTTCGGATGAGTATAGGGATATGGTATTGTGTGATTTGTTGCGTGCATAGGTAAGGGGGCTTGACATTTTGGGTGATAACGGGTGTATGGTTTTGAAGAGTTCAGGGAGGGGGCAGGGGTTTCATGTGTGTGTTACGAGTGTTGGGCTATCAGGTTTAGCAGAGTGTATGAGTGGAGTATCTGGGTTTGGGGGGTGAGGGTGACTGGGATGACTTTGGGTTCATAATGATGTGACAGGTGACAATGGTAATTTTGATCATGTATGTGTGTTGGGGATGCTGGTGATCAGAGTTGGGGGGGACGGGGGGTTTGGGGTTATCATTTTTTTTTTTTTTTTTTTTTTTTTTTTTAATGTAAGGGGTATGAGTGGGTTTACCTATGTCCTTGACTGTGCGGGCGTTGAGGTGTCATGCGCTTGGTGTGCATGTATTGTGTGGGTGTGTTGTGCTTGTCAGAAGGTTGTCTTTGATTTGTGGACATTTTAATTAGCCTCATGTACCTGTTTGGTATCATTGATATCTGAAGGCTTATCTATGCATAGGGATGAAAACCTATTGCATTATATGTATTGATTGATGAGGTGGCAATGGTATTGAAATATGGAGTGGGCGTACCGTGGAGTTTGTTGGTAAGCTAGGATCTTTTAAGAGGCTTATGGTATAGGCTTACTTATTCTTATCAATAATAGGTTTATTTGTCCTTTATTGATGTTTGTAATGTTTGATGTGTAATAATGTACTATAAAGTTGACCCTTTCTAGCAATTGTACTTTTCAATTGAGGGTAAGGGGTGAATGGTGTATGTGGGGGGGGGGTGTCACCTTGCTTGGTGAATCAAGGTGCAATACAGTACATGACATCTGTCTTATTGTAAAGTAGATACGGGTCTGGTTTATACAGGTCTTTGACATATTGTGTCATTTGATTTGTTATAAGTTTGTAATGCATACCAGGCTGGAGGGGGATGGCATACCTTTTATTTTGCTTTCATGCACATGTTTGTGTATGTTATTTTTTAGTATGGTCTGTTGTTTGAGGCCAAGACATATAAGGGTTAGTGGTCTTTTGTGATCATATTGTTAGTATTCTATTTTGTCAATGTTATTTAATTATTTTATTTATTCCTTATTGGGTAGGAAAGCAGTATATGGCTGAGGAAGGTTCTGCTAATGGACTTTTTGTATTAATATCCATTCAGTGTTATTAGCTTGTTTTTGTTTTTGAGGTGATTGTTGTATGTAGTGTTTATGATAACCATGAATATCCGGCATTATGGGGTTTAAAAGTATTAATTTTTGAGTGTTCGATTTAATATTTTAATGGAAGGAGCCTTTCCATGCTATGTGATGTTTTGTGCATACAGATTTAGGTTTTTGTGATTTTGTTATGCCCTTACTTGCTGGAAGGGGCCAATTTTGGTATTTGTATTGTACATTGTTTGATTTTAAATAAAATAATAATAAAAAAAAATTCAGTACTGCCATCTATTATTCATTCAGCATTGCCAGACAAAATCTCACAATACTATTAAACTTTTTTAAAGTTAATTTTAAATAGTTGCTCTGTACTAATGTATCAAAACAATTCCACTGGCAATCAAAGAAATTAGCTTCATGTTAATGGCAAGTTTTACACTCAGAAGTTTGGTAGGCAAAAGGAGATCCTCTCGCAGCTATACTTAGCAATTTATACATGTAATATTTTGAAACAAGACTGCTTAACAAAATCCTACCCAATACAGCTATGTGGTACAAATAGGTTGATGTTTTATGTCTAATGCCTAAGAATAAAGATATAAATTATTTCCTTGTTGAATTAGATCATTCTATAAATTTTACTGTTGAGTTTGAACAAAATGAGTCATTACCTTTTTTAAGATATCTTAATTATTAGGGGAAACATGATTTTAAATTCAAGATATACAGAAAACCAACAAATAACTGTTCTTACGTCCATTATTATTCATAACATTATGATGGTGTTAAACTTTCTGTATTCTCATCCATGTTTTTGAGAGCACTGCGTATATGTAGCCTAGAATTCATAGATGATAAAATTTTGAAGATTTATGAAAAACCTAATGATGTAATATACTCAAGATACTTAACTGATAAATCATTAAAATTGCCAAAAATACATTTTACAATTCGACAAAGGATAAAGAAGCATATTCACACAAGAATATGTTGGTTCTCACTTACCATGAAAACCTCAATATATCTTTTCTACTTAAGAATTTTAAAGTCAATGGTGAATTTAAGAATCTTCATTGAGTAAACGAAATCTGATTAAAAATGACCACAAAAATGATGATGGCTGTGTCAACAAGATTTCCTGTAAAAAAGTAATACAGTTTCTTACGGTCAAACTGGGAAAAGCCGTCAATCTAAGATAACAAAAAAATAAATATAACATTAGAACTGTTTATTCAAGTTTATTCTTCTTCTTCTTCGGTTCTACTATTGTTAGAGGTCTTTGAAAACCTGAGAAATCACAAAAGCTCTTGGAATTTTGCTATTTTTCAACAGTGGTTGCTTTGCAGATTTTTACGAGCAGTGGAACCAAGCAGTGGAATCAAGCAGTGGAACCAAGCAGTGGAACCAATCAATGGAACCAAGCAGTGGAACCAAGCAGTGGAACCAAGCAGTGGAACCAAGCAGTGGAACCAAGCAGTGGAACCAAGCTACACTTCCAGTCAGACTAGGAGGCATTGGTGTCCGCAAGCCATCACAGATTGCGCTACCTGCTTTCCTGTCCACATGCGTTGCATCCAGACGGATTGTAGCAGCGATTCTCCCTGAACATCTTAGGGACACGATTAGAGTCCAGGACCAAAAGTTCATTGACGGAGCCAGGATCTGGGATAATCTAAGGATAGAGTCCGCCTCCTGGCAGTGAGAGCTCATCATGCAGGGGACTTTCTACTGGCTGTTCCCAACTCCAGTCTTGGCACACGCCTCGACCCACAGGCCATCCGCATTGGTGTTGCCCTTCGACTTGCCGCCTCTATTCTCGCCAAATACAGGTGTATTTGTGGCAGTGAAGCAGCAGACCGATTCGGGTACCATGGTCTTGTGTGTCGTAAATCCGAGGGAAAGATTGGAAGACATGAGGAGTTTAATAATATTATCAAGAGGAGAGTCACAACAGCCGGATGCCCAGCAGTAAGGGAGCCACCCCAACAATGCAGATCTGATGGCAGCCAGAAGCTTCCAGATGGTAACACCCTTCAAGCCTGGACAGACGGCAAGCATGTGATGTGGGACTAAACCTTGGCTGATGCCTATCTCCAATACATCAGGGAGGAAGGAGGGGCAGCCGCCAGCTTCAGGAGTATCAAAAGTCTAGAAAATACGGAGAACTTGTCCATCATTACATGTTTGTTCCCATAGGCTCGGAGACCCTTGGCTCATGGGAAAAGAGTGCATCTAAGTTCCTTAAGGAGCTAGGCAAAAGACTCTTCAGGGCAACTAGGGATCCCAGGGCAGCTAGTTTTCTGTTCCAGCGACTCAGCGCTGCTGTTCAGAGGGGTAATGCCTGCTCTATTTTGGGCACACGCCCCAGCTCTGAGGAGCTGGATGAGATTTTCGCATTATAATCAGTGACAAACATGTAACAACATGTACTAGACATGTATCTCTACACCTCATGTACTGTATATGCCATCTTTATATCAACAATGTATCTCTTAAATTTTTGTATCATATTATGTAATATATATATATATATATATATATATATATATATATATATATATATATATATATATATATATATATATATATATATATCTATATATATATGTCGTGCCGATTAGGTAAAACTGGTCAATTTGGAAGAACTCATCTAAAATTAAGTCCTTTCTAAAATTTTCTCTTATACGTTTAAAGATATATTTTTTCATTTATGTTAATGTAAGAATTTATAATTTTGTACCAAGAGAAACTTTGAAAACCTACCTAACCTTATTACAACAAGCGCAATTTAATTTAGCCTAACCCAACTAAATATATTTTAGATACGTTAACATTAATTTAATAATAATCAAACACAATGAAATATATTTTTTCGTTATGTTCAGAATGATTTTGGCGAAATTATTGCATACACAAATTTTCACTTGTCTTATATGGCAAGGTGAACGTTGCTATTTAAGCCAAAATCGCAAGTTTTACCTAATCGGCACGACATATATATATATATATATATATATATATATATATATATATATATATATATATATATATATATATATATATATATATATATATATATATATATATATATAAGCGAGGTCAGACGTAAGTGTGGAGTGTTCAGGTGCAGAAGTCAGATAACGCTGATCTGAGGTATTAGGTCTTGGTAGTCGGTGCTTCCCGTGTTTCAAATTGTCTCTGGGAGGGTTTTACCAAAAATGTCAATTTAATTATTGTGTTTGATAATGTTTATGATAAGAATTTAGCCGGATTCTTGGAATTTCATTGTCAATGTCAACAGTGGCTGTGTGGCAACCCACTCGCTTTATGCAGTGAGTGGCCCTTGTTAAATCCCTCCTTATGGGTGGAAACTTTGGAGATATTTCCTTACACCTGTTGTTTCTATTCACATAGCACTAAGTAGGTACCTGGGTGTTAGTCGACTGGTGTGCATCGTTTCCTGGGTGGAAAAGATCAGAGCACCTCACAGGAAATAATAGACAGTCCTCGATGACGCATTGACTTTCTTACGGTATCCTTGTCGGCTAACTTTCAAGGTTAAAAATCCTACCAATTTTTATCATATTGTACAGTAAATGTTGTTGTTGTGTCCAGTTCATGTGCTGAAGTGTACCGCGCATTTATATTCATTTGCAGTTATATTCATTTAGTTCCAGTAAGTAACAATGCCTCTTCCAGTTAGTGATATTAAAAGTTTTCCTTTTTGTTGTAATTATGTCCACACCACCACTGAAATGTATCAAACTTTCTCGCTAAAAATTCAGTGTTAAAGATTTATATATAAAGGCATATCTTGAAAAAACTTCAGGAATAAAATACTTTCATCTTTTATCCTACGCTAATAACTTGACTTCAGGGAAATATACGCGAATATTTTGATCTTCACAGCAAAACATAAACTTCAGAAATGCCTACGAATCATGTTTGCCTATACAGACAAGATAATATTTAAATTTACAATAGATACATTTGTTTAAACAGCATCTTCCTTACTTACAAAAACTTACTTCTAATAATTTGCTAAAGTAGTGGTATTAACAAACTCTCTACTGTATTCTCTTCTGTAACGAGGTTCAGTAGAGCCCTTCCAGGTTTGGTAATATTGTTTTGGTCTGCTAGAATATCCTCAACTGCTGGTGTACAGATAGCTATGTTTGCTTATTCCCTAATGACCCAATAAATTTTGTTGTTTTAGATAACCTCAGTGGAACTCCCCAACCATTTCTGCTTTTAGGGGATTTTAATAGACGCAATGAGGTGAGGGTAGACTATCAGCACTGACAGCACCGGTCATATTGAATTCTTCTTATTTGCATGTTCCATGCACTCAGTGTAGCGCCCCCTCACACACACACACACACACACATACGATAGAAGGGTTAGAGGAGATATGATAACGACATACAAAATACTGCGAGGAATCGACAAGGTAGATAGTGACAGGATGTTCCAGAGAGGGAACACAGACACAAGGGGGCACAACTGGAAGCTGAAGACTCAGATGAGTCAAAGGGATGTTAGGAAGCATTTCTTCAGCCATAGAGTAGTCAGAAAGTGGAATAGTCTAGCGAACGATATAGTGGAGGCGGGAACCATACATAGTTTTAAGATAAGGTATGATAAAGCTCATGGAACAGTGAGAGCAGAGACCCAGTAGCGGACAGCGAAGAGGCGGGGCCAGGAGCTGAGTCTCGACCCCTGCAACCACAATTAGGTGAGTACAATTAGGTGAGTACACACACACATACTCACACACACACACTCACACACATACACACACATACACACGCGCACACACGCACACACATACTGAGAGGAATTGACAAGGGGGACAGATACAGGATGTTCCAGAGATGGGACACAGCAACAAGGGGACACAGTTGGAAGTTGAAGACTCAGATGAATCACAGGGACGTTAGGAAGTATTTATTTTTTCAGTCACAGAGTTGTCAGGAAGTGGAATAGTCTGGGAAGTGATGCAGTGGAGTCAGGATCTATACATAGCTTTAAGAAGAGGTATGATAAAACTCAGTAGCGACCAGTGAAGAGACGGGGTCAGGAGCTATGAATCGACCCCTGCAACCACAACTAGGTGAGTACACACACACACACACACACACAATCACTCATACAGAATTTAGTGCAAAAGCAGGAGGACCAGGCAGGGATAACAAGGAAGGCACTGCAATGGATCAGGGAATACCTGCCAGGAAGACAGCAGCGAGTCATGGTACGTGGCGAGGTGTCAGAGTGGGCGCCTGTGACAAGCGCGGTTCCTCAGGGGTCAGTCCTAGGACCGGTGCTGTTTCTGGTATTTCTGAACGACATAACGAAGGGAATAGGCTCAGAAGTGTTCCTGTTTGCAGATGATGTGAAGTTGATGAGAAAAATTCAATCAGACGAGGACCAGGCAGAACTACAAAGGGATCTGGACAGGCTACAGGAATGGTCCAACAACTGGCTTCTGGAGTTCAACCCTCCCAAGTACAAAGTCATGAAGATCGGGGAAGGGCAAAGAGGACCGCAGACAGGACAGTCTAGGGGGCCAGAGGCTACAAACTTCACTCAAGAGAAGAGGATCTTGGGGTGAGTATAATACCGAGCACATCTCCTGAGGCACACATCAACCAAATAACTGCTGCAGCATATGGGCGCCTAAGACTAGAATTCCGACATCTTAGTAAGAAGTCGGTCAGGACTCTGTACACTATGTACGTCAGGCCCATATTAGAGTGTGCAGCACCAGTTTGGAACCCACACCTGGCCAAGCACGCTTAAGGGAAATCGACCTGACTATACTAAAGAACAGAATGGTTAGGGGAAACATGATAACGACGTATGAAATACTGAGAGGAATCGACAAGGTGGACAGAAACAGGATGTTCCAGAGATGGGGACACAACAACAAGGGGTCACAATTGGAAGTTGAAGACTCAGATGAGTCACAGATTCGTTAGGAAGTATTTCTTCAGTCAGAGAGTTGTCAGGAAGTGGAATAGTCTGGAAAGTGAGATAGTGAAGGCTGGATCCATGCATAGCTTTAAGAAGAAGTGTGATAAAGCTACTGGAGCAGGAAGGGAGTGACCTAGTGGCGACCAGTGAAAAGGCGGGGTCCAGGAGCTATGAATCGACCCCTGCAACCACAATTAGTTGAATACACACGCACGCACGCACACACACACACACACACACACACACACACACACACACACACACACACACACACACACACACACACAACGTAGTCACCATCTTTAAAAAATGAGACAGAAAAGAGGCACTAAACTATAGACCGGTGTCACTTACGTGTATAGTGTGCAAAGTCTTAGAGAAAATGATCAGGAAAAGAATGGTGGCGCATCTGGAGCAGAACAGGATAATCAACGCCAGACAGCACGGATTCAGGGAAGGCAAATCCTGTGTAACAAACCTCCTGGAGTTCTATGATAAAGTAACAGAGGTAAGGCAAGAGAGAGAAGGGTGGGTGGACTGCATTTTCCAGGACTGCAGGAAGGCCTTCGACACAGTTCCTCATATGAGATTAGTAAAGAAGTTGGAAGACCAAGCGTGTATAACAGGAAGGGCACTGGAATGGATCAGGGAATACCTCACAAGGAGGCAACAACGAGTCATGGTGCGTGATGATGTATCACAGTGGGCGCCTGTGACGAGCGGTGTACCGCAGGGGTCAGTCCTAGGACCAGTGCTATTCTTGGTATATGTGAATGACATGACGGATGGGATAGACTCAGAAGTGTCTCTGTTCGCAGATGATGTGAAATTAATGAGGAGAATCACATCGGATGAAGACCAAGCAGGACGTCAAAGAGACCTGGACAAGCTTGACATCTGGTCTAGCAACTGGCTTCTCGAATTTAACCCCACCAAATGCAAAGTCATGAAGATCGGAGAAGGGCAAAGAAGACCGCTGACAGAGTACATGCTAGGTGGACAAAGGCTACAAACCTCAGCAAAGGAGAAAGACCTTGGGGTGAGTATAACGCCAAGCACGTCTCCGGAAACACACATCAACCAGATAACCGCGGCAGCATATGGGCGACTGGCAAACCTAAGATTAGCGTTCCGTTACCTTAACAAGGAATCGTTCAAGACACTGTACACCGTGTACGTCAGGCCCATACTAGAGTATGCAGCACCAGTCTGGAACCCACACCTGGTCAAGCATGTCAAGAAATTAGAGAAAGTGCAAAGGTTTGCGACAAGGCTAGTTCCACAGCTCAGGGAACTGCCCTATGAAGAAAGGTTGAGGGAAATAGGACTAACAACACTGGAGGACAGAAGGGTTAGAGGAGACATGATAACGACATACAAAATACTGCGGGGAATTGACAAGGTAGATAGTGACAGGATGTTCCAGAGAGGGAACACAGAAACAAGGGGACACAACTAAAGCTGAAGACTCAGATGAGTCAAAGGGATGTTAGGAAGCACTTCTTCAGCCATAGTGTAGATAGGAAGTGGAATAGTTTAGCGAACGATATAGTGGAGGCGGGAACCATACATAGTTTTAAGACAAGGTATGATAAAGCTCATGGAGCAGGGAGAGCAGAGACCCAGTAGCGGTCAGCGAAGAGGCGTGGCCAGGAGCTGAGTCTCGACCCCTACAACCACATTTAGGTGAGTACAATTAGGTGAGTACACACACACACACACACACACACACACACACACACACACACACACACACACACACAGGAAGGAATAGCAGGGAAATTCCTGCAATGGATGAGGGAATACCTGACAGGAAGAAAACAATCTGTGACGGTCCGAGGCGAGGTGTCGGAGTGGGTGAACGTGTCGAGTGGGGTTCCACAAAGGTCAGTCATAGGTCCCGTTCTTGTATATGTGAATGACATGAAGGAAGGGACAGAGTCAGAGGTGTCCTTGTTTAGACGATTTGAAGATAATGATGAAAGTGCAAGTGGACGAGGATCAGTTAAACCTACAAAGGGATCTGGACAGGTTGCAAGCCTGGTCCGACAAATGTCACCTGGAGTTTAACCCCAGCAACTGCAAAGTTGTGAAGCATGGGAAAGGATAAGGAAGACCGCAGACAAAGTACAGCCTAAGAGGTCTGAGGTAACAAACTCACTCAAGGAAAAGAATTTTGGGGTGAGCATCATACCGAGCATATCTCCTGAGACGCACTCTATTGTGTGACACAGAGGGTAGTGTCGTTGTGTGACACAGATCGTAGTGTCGTTGTGACACAGAGGGTAGTGTCGTTGTGTGACACAGAGGGTAGTGTCGTTGTGTGACACAGAAAGTTGTGTTGACGATGTGTGTAATAAGTGTCGGTAATAACACAGATGTAACACAGTCATGTAACATTAAGAAGTGTCTTGTAACCCTCTTGAAAACGTAATGACACAGAGAAAGAGTATCATGACACAGAGAAAAGGGTGTCGTGTGACACGGAGAGAAGGAGTGTCGTAACACAGAGACAAAGGTGTCTTGTGACACGAACAAGTAGGTGTGTCATGACACGAAGAAAGGTAGTGTCGTGTGACACGGGGTAGGTAGGCTCATGACTACTTTGTTATTGTAACGTGATATTATGTACCAAAGAGAAATAATAGAGATGTACTCTGTTATTACTTGTGATATTATATACCAAAGAATCCTTATGTTTTTACACAAAATATTATAGTAAAGATTATAAATTTAATTGTTTATTTGTAATCCCGAACTTTCTCATGTTACTACACTGGTAACAGGCCAAATTATGAAAACACACTCTAGTTGTGTGGAGGTGTTGTTTGTTGGAACCAGTGTTTGTAATAGTCGCCTGGCAAACCTGAGAATACCATTTTGACATCTAAGTAATGAGTCATTCACGACACAGTGAATGAGCCCCATACTGGAATATGCAGCACCAGTATGGAACCCACACTTCGTCAAACACATTAAAAAATTAGAGAAAGTACAAAGGTTTCTGACAAGACTAGTCTCGTAGCTAAGGGGTATGTCCTACGAGGAAAGGTTGAGGGAACTCAACCTGACAGCACTGGAAGACTGGAGGGTTACGGGGGACATGATAAAAACATATAAAATACTGAGTGGAATTGACAGGGTGGATATGGACAGAATATTTCAGAGATGTGACAAAGAAACAAGGAGTCACAACTGGAAGTTGAAAACTCAGATGAGTCACAGGGATGTCAGGAAGTATTTCTTCAGCCATAGAGTTGTCAGGAAGTTGTATAGTCTGCAGTGATGTAGTGGAGGTAGGATCCATACATATTTTTAAGAACATGTATGATAAAGCTCATGGAGCAGGGAGAGAGAGGACCTAGTAGCGGTCAGTGAAGAGGCGGGGCCAGGAGCTAAGTATCGACCCCTGCAAACACAAATAGGTGAGTACAAATAGGTGAATGGAGACAGGAAGGACTCTGGGAAGACAGAACAGAGGGGGACACCAACAAGGAATATAACAACAAGTGTTGGATGACATACACACAACTGAGAAGGAGGTGAAGAAGCTGCTCAGTGACCTTGATACCTCAAAGGCGATGGGACCGGACAGCATCTCCCCTTGGGTTCTTAGAGAGGGAGCAGAGACGCTGTGTGTGCCACTAACCACAATCTTCAACACATCCCTTGAAACTGGGCAACTACCTGAGGTATGGAAGACGGCGACAGAAACGAGGCATTAAACTATAGACCAGTGTCACTGACATGTTTAGTGTGCAAAGTCATGGAGAAGATTATCAGCAGGAGAGTGGTGGAGCACCTGGAACGGCACAAGTTTATAAACGACAACCAGCACGGATTCACGGAAGGCAAATCCTGTGTCACAAATCTTCTGGAGTTTTATGACAAAGTAACAGAAGTAAGACACGAGAGAGAGAGAGGTGGGTTGATTGCATTTTCTTTTACTGCAAGAAGGCCTTCGACACAGTTCCTCACAAGAGATTAGTGCGGAAGCTAGAGGATCAGGCGTGTATAACAGGAAGGGCACTGCAATGGATCAGATAATACCTGACAGGGAGGCAACAAAGGGTCATGGTACGTGATGAGGTATTACAGTGGGCGCCTGTGACGAGTGGGGTCCCACAGGGGTTAGTCCTAGGACCAGTGGTATTCTTGGTATATGAGAATGACATGACGGAAGGGACAGACTCAGAAGTGTTCCTGTTCGCAGATGATGTGAAGTTAATGAGGAGAATTAAATCAGATGAGGATCAGGCAGGACTTCAAAGAGACCTGGACAGGCTGGACACCTGGTGCAGCAACTGGCTTGTCAAATTTAACCCCACCAAATGCAAAGTCATGAAGATCGGGGAAGGGCAAAGAAGACCGCAGACAGAGTATAGGCTATGTGGCCAAAGACTGCAAACCTCTCTCAAGGAGAAAGATCTTGGGGTGAGTATAACACCGAGCACGTCTCCGGAAGCACACATCAACCAGATAACTGCTTCAGCATATGGGCGACTGGCAAACCTGAGAATAGCGTTCCGATACCTTAGTAAGGAATCGTTCAAGACACGTCAGGCCCATACTAGAGTATGCAGCACCAGTTTGGAACCCATACCTGGTCAAACACGTCAAGAAATTAGAGAAAGTGCAAAGGTTTGCGACAAGGTTAGTTCCAGAGCTAAGGGGAATGTCCTACGAAGAAAGGTTAACGGAAATCGGCCTGACAACATGGAGGACAGGAGGGTTAGGGAAGACATGATAACGACATACAAAATACTGCGTGGAATAGACAAGGTGGATAGAGACAGGATGTTCCAGAGGAGGGACTCAGATACAAGGGGTCACAATTGGAAGTTGAAGACTCAGATGAGTCAAAGGGATGTTATGAAGTATTTCTTCAGCAATAGAGTAGTCAGGAAGTGGAATATTCTAACAAGTGATGTAGTGGAGGCAGGAACCATACATAGCTTCAAGAAGAGGTATGATAAAGCTCATGGAGCATGGAGAGAGAGGACCCAGTAGCGATCAGTGAAGAGGCGGGGCCAGGAGCTGAGTCTCGACCCCTGCAACCACAATTAGGTGAGTACAATTAGGTGCGTACACAAACACAACGAACTCGCACACACGCCCAGGATAAGAAAAGGCCAGGAAGTGCAACGGTATAGACAGCGAACTGGTAGCCATAATCCATACATAGCTATAAGAATAGGTATGATAGAGATCATGCAGCCAGGTGAGAGTAAACCTATTAGCGGCAAACGAAAGGCAGAGCAATGAGCAGTAATTCAACACATTTAACTACAAATAGGTAGAAACTTATATACATACATTTAAACATACATATACACATACATACAAACAAAGATATTTACGTGTATGCATGAATTCAAATGCACATGAATTCAATTACATTTATACATTCATTCATCACTTCATGCATATATAGATACATTCATATGGGAATATTTGGATATTTTTCCCTAGTCTCACAATGAAAAGGATATTAGGCTTTTTCACTTCTTGACTACTCTATGAAGAATCCTTGCATAGGTTTAAGAATAGAAATGATTTGACCTCGCCTCTCTGCGACCAGCGGGGATAGGACATCTAAAACCAGATCCTTCCCTCAAACCCTATCCCACCCTTCTCACACCAAAACACAGAACCCCAAAACAAGGCATATAGTACCCCCCTTCGACACCCACATCCCCCCTCCCACACCCATATCCCCCCTCCCACACTCACATCCCCCACAGTGCAAGTAACTAACTCACAACTTCTCCCTGACCCCAGTACCAAGACCCCCATGTCCCCCATCACCCGAACCTCCTCGGTCATTCCCCTTTACATCCAGGATTCTGACCCCTTCCAGGGCGAACCCCCACACAACCCTTACCCCCAACCCACACCAACCTCTTCCATCCCAACACCCATGGGCAAATACCAAGATTTCAGGTATCCATGAATCAGAAAACAAAAAAAAAGGAAAATAACCTGAAAGTGTGTTGCACCAATGCAGATGAAATAACAAATAAGAGTTATAAGTACAATAAACGAGTGGCAGAGACATCTCCTGACATTATAACACTCACTGAGACAAAGCTCATGGAAATTATAATAGAAGCAACCTTCTCTGCTGAATATCAGATTATGATGAAAGACTGAGGGAACAGAGGTGGAAACCAGTTTGAGGAAATTAGAGGAATAGACAGAGGGGAAGTAGATGCCTATTCTGTAGGCACACCAAAGACTAGGGGGTCCCAATGTGGTAAAAACAGTGATATGCTAACTTCTACTAGGAAAGAACAATGGTGGGTACATTAGCTGAGGTGGCCAGAAGAGCTCACATAGAGCCACATGGGTGATCAGAAGCATGAAGGAATAAGATGCTGGAGGTGGTAATAGAGAACTTCATGCACCAACATGTTGAGAACACAACTAGAGAAAGATAAAAGGGTGAACCAGCAAGGGTGTACCTTGAATTCACCCTGAGTTGCTCTGAAAAATGAGGTATTATATGAAATACTCCTCGGTGTTAGTGGCAACATGCTTCTGAGTTTCAAATACCTTGTAGAAGTAACACTGGAGAAGCAGCATGGGAAGGATGTGAGAAGCCAAACTTCAAAACAGGAGATTACATAGGCAAGAGGTAGTTCCAGAATGAGGAGTAGTGGGAAAAAATAACTAGAGGGAAAACATTGAATGAGATGAAGGAGTCAGAAAGAGCAGGGAGGTAGACTTGAAATAACAGCAAAGAGCTAAAGAAGCAATGAGATGAACAAGGTTTACCCAGAGGTGCAGAGAGGCCAAAGCTGAATGTGCTAAAGTATGGAAAAAATATAGAAGGCAAAGACCTCAGGAAAGCAAGGAATTGTGCCGATGACCCAGAAATGATTATGCACTTATAAGAGAGACTCAATGACAATTTAAGATATAGCATCGACCCAAAGTTGTTAAATAGCCACAGCAGGAGGGAAAAAATAATGAGACCAGATAATCAGGGTAAGACATTAAGGAAGAGAGCTCATAAGAAATGACATGGAAGTCCGTGAGGAGTACAGTAAAAATAATAGAGAGCAATTCTCAGGAAGGTTACCAGCAAACCAGAGTAGCAGAATGCACCAGAAATTGCTGAACAATACATAGAACTAGGAAAGAGGTGAAGAAGTTATAGTGTGAGTTAGATACTTCGAAGGCGGTTGAACCAGATACTATTTCACTGTGGATCCTGAGAGAGGGAAGAAAAGAACTGTGTGTAGCGTAATAATTACTATTTGTATTTCTTCTTTCATCTACTATTATATCGCTAATGTTACTTTCAGTAAAAGCTAAAGCAAAAATATCATGCACGCCGATAGTCTGCATCTCTCTCTCGCTGGACCTTTTCGAGGCAACACCTCTCTTCTCTGCTATATCTGGGAGAACGCTGTTCTCTTCTCGTCTCATGTAGACTGTTTTTCTGGTAGAGTGTTTCCGTTGGTGAGCCGGATCATACATCTCGTAACTCTGTGATAACCTGTTCACAGAGGCTGTGAGTTCAGGTCCCAAGTTTAACTCTAGACCAACCTTGTTCTGACTGGCATCTACACGTAGTCGGGGTTTAAGTAATTTGGGAGATTTTGCCTTCTATGGAGAACTATTGTCTCCTGTTAGGGTTGTTTTGTCTCCTCCCTTGGCTGATGCAGTGCTGCTTACGGCTGCTTTGAACTTTTATCTGTTTGGCGATCTGGTCATCTTACTGTTCAGGAAAGCATAAAATTTCCTGTATTAAGATGTTGCTGTGTCTGACCTACAGCCGTGACCTACTTCCATCTGTGGATTTCACCATGGCGACACAGCCTCCGACAGTTTCACCCGCGCATATGCAGTATTTATTGACTACAGATGGACTGACCGCATCGACTCCAGACAGAGGGACTCATTACCTCAAACTTATCTTCCATCATTCTTCTCTGTATTGGACATCGGAAATACATGCCAGTATGGATCCAGCGATACATTGTACATGACTATTGAGTAGTCTGGCATGATTTCAGAAAGTTAATGTAAACTGATGACATTGCAAAAACATTACATGTCTCGTTCACGTCATGTTTACACCATTTCATACACAATTTATGACAAGTTCATATCCAGTTTGCACCTAGTTCATACCCAATTTATACCTAGTTCACACCCAATTTACACCTAGTTCATATGCAGTTATACCTAGTTCACATCCAATTTCCATCTAGTTCACACCCAATTTACACCTATTCAGATCAAGTCTGCACTCGATTCACATTCATTTTACACTTAGTAACTACTCTAAATGAGTGAGCATCTACTCAGATTGTATACAACACAATCTGTCAGACACTGCAGCATCATGGAATCTTGGTTCAGATGGCATCTCCACAACCTTCTTCACTACTATTAACCCGTCCCTCGGGTATGACCTACTTCCACTGGGGAATCCCGCCTACCAGTGACAATGCCTTCGTCTGCTACCCGTCCCTTTCCACCTGACGCCAGTATATAAGCGCCGGCCCTCTTGTCTGTGCTTAGACAAGTGAAGCAGTAGCAGCAGCACCACACACAGCAAGATTTATTCTTGAGTTTCCCCAGCGCTCGAGCCTAATACCCAAAGCTGGGGTGTGGCTCCAAAAGAATCATGTAGTGCTTGCTGCCTTTGCACTTCCTGACATCGTCTGCTGCTATGCAGCTGCCACACACTTCGAGCCCCGTGGGGGCGGGAAATGGGGCTAGGCCTGGGGACAGTTGGTCCCATAAGATGAGGAGGTACTTGTACCTCCTCCCATGGCAGACATTGTCAGACACTGCAGCATCATGGAATCTTGGTTCAGATGATATCTCCACAACCTTCTTCACTACTACTAACCCGTCCCCGGGTATGACCTACTTCCACTGGGGAATTCCGCGTACCAGTGACAATGCAAAGTGAGAGTCGAGGCTTCAGGGATGTTTGGGTGTGGTGCTGAGTGAACAGAAGAGATTGTTTTATTATGTCGATCCATGACAATTACTCTCTCATCTTGGGTGACCTGGCTTCTCAAAACGTAAGTGATTATTATCATATTTATGAGGAAGCTCTGAACTCAAAAAGGCCATGCAGCATCAAGGGAATGGAAGACAATCAGATTTGATTCGAAGAAGAGTGTAGCTCCAGTTCCTGGGATGAAGAGCATTTTACCAAAATCTTAGACTTTCTTCTCCCTTAAAGAGTGAATGTAATAAAACGATGGAAATTGATCCAGAAAAGAGAATACAAGTTTTAGTACTGTATTGGTCTGCCCAGTAAGCTCAGGAGTACGCTTCTCTGAATGAGGCCAAACTGTTCTCAATAGGCTAATTGCAGAGTCCATTGACTTTGGTAAAGTAGGTTATTACCAGTTATGTTTATGACTCTTTATGGCCCAATGGATAGCATATCGAGAAGGTAAAATCAGGAGTGCTAGAACGTGGGTTGGAACCCCTCTGAAGTATCAGTAGTAAGTAGTGGTGTTTGTGCAATGCAGTTTAATGTGTTGTTATTACCTGTTCCTGGGGAACATCTCATTACTTGTTCCAGTACTAAGAGTTCCTAATTATGGGAGAGTTTGAAAGAAAACGACTGACAACACAGACTTTAGTATGATTTTGCAATGTCAGACGATCCGCCCAGCTGCAGAGGGTGAAACATGCTAAAACTGAAGCACCCATCATGTTTTTGGTAGACGTTTGTAGTACCAGCTAGAAGGTGCCTTAGTGTACGTCATTTTTAAGGACCAGGAAAGTACAGCTCATTAGCTTCTCTCTCACCATTAGCACAGTGTACAGAGCCTCCTCAAGTACTTGCTTTGAATGACAAGTATTGGGTCAAGTATGTAAATTAAATATTACACATATCAACAAAAACAATAAGAATAATAAATACGACAACAATATTAACAACAACACCAGCAACAACAAAGGAACAAAAACAGTACCAAAAGCAACCACAAAAAATGCAACAAAAGGAACAACAACGATACCAACACAAGCAAAAAAAAAATACAAGAACATCAACAATAAAAACATCAACAACAACACTACATAACCAACAAAATAAGCAACAAAAATCAACAACAAAACAGCAATAACAGCAACAAAACTAAAACAACAACTGTCACAAAATCAACAACAAAAACAACCGCAAAAGTATATAAAGAAAAGCAACAGAAAACAACAGAAAAAAACATGAATAACATCCCCATCTTTATCAATGTCATTAACTTCAATAAAAATATCAACAGCAAAAAGAGGAAGTAAAAAACAAGAAAAGGCAATAAAAAAACAATAACAACATCAAAACATCATTAACAATCTCAACAACAATGAAGCAATAATAACAACAGCAAAAAACAAAAACAAAGAGCAGCACCGGCAACAAAAGAACGACAATAAAAAACAACAACTACATTTATATCAACAGACAAAACAAGAACAGCTACAACAAAAGTAACACCAGCAACACCAACTACAAATCAACCAAAAAAAACAAATAGCATTATTAACAGTAAACAACAACAGCACTAACTACATAAAAAGCAACAAAACGACACGAACAACGATAACAAGAGCAACAACAACGATAATAACAACAACAACAACAATAACAATATTAGCAACAAAAACAATAAGGATACCAGCCACAACAGCGATAACAATAATAGCAACAAGAGAAAAACAATTAAACTATCATCAACAATACCAACAAGAAAAGCATTAATACCAAAAACAACAATAATAGCATCAACAACAATGATCCAAGTTAATTATTTTAAATATTTTTCATTTCATTTATTTTCCCACAAGATGGCAGTGGTGAAGATGGCAGTGGTGAAGATGGCAGTGGTGAAGATGGCAGTGGTGAAGATGGCAGTGGTGAAGATGGCTGTGGTGAAGATGGCAGTGGTGAAGATGGCAGTAGTGAAGATGGCAGTGGTGAAGATGGCAGTAGTGAAGATGGCAGTGGTGAAGATGGCAGTGGTGAAGATGGCAGTGGTGAAGATGGCAGTAGTGAAGATGGCAGTGGTGAAGATGGCAGTGGTGAAGATGGCAGTGGTGAAGATGGCAGTAGGGAAGATGGCAGTGGTGAAGATGGCAGTGGTGAAGATGGCAGTGGTGAAGATGGCAGTAGTGAAGATGGCAGTGGTGAAGATGGCAGTAGGGAAGATGGCAGTCGTGAAGATGGCAGTGGTGAAGATGGCAGTGGTGAAGATGGCAGTGGTGAAGATGGCAGTAGTGAAGATGGCAGTGGTGAAGATGGCAGTAGTGAAGATGGCAGTGGTGAAGATGGCAGTGGTGAAGATGGCAGTGGTGAAGATGGCAGTGGTGAAGATGGCAGTGGTGAAGATGGCAGTGGTGAAGATGGCAGTGGTGAAGATGGCAGTGGTGAAGATGGCAGTGGTGAAGATGGCAGTGGTGAAGATGGCAGTGGTGAAGATGGCAGTGGTGAAGATGGCAGTGGTGAAGATGGCAGTGGTGAAGATGGCATTTGATGCTTCTTGTTGGTATGAAGTTGGTGTTATAATTTCCTCACCTATAAACCTGGACTCTGACAAATGAGGGACCCACGTGAAGGCAGTTGTCTCGACTTTGAATGCATTTATGGATAACTAAATGAAAATTTAGAACGAAAAGGCACAATAGCGTGACTGGAACAATACACAATTATCCCATACATAGGAGAGAGAGAGAGAAGCTTATTATAACGTTTGGGTCCGACTTGGATTATATAAAAGTCACACTAACACTGGAAGGTGAGGGAGTTTGTATATATAGGAGAGGGGGACAAAGAGAGGAAGTGGAGAAGTAGTTATAGAGGTAATACCGGCAGTGGTAGTAGCAGTATAAGTAGTAGTGGCAGTAGTAAGTAGGGGAGTAGTGGTAGATAGAAAAGGGATTAAAATGTCCAATTCATATGTTCCAGGAGTGATAATCTTTCACTCATCATAATAATTTGTATTCTACCCCCATGAAAAGACTTTATTTGCGTTGCAAACAAGAGCTGGGACAGTGCTCATTCCAGCATCATGAAGAAAAATATGAAAGAAATATATGAAAAGATATACCATAGATGCACATAGAATCTGTAAACTGACACCATCTCATGTACATAGTGAAAGCCGTGGCAAGAACAGGAAATGATCAATACGTACATAAAAGCATACACACGTAAGCAATAGAATTAGTTGGAGCAAGTGAAGAGGAGATGACAACAGTACTTAGCATTAGTGACTCTTAGGGTAACAATGACCTTCATAGGAGAAGTTGACTGTGTTGTTGGCTTTACTTTTCCCTAATTGATATAAAAAAGAATTAAAATATTTCACGGAATAATTATATGGAGGTTTTGGAGCTACCTAAACTATGAAGGCTCAGTAAGAGTATAACCATTTACGTCAACAAGATATATTACAACTAAAATGGAAATATAAATATACTCTCAGAGGCGTGTATTCCCGAGGAATATACAATTACATAATAAGAACATTCTTTAACAGCTTGTTTATATAAATTAGTAAATGAACAACGATATGAACTGAAGAGCCTTAATATCCAGGAACGGAGAACTTAAGAGGCTGCCACATTTCTTTTCAACTTCGTTCAACCATTTTTTCGCTCATAACTCTTGGCAGAAATCGCAGTTCATCAGACCAGACGACTTTTTTTCCAATCTTCATCTGTTCAGTTTTGGTGAGCCTGTGCCCACTGTACCCTCAGTATCCTCTTCTTAGTTTACAGGAGTGGAACTCGGTGTGGTCTTCTGCTGCTGTAGCCCATCCACTTCAAGGTTCGACATATTGTTTGTTCAAAGCTGCTCTTCCGCATACCACTACTGTAACGTGTGGTTATTTCTGTCACCGTCCTGTCAACTTGAACCTCTCTCATTAAGAAGGCGTTTTTGCCCACAGAACTTCCGCTCTCTGGATATTTTATTTTTCGCACCTTTCTCTGTAAATTCTAGAGACCATTTTGTGTGAAAATTCAGGAGATCATCAGTTTCTGAGATGCTCAAACTACCCCGTCTGTCACCAACAATCATTTCTAGGTCAAAGTCTTTGATCACATTTCTTCTGTCTGAACAACAACAACTGAAACGCTTAACAATGTCTGCATGCTTTTACGCACTGAGGTGTTGCCACATGATTAGCTGATTAAATATTTGCAATAAAGAGCTAATGTTCAGGTGTACCTAATAAAGAGGCCAATGATTATATATCTATACTGAGCCAGAAAGACATGTGTTGTGGCATAAGCGGAAATAAGATTAAATGACATGACGGATTTCACTTGCTGCACGATCCGAGAAAGGTGTTCCTTATTGCATAAGTCCAGCTCCCTGTACGTCATGACAGGGAGTAGTGCGGTGATGCATACGTTTTTAATGCAGCTACATATTACCGATGAAATTCTGAAGCAAATCAAAAGGGGCACTTTTAAGATATCACAAGGACACTAGAATTCCTATTCCTTCAATAAAAGTGATAAATTAGGAAAAACAATGTCTTAAAATTAATTCAAACCATCCATCAAGAAACACTTTTGAAGACAAACTGAAAAAGCATTCTCTTCTTATCTCAGAGAGACTAGTTTCCTAAAATGCACCAACACTTCAAATTTGAAATGGTTCAGAACTTGCAGTATCAAGTTATGAGGCCAGAGAATTAAAATTAGGCTCTGGCCCGAGCACTGTACATTGATATTATTTCATGTGTTTTGTGCTTGAAATCTCTTGTTGGTAGATTAAGCATCCAGTTGGCTTTGTTGCTTTGTGAATTTTAAGTTATAATTTTTCACAATTCCACAAAACTTTCTCATCATTCGCCTCCGTGAGTGAAGTTACATTCATGATTTACATCAGTATCTCTAAAATTAATTTGCACATGTGCATATTAAAGTTCATACTCAACTCATCTGATCACTACCACAGTCTGTCCAGCTTTCTGAAAATACTTATATAATCAGGTAAGGATAGATCACATTTCCACATATGTGTACTTTATAATTATGGATTGTTGCCTGGAGATCATTGATGCAGATAAAGCACGAGAGTGAGCCAAGTTCCCATCTCTAGGACACAGACTCTTCACTATATCAAACTATTCGCTGTTCCCTATCTTTGACCTAATAATTTTTCCAGTCCTGAAGAGTGTCTCCTGAAGCTTGAAACTTTAGTTTACATGATACTCATGTAGTATTTTCTCACGGTGTTCTGAAGAATGAGTTATACACCATCCATTGGGTTACTATTTTTGTAATTGAAAGTGAAAAACTCCAATAAATTTTTTAGGCAAGACTTTTTTTGGGAAAACTGTTTCATATTTGTTATTTATTTTCCCCAAATTTAAGGATAATGTCCCTAATTAAAATTATAATTAATTAGCTTATAAATGAGATCATAGTAATGAGGCAATAATTTAGAGGGCATGATCTGTCTTTCTCTTTGACTATTACAACAACATAAATCAATTTTCTGTCACACAGCATTATAAATTTATTTGTATCTAAATTATTTTTTTGACTGAAATCGTATCTTGGTATGTATATTTATTAAATGTTAATGAAGATAGGGAAGCTATGATTTCGTGTATTAGGCAGGAAGGTATAACATCTTGCAGGAGTGAGGAAGAGCCAGTTGTGAGTGTGGGGGAAGTGCGTGAGGCAGTGGGTAGAATGAAAGAGGGTAAAGCAGCTGGGATTGATGGAATAAAGACAGAAATGTTAAAAGCAGGTGGGGATATAGTTTTCGAGTGGGTAGTGCTTATATTTAATAAATGTATGAAAGAGAGTAAGGTACCTAGGGATTGGCAGAGAGCATGCATAGCTCCTTAGTATAAAGGCAAAGGGGACAAAATTGAGTGTAAGAATTATGGGGGAATAAGCTTGTTGAGTATACCTGGTAAAGTGTATAGTGGAGTTATTATTGAAAGAATTAAGAGTAAGACTCTGAAAAGCAGGATCGCAGAGGAACAAGGAGGCTTTAGGAAAGGTAGGAGGTGAGCAGACCAAGTGTTCACAGTGAAATATATAAGTGAACAGTATTTAGATAAAGGTGAAGACGTTTTGGTGGCATTTATGGATTTGGAATTGGAGCATGATTGGGTGGATAGGGCGGCAATGTGGCAGATGTTGAAAATGTATGGAAAAGGAGGTAGGTTACTGAAAGCAGTGAAGAGCTTTTAAGAGGATTGTGAGGCTCAGGTTAGAGTTTGTAGGAGAGAGGGAGATTATTTTCCAGTAAAAGTAGGCCTTAGACAGGGATGTGTGATGTCACCGTGGTTGTTCAATATATTTATAGATGGAGTTGTAAGAGAAGTGAATGCTCGGGTGTTGGCAAAAAGCCTGGGGTTAAAAGATAAAGAATCTAACACAAAGTGGGAGTTGTTGTCACAGTTCCTTTTTGCTGATGACACTGTGCTTTTGGGAGATTCTGAAGAGAAGTTGCAGAGGTTAGTGGATGAGTTTGGCAGGGTATGTAAAAGAAGGAAATTAAAACTGAACATAAGAAAGAGTAAGGTGATGAGGATAAAAGAAAATTTAGGTAATGAAAGATTGGATATCAGATTGGAGCGAGGGAGTATGAAGGAAGTAACTGTATTCATGTATTTGAAGGTGGACTTGTCAGCAGATAAGTCTATGAAAAACGAGGTGAATCATAGAATTGATGAGGGGAAAAAGGTGATTGATACACTGAGGAGTCTGTAGAGACAAATAACGTTATCCATGGAAGCTCTAATATGGGTGTGAATCATGGGTGGTGAATGTTGCAACAAGGAGATGGCTGGAGGCAGTGGAGATGTCGTGTCTGAGGGCAATGTGTGGTGTGAATATAATGCAGAGAATCCATAGTTTGGAAATCAGGAGGAGGTGCGGGGGTTAATATAAGTATTATCCAGAGGACTGAAGAAGGGTTGTTGAGGTGGTTCGGACATTTAGAATGACCTGGGTAACCGGCAGGCCGGACTTGATCAGTGCCTGCACTCTGAAGGAGGGGTGTTGATAAGTTGCAGTTTTATAACTGTAGTGTAGGAACGCCTCTGGCAAGACAGTGATGGAATGAATGATGATGAAAGTGTTTCTTTATTTGGTGGGAAACGGCCGATGTGTTAATAAAATAAAATAAATAAATATATTTATTATTATTCAGCTGCTTTAGGCTCTTTAATATAGTTATATTGCTATATAACTATATATTTAGTGCTCTGTTTCAATTCCTTCAGGAAATGTTATGTGACCATTGCATCTTGGATTCATTTTCAGGTACGTTGGCTGAGATGAAAGCGACACTGGGATTGCATGCTGTTTCTTTAAAGGTAAGTTATTCTCCCCCACCGTTGAGATGAATGTCACACAGAGGACATACCGATTTTTTAAAGCTATTTTATTCTCAATATTGAGATGAAAGCAACGTAATGAATATTTGTCGTTCCTTTAAAGGTCTCTTGCTTTCCTTCTCAACGTTTATTGATGTCATAGGGCATTTTTTTCTTCTTAAATATTCTAGAGAATTCCTCTGGATATTGATAATTGTGACAGCAGTTTTAGATTTCAGTTAGCGTTTTCTAGTTTTAATAATTTCCTCTGTATATTAAGTATTGGGAGGACAGTCCTTCGGGTTTTCTTTTATGCTAATTATGGCATGATTTGCTTTTATAATTTGTGGTAGAATTAATTATTGGTTCATCCAAAAAGGTCTGACTTTCTTGTTATTTCGAGCGTGGTTCGTAAAGTATCTCTCCCCTCACAGAAGGTTCCTTGAGGTAAGGATCTGGACTTGCGTTTCAATTCCTTGAAACAATCCAGAATAATAATAATAATAATAATAATAATAATAATAATAATAATAAAATAATAATAATAATAATATGTTGTTGTTGTTGTTGTTGTTGTTGTTGTTGTTGTCGTCGTCGTCGTCGTCGTCGTCGTCGTCGTCGTCGTTGTTGTTGTTGTTGTTGTTGTTGTTGTTGTTGTTGTTGTTGTTGTTGTTGTTGTTGTTGTTGTTGTTGTTGTTGTTGTTGTTGTTGTTGTTGTTGTTGTTGTTGTTGTTGTTGTTGTTGTTGTTGTTGTTGTTATTATTATTATTATTATTATTATTATAATAGTAATAGTAATAATAATAATCATAATAATAATAATAACAAAAATAATAATAATAATAATAATAATAATAATAATAATAATAATAATAATAATAATAATTAACATATCACTGTGCAATTTATGAAAGTCAGGTGCTGTGTGCTCTGTAAATGTAATATGTCAGACTGTTAAACAAAATTGAATTTAGTTTGAAGCATTTACTTGTATGACCACTGTGCAAGAAGCTCACTAATTTCACACGAAAAAACAAGGTCACACTCCGTACTGAAAACCTGTCTTGATGTTCTGGGACTGCCTTGCCACATTGCATAGCTCCTGATGACGCACTGAGAAGTGTGAGAGTACTTGAGCAAAAGATTTCCACCCTCTGTGGCTTACATTGCATAGTTAAGATCGGCAAGAAGAGCGTTGCTAATTAAGCCAAAATCGCAAGTTTTATCTATTCGACACGACAAATATATATATGTCGTGCCGATTAGGTAAAACTTGCGATTTTGGCTTAAATAGCAACGCTCACCTTGCCATATAAGACAAGTGAAAATTTGTGTATGCAATAATTTCGCCAAAATCATTCTGAACATAACGAAAAAAATATATTTCATTGTGTTTGTTTATTATTAACTTAATGTTAACGTATCTAAAATATATTTAGTTGGGTTAGGCTAAATTAAATTGCGCTTGTTGTAATAAGGTTAGGTAGGTTTTCAAAGTTTCTCTTGGTACAAAATTATAAATTCTTACATTAACATAAATGAAAAAAATATATGTTTAAACGTATAAGAGAAAATTTTAGAAAGGACTTAATTTTAGATGAGTTCTTGCTAATTGACCAGTTTTACCTAATCGGCACGACATATATATATGCAAGACAACCACTATGAAAAAATAGAGGAATTCCAAGCGCTTTCGTGACTACTCACATTATCAAGGAACTATAAAGGAAACATGACAAGAGGACTTATATAAGGGCAAGACTACACCTCACAGTCACATCACACTAACAAAGACTACACCTCACAGTAGCGTAACATCACACGACTCTGTGAAGAGGAAAAACAAGAAAGGACCTGAAACTCTTCCCAAGAATTAAGATTAGTCCAATTTATCATTAATTTCTTCCCAAATTTTATTAATTATAAAAGAATCCAATTTATATAAACCAAAAGAAATATTCATATTATTTTCAAAACTGCTTTTAATGAAACATGATTCTATTATATTCCTCTCAACCATGGACTTGCTTGATACAACCTTCTCAGCATTTTGAAAATCAATTGGATGGTTAAAGTCTTCACATGAATAAATAGAGCATTAGAATCTTGTCCAGTTCTAATGCTATATTTATGTTGTTTTAATCTTAGTTCAAGACTTTTACCAGTTTGACCATAATAAACTTTATCGCATATTTTACAGGGAATCTTATAGACACATCCGTCAGCATTTTGGGGGAATTTTTATCAAAAGTCTTTTACTGTATCAAGATTTTTAAATACAACTTTGATATTAAAATTTTAAGAAAGGAAGGCATATCAACAAGTTTTCATGGTAAGGAGAACCAACATATTTTTGGTTGAATAAGGTTGGTTGTCCCTTTTGGGATTGTAAAAGTATTCCTAGCTATTTTAAAAGATTTATCAATTATGTTTCTAGGGTATTTTAAATCATTAGCTATTTCATAAATTTTAGAGATTTCTTCATCTATGAACTGTGGACTACAAATACGTAAAGCTCTCAAAAACATTGATTTTCAAAATGCTGAGAAGGTTGTATCAAGCAAGTCCATGGTTGAGAGGAATATAATAGAATCATGTTTCATTAAAAGCAGTTTTGAAAATAATATGAATATTTCTTTTGGTTTATATAAATTGGATTCTTTTATAATTAATAAAATTTGGGAAGAAATTAATGATAAATTGGACTAATCTTAATTCTTGGGAAGAGTTTCAGGTCCTTTCTTGTTTTTCCTCTTCACAGAGTCGTGTGATGTTACGCTACTGTGAGGTGTAGTCTTTGTTAGTGTGATGTGACTGTGAGGTGTAGTCTTGCCCCTTATATAAGTCCTCTTGTCATGTTTCCTTTATAGTTCCTTGATAATGTGAGTAGTCACGAAAGCGCTTGGAATTCCTCTATTTTTTTATAGTGGTTGTCTTGCATATTTTGATATCACCTGATTACTGTGTTTTTTTTGCATATATATATATATATATATATATATATATATATATATATATATATATATATATATATATATATATATATATATATATATATATATATATATATATATATATATATATACTCCTAAGAATGAGAAGGAATTAATAACCCTAATCACCCAGCACAAAAGAGACCTATGGAAATACCTTGTGCTTCAAGCTAATCAGTATAAGCGCCAACCAGAACGATTCTGGAGCAAGATCCGCAGACTACTGGGGGCTAAGCACTCACCCACTCAACTCCTCACACACTCATTCACTAATGAGGATGGCGAGGATGTGACCGCCTTGCTCGATGACCCACAGGATCAAGCTAATTTGATGAGTGAGGTGTGGAAGAAAATTCTCTCTCACGATGTCAGCAGAAGATTTAACAACAACCACTACTTGTGGGTCAATCAGTGGCGTGACGAAAACTGGGAAGACTTCCAGTCAATACTAACAATTGATACATCCTCTCTGAAACCAGAGCACCCTCTCACAAGGCCAATCATCCTTAAGGAAATGACCCAAGTCATTGGACGAATGATAAATAAGGCCCCTGGCCCCTCAGGCATAACAGTAAAACAGATAAAATACCTACCCCGTAATTGCAAGATGTCCCTATTAAACATCTTAAATGCTATCCTGGCGTCTGGCCACTTCCCTACATCATTCAAAACAGCTAAGATGATCTTCATCTCAAAACCCAATAAGGACATCCGTAACCCAGAAAATTACAGACCTATCTCTCTATTCGAAGTCGCTGGCAAAGTCTTCGAGAAAATCATTTCCAATAGACTGAACTACTACATTGAATTCAATCACCTCTTCTCCGAAAAACAGTTTGGTTTCAGGTCCCACCGTGGAACGCAGCATGCTATCAACATCATCTATGATGCTGCTGAAAGCCTGAGGAATCAAGGACACCTGGCCCTAATTGCAACGAGGGACGTTCATAAAGCCTTCGACAGCCTCTGGCACGATGGGCTTATATTCAAACTTGCTGATCTACCAGATCATAACTGGACCTTTCTCAGGCTCATATTCAACTTCCTAACAGGCCGAAGCATCATCCCCAACTTTAATGGCAAATCTGCAGTCCCATTCACCCCAACAGCTGGCGTACCACAAGGCTCATGCCTTAGCCCCATACTCTTCAATATCTATGTAAATGACCTCCCGCAACCAGAACATAATGACACCATCATCACCCAATTTGCAGACGACGTGATTTATGTAGTGTCATCCGCCCCCATAACAGGTGCAACAAAATACAGGAGAGTAATAGCGAAAATGAATGAGGAATTACGAAGAACAGCTAATTGGGAGAAAAAGTGGAGAATCACAACTAACCCAGAAAAAGTCCTCATTAGCACCATTGGCTGTTTCCCATCAACCATAGAAGACAAAGGAGGTATCTCCATAAGAGGATCACGGGTCGATATCAGAAACCCTAACAAAATCCTGGGATATGAGATCGACAGATTACTTAACTCCACTTCTCACATCTCTAAAAAAGTGAAACTAGCTAAAGCCGCCTCAGCCAACTATTCAGATTCAAAGAAGCCGCCCCCCCACATCAAGAAGCACCTCTACAAGATGATGATCAGACCTCTGTTGGAATACCCTTGCGTACCACTATCACTAACAACTAAAACCAACAGGCTGCGGCTCCAACGAGTCCAGAACAAAGCCCTCCGCTTTATTACTGGGACCAGATTAAGGGACAGAATCAGAACTGAAAACCTACATGTACAACAAGAACTCGATGCAATTAATGTAAGGATAGATAAACTAGCGAAACGACAGCTATACGACATGCAAGAACTATATGTACCTGATAGAGAAACCCCCCCCCCCAACCAGTAAACACAACCGACTATGTCATCACCCCCCCCCACCGAACCCAAAGAATGACTCTGCAGCAAAGAGTTAGACGCTACATTCACAATGACAACTACCCACGACCAAGAATCCTGAGTGATCTCCCCGTCGAACCAGAAGAGTGGGTACCTAAATTAGACACATATGCAACACTTGGGTATCTTTATTGAGGAAACGTTTCGCCACACAGTGGCTTCATCAGTCCATACAAAGGAGAATCGTGAAGAACAGGAGGAGTGTGAGGTTGTCAGTCCCTCAATCTTGAGTCGATGTTGTCAGTCCATCAATCTTGAATAGAATAACAGCATATGAGCAGAGGGAGCTTATATACTGTAGACAGGAGAGGTGCAGCAGTTGTAGGAGGTGTCACATTTGTTCAATGTGGAAGTAGGTCGTGCCCAAGGAATAGGCAAGCGAAGAAATCCCTGTATTAAGATACCAAGATGTTGCAGTGTCAGACAGGATGTGAATGAATGGTTCAGAGAACCGTCGGTTCTCTGAACCATTCATTCACAGAGTGGGTACCACCAGTACCAGTCTATGTTCAACAACATAGATAAATACTCTCCATTTATGGGTGACCTACCTTTTCCAAACTACATCGTACAACTACCATTGTAACACCTACGAACTTCCTATTTTAGGACACCACCTCAGAAACTGCTTGAACAACTCCGGGCTAACCACCAACAACATCGAAAGCCCAGAAACTACCACCTTTTGCGGCAGCCTTTCCCGAAAAAAAAAAAAATGAATACAAATAGTATGCATTCTGGCAACTCAGTGTCATGCTGTGATACAGCAGTATACCTGTGTGCAACTGATGGGGTGAAGGTATATCCTCCTTATAAAATTTACTTATATATCACTCTACATACACACACACTTATTATGTTGCGCCAAAGTGGATAGGCCACTTACCTTTATAACCCTAACCTCCCCCTCCCCCCTCCCACCTATTTCCCAATTTCCATCCTTACCCATCCTTCTTCCTTCCCCATCTTACCGACGCTCTGGTCAATCAAGCTCCAACCAACCTAATCGGCACGACATATATATTGGTAGTAGGTTGGTAGTCAGCAACCACCCAGGGAGGTACTACCGTCCTGCCAAGTGAGTGTAAAACGAAAGCCTGTATTTGTTTTACATGATGGTAGGATTGCTGGTGTCTTTTTTCTGTCTCATAAACATGCAAGATTTCAGGTACGTCTTGCTACTTCTACTTACACTTAGGTCACACTACACATACAGTACACGTTTATGTTTACACACTCATCTGAGTTTTCTTTGATTTTATCTTAATAGTTCTTGTTCTTATTGCTTTTCCTTTCATATCCATGGGGAAGTGGAATAAGAATCTGTCCTCCGTAAGCCATGCGTGTTGTAAAAGTCAAATAAAATGCCGGGAACAATGGGCTAGTAACCCCTTTTCCTGTATAGCTTACTAAAAAGAAAAAGAATAAAACCGTCAAAGTGGGATGTTTGAATGTGCTGGATGTTGTGCGAATGATAAGAAAGAGATGATTGTAGATGTTATGAATGAAAAGAAGCTGTATATCCTGGCTTTAAGTGAGACAAAGCTGAAGGGGGTAGGAGAGTTTCAGTGGGGAGAAATAAATGGGATTAGGTCAGGGGTTTCAAATAGAGTTAGAGCTAAAGAAGGAGTGGCAATAATGTTGAATAATCAGTTATGGCAGGTAAAGAGGGAATATAAATGTATAAATTCAAGGATTATGTGGAGTAAAATAAAGGTTGGATGTGAAAAAAGGGTTATAGTAAGTGTTTATGCACCTGGAGAAGAGAGAAGTGTAGAGGAGAGAGAGAGAGAGAGATTTTGGGAAATGTTGAGTGAGTGTGTGGGGAGTTTTGAACCAAGTGAGAGAGTAATTGTGGTTGGGGATCTTAATGCTAAAGTGGGTAAAAATGTTGTGGATTGAGTAGTAGGTAAATTTGGGGTGCCAGGGGTAAATGATAATAAGTAATACATATTTTATGAAAAAGAGCATAAATAAGTATACAAGGTATGATATAGCACGTAATGAAAGTAGTTTGTTAGATTATGTATTGGTGGATAAAAGGTTGATGGGCTTCAGGATGTACATGTTTATAGAGGGGCAACGGATATATCGGATCATTATTTAGTTGTAGCTACAGTTAGAGTAAAAGGTAGATGGGACAAAAAGAAAATGGAAAATGGCAACACCAAGTAAGAGAGAGGTAAATGTGTATAAACTAAGGGAAGAGGAAGTTAGGGTGAGACATAAGCAACTATTGGCAGAAAGGTGGGCTAGTGCAAGTATGAGTAGTGGGGGAGGGGGGTTGAAGAGAGTTGGGATAGTTTTAAAAATGCAGTATTAGAATGTTGGGCAGACGTTTGTGGCTATAAGAGGGTGGGTGCAGGAGGAAAGAGGAGTGAGTGGTGGAATGAAGAAGTAAAGGGTGTGATAAAAGAGAAAAAGGTAGCTATGAGAGGTTTTTACAAAACAGAAGTGTTGTAAGAAGAGCAGAGTATATGGAGAGTAAAAGAAAGGTGAAGAGAGTGGTGAGAGAGTGCAAAAGAAGAGCAGATGAAAGAATGGGAGAGGCTCTGTCAAGAAATTTTGCTGAAAACAAGAATTTTTTTTAGAGTGAGATAAACAAGGTAAGAAAGCCTAGGGAACGAATGAATTTATCAGTTAAAAACAGAGTAGGGGAGTTAGTAGATGGGGAGCTGGAGGTATTGGTAGATGGTGGGAATATTTTGAGGAACTTTTAAATGTAGATAAAAAAAGGGAGGCGGTAATTTCATGCACTGGCCAGGGAGGTATAACATCGTTTAGGAGTGAAGAAGAGCAGGATGTGAGTGTGGGGGAGGTGCGTGAGGCATTACGTAGAATGAAAGGGGGTAAAGCAGCTGGAACTGACGGGATAATGACAGAAATGTTAAAAGCAGGGAAGGATATAGTGTTGGAATGGTTGGTATTGTTGTTTAATAAATGTATGAAAGAGAGGAAGGTACCTAGGGATTGGCAGAGAGCATGTATAGTTCCTTTATATAAAGGGAAAGGGGATAAAAGAGATTGTAAGAATTATAGGGGAATAAGTTTACTGAGTATACCAGGTAAAGTGTACGGTAGGGATATTATTGAAAGACTTAGAGTTAAAACAGAGAGTAGGATTGCAGATGAGCAAGGAGGCTTTAGAGTGGGTAGGGGATGTGTAGATCAAGTGTTTACATTAAAGCATATATGTGAACAGTATTTAGATAAATTTAGGGAAGTTTTCATTGCATTTATGGATTTAGAAAAGGCATATGATAGAGTGGAATGGGGAACAATGTGGCAAATGTTGCAAGTGTATGGAATAGGTAGTAAGTTACTGAAGGCTGTAAAGAGTTTTTATGAGGATAGTGAGGCTCAGGTTAGGGTGTGTAGGAGAGAGGGAGATTACTTCCCAATAAAAGTAGGTCTTAGACAGGGCTGTGTAATGTCACCATGGTTGTTTATTATATTTATAAATGGTGTTGTAAAAGAAGTAAATGCTAGGGTGTTGGGGAGAGGAGTGGGATTAAATTATGGGGAATTAAATACAAAATGGGAATTGACACAGTTACCTTTTGCTGATGATACTGTGCTTATGGGAGATTCTAAAGAAAAGTTGCAAAGGTTAGTGGACGAGTTTGGGAGGGTGTGTAAAGGTAGAAAGTTGAAAGTGAACATAGTTAAGAGTAAGGTGATGAGGGTATCAAACGATTTAAATAAAGAAAAATTGGATATCACATTGGAGAGAAGGATTATAGAAGAAGTGAATATTTTCAGATATTTGGGAGTTGACTTGTCAGCGGATGGGTTTATGAATGATGAAGTTAACCATAGAATTGATGAAGGAAAAAAGGTGAGTGGTGCGTTGAGGTATCTGTGGAGACAAAAAATGTTATCCATGGAGGCAAAGAAGGGAATGTATGAAAGTATAGTGGTACCAACACTCTTATATGGGTGTGAAGCATGGGTTGCAAATGCTGCAGCGAGGAGGCGGCTGGAGGCAGTGGAGATGTCCTGTTTAAGGGCAATGTGTAGTGTAAATATTATGCAGAAAATTCGAAGTGTGGAAATTACGAGGAGGTGTGGAGTTACTAAAAGTATTTGTCAGAGGGCTGAAGAGGGGTTGTTGAGGTGGTTTGGTCATTTAGAAAGAAGGATCAAAGTAGAATGACTTGGAGAGGGCGTATAAATTGTAGGAAGGAAACGGATAGTGGTGTCCTCGAATGGAAGTAAAGGATTTAGGAGGGCTGGACTTACAGCTGGGAGCGTATTATGTGAATCTGAGACGCTGATGGAAGACGAGTGATTATGTGAGTCGTGGTGAAAGTTGTGAAGGGATGAGGAAAGTATTTTTGTTGGGATTTGATCTTCATGGTCAAGCCTGCCTTGAGGTGTAGTACGCGACTTGTTGAAAGAACGAATATAAAATATATTAGTATGATGTATGAAGTGTTGAATGATGATGAAGTATATATTTTTGGGATATCATGACTATTAATTATGTCGTGCCGACTTAGTTGAAATGGCAAATTACAAGAACTCATTAAAATTATAGTCCACTAAATTATTCATCTTATACGTTTAAAGATATATTATTATTGCATTGGTAAATGTTAATGATAAGAATTTATTTTTTGTCCAAGAGAATACTTTAAGATACCTACTTATGTTAACAAGCGAATTTATTTAAGCTAAAACTAAATATATTTTAATAGTTAACATAATATATTTAATATATATAATAATACAACAATGAAATATATTTTTTCGTTAGGTTCAGAATGATTTTGGCGAAATTATTGCATACACAAATTTTCACTTGTCTTATATGGCAAGAAGAGCGTTCTATTTAAGCCAAAATCACAAGTTTTACCTAATCGGACGATATATATATATATATATATATATATATATATATATATATATATTATATATTTTTTTTTTTTTAATTTTTATATATCAAAAATATAAATTTATATACAAACTTTTACATAAGTTTAATTTTACTTATGAAATATTATTTCAGAGTTCAACACAGCAATTCCAGACATTCAGTAGTTCCACACAGTCAAATGTTCATATCGACTGTCAGCCTGTCCAACATTCACACAGTTCAGCTCATGTTCAGCACCAGTGTCAGCACCAGTGTCCAGCACCGTGTCAGCACAGTGTCAGCACAGTGTCAGCACCATGTCAGCACCAGTGTCCACACTGTCAGAATTCAGCACAGTGTCCAGCACCAGTGTCCAGCACCAGTGTCAGCACCAGTGTCCACAGTCACACCAGTTCCAGCATCAGTGTCAGCAAGTCAGCACAGTGTCAGCACCAGTGTCCAGCACCAGTGCCAGCACCAGTGTCAGCACCAGTTGTCCAGCACCAGTGTCCAGCACCAGTGTCCAGCACCAGTGTCAGCACCAGTGTCCAGCACCAGTGTCAGCACCAGTGTCCAGCACCAGTGTCCAGCACCGTATCAGCACCAGTGTCCAGCACAGTGTCAAGCACCAGTGTCCAGCACCAGTGTCCAGCACCAGTGTCCAGCACCAGTGTCAGCACCAGTGTCAGCACCAGTGTCCAGCACTAGTGTCCAGCACCAGTGTCCAACCAGTTCAGACCAGTATCCAGCACCTGTGTCCACACCAGTGTCCAGCCATCAACATCGCAATGTCCAGACTCGCACCTTAAATTCCAGATGTCAACATTACACAGTTCAGCACCATGTCAACATTACTGTCCAGCACCAGTGTCCACACCAGTGTCCAGACCAGTTCCAGCACCAGTTCCAGCACCAGTGTCCAGCACCAGTGTCCAGCACCAGTGTCCAGCACCAGTTCCAGCACCAGTGTCCAGCACCAGTGTCCAGCACCAGTGTCCAGCACCAGTGTCCAGCACCAGTGTCCAGCACAGTGTCAGCACCAGTTCCAGCACCAGTGTCCAGCACCAGTGTCCAGCACCAGTGCAGCACAGTGTCCCACCATTCCAGCTCAGTCACACGTTCCAGCACCAGTGTCCAGCACCAGTGTCCACGTAGCACCAGTGTCCACACGTGTCCAACCAGTTCCAGCACCAGTGTCCAGCACCAGTGTCCAGCACCAGTGTCCAGCACCAGTGCACACGTGTCCAGCACCAGTGCCACAGTGTCCAGCACCGTGTCCAGCACCAGTGTCCAGCACCTGTCCAGCCCAGTGTCCAGCACCAGGTCCAGCACCAGTGTCCAGCCCAGTTCCAGCACCAGTGTCCAGCACCAGTGTCCAGCACCAGTGCCAGCACCAGTGTCCAGCACCAGTGTCCAGCACCAGTGTCCAGCACCAGTGTCCAGCACCACCAGCACCAGTGTCCAGCACAGTGTCCAGCACCAGTGCCAGCACCAGTGTCCAGCACCAGTGTCCCCCAGTGCAGCACCAGTGTAGCCCAGTCCAGCCCAGTGTCCAGCACCAGTGCCAGCCCAGTGTCCAGCACCAGTGTCCAGCCAGGTCCAGCACCATGTCCAGCACCGGTCCCACCAGTGTCCACACCAGTGTCCAGCACCAGTGTCCAGCACCAGTGTCAGCACCAGTTCCAGCACCAGTGTCCAGCACCAGTGTCCAGCACCAGTGTCCAGGTGTCCAGCACCAGTGTCCAGCCCGTTCCCAGTGTCAGCACCAGTGTCCAGCACGTGTCCGCACCTGTCCAGCACCAGTGTCCCACCAGTGTCCAGCACCAGTGTCCAGCACCAGTGTCCAGCACCAGTATCCAGCACCAGTGTCCAGCACCAGTGTCAAGCACCAGTGTCCAGCACCAGTGTCCAGCACCAGTGTCCAGCACCAGTGTCCAGCACCAGTGTCCAGCACCAGTGTCCAGCACTAGTGTCCAGCACCAGTGTCCAGGACCAGTATCCAGAACCAGTATCCAGCACCTGTGTCCATCACCAGTGTCCAGCACCAGTGTCCAGCACCAGTGTCCAGCACCAGTGTCCAGCACCAGTGTCCAGCACCAGTGTAGCACCAGTATCCAGCACCAGTGTCCAGCACCAGTGTCCAGCACCAGTATCCAGCACCATTGTCCAGCACCAGTGTCCAGCACCAGTGTCCAGCACCAGTGTCCAGCACCAGTGTCCATCACCAGTGTCCAGCACCAGTGTCCAGCACCAGTGTCCAGCACCAGTGTCCAGCACCAGTGTCCAGCACCAGTGTAGCACCAGTATCCAGCACCAGTGTCCAGCACCAGTGTCCAGCACCAGTGTCCAGCACCAGTGTCCAGCACCAGTGTCCAGCACCAGTGTAGCACCAGTATCCAGCACCAGTGTCCAGCACCAGTGTCCAGCACCAGTATCCAGCACCAGTGTCCAGCACCAGTGTCCAGCACCAGTGTCCAGCACCAGTGTCCAGCACCAGTGTCCAGCACCAGTGTCCAGCACCAGTGTCCAGCACCAGTGTCCAGCACCAGTGTCCAGCACCAGTGTCCAGCACCAGTATCCAGCACCAGTGTGCACAGTTCGCACCAGTGTCCAGCACCAGTGTCCAGCACCAGTGTCCAGCACCAGTGTCCAGCACCAGTGTCCAGCACCAGTGTCCAGCACCAGTGTCCAGCACCAGTGTCCAGCACCAGTGTCCAGCAGTAGTCGGCCATCAAACTGATCGTCAGTTTTTTTTTATATCGTGTCTCCATGATGGGTTTGTCTTAGTGAAATCCTTCACCGTGGAGTTCTGTTTCACGGAAATAGTATGTGTTGGATCAAAACTAAGTGTTGATTTGAATTCAGCGTCCCAGTATTAGCTTTTTAAGCATGAACTAATACCATTGTTTTCCATTGTTAACAACTCACTTTCAAAGTTTACTCCACGTTCATGCCTCAGTAGTGGATTTTATCATACATATCCAAAATACTTTTTTTTATCTCAACTGCATTGAACCTCTCTTTTACATTCTTTGCAAACACTCTGCACTTTTTAAAAGTTTAAAATAAATTCTGGATCAACCTTAATCAAAAGAAGGAAGTTCCTGGTCGTGCTTATTTGTTTAATAATAATAGTAATAATATAACAATATATTTATTTACTACAAGTTAATGTACAAGGTATACATACCTAGCTGACATCAATGACATACTTCTATATAGAAAGCCGCTTGTTATGCAGAACATTTTGGGCAAAAAAGGTCAATTTTGTCCCAGGATGTGACCCACACCAGTCGACTAACTCCCAGATACCCATTTTACTGATGGGTAAACATAGACAACCGGTGTAAAGAAACACGACCAATTATTCTACCGTCACTGAGAATCGAACCCAGACCCTCGCCGTGTGAAGCGAGAGCTTTAGCCATCAAGTTATGGATGCTTAGAATTGGCATGAAACTGAAAAGATTTTTTCATTTCTCTATGAAATCATTCTATAAACCTTAGAGTTATTGATTCAAAAGTAATGAGTTGTTAGTGAATCATAGAGCAAATTTTACTTAAATTGCATCAGTTGCCATTTGAGAGAAGGACAATTAAGGTGACCAACAAACAAGTCTGCAAGTTCTGTGCACTCCCCTCTCCCCTCTTTCCCTATTCATTGTCTATAACTTACCTCGGTGATTTATTAAGTTATTCCATATAAACTATTCGTAATCATTTTCCAATGGTCTGTCTCGCGTAGCCCGAAAATCCCGACAGGATTCATTAAACTAAGTGATCCACTGACTGGATTTCATCGGATCCGTCCAAGAAATAAGGGAAATAATGACCGGATTCAAAGCTGAAAGTTTCCAGGCGTCCCTAACACCCAAACGGATTCGTTGAAAAAAAAAAAGGTATCCTCGACCGGATTCATTAGCCTACGGGGTTTAGGTGGCCTTATCAAACACCCAAACAATAACTTAGAGCGGTAAGATTGTCCCAAACACATACGCATACAAATAAAATAGATATAATACAAATAGACGGATCTCCACTTTAAGGAAGTTATTAGTAGAATATACAGTAAAACAACCAATAAAATCAATCATGAAAACCTGTGTAGTCTGCAACCAAACAAACAAACGTTCCACTGGATGGATTACATGCAACTTCTGTGGTAAATGGAGCCACACCCCTTGTGCAGGTATCAACTACAAGAGATATTAAACCAGGGAAGTGTTTTTGGGTATGCCCAAATGAGACCGAACTGTGGAATAAAATCACATTGATATTAAAAGATGATAACATCAAACCGGGCTTCATAAAAAAACATGACGGCATTCTATAACAGTTGGGAAAATAAAAAATCTGGGCCAGATGGTGCTATCGCCCCTGGTACAAAAGTCCTGGTAGACAGAAACTGTAAGAATGGATAAATAAATGATGGTGGCCTGAAGGGGGACAGGAGCTCTAGTGGGGAAACAGGTGTAGACAAGGACATGCAAAAACCAATGTTACAAACTAGCAATACCACGGTAGATAGTAAACAAGGGGATGCCCGAGAAATATTGAAGATAAATTACCAGAAATAACTGATGAAGGTTCCATTGTCAGCACTAGTGCTGAAGATAGAAATGAGACAGGAAAACACGCACCAGTAGGGAATACAATAGGGAATACAGTCACAAAACAAACAAGGCAAACAGAAACCAGGCCTATGCAAATATTTTGCACTTGGTATCTGCAGGCATGGAATATTTGGGAAAACAGAGGGGACATGCAACTTTGACCTCCCCAGAAAATGCCGTGCCCATATGACAGCAGGAAAATGCAACCCTCCTTCCTATAAGCTTTTCCACCCTGAAATGTACCAGCCTTCAGTTCAGGAAAGACAGTGCTATAACTTATATTGTCAGGCACACCACCTAAAGGGAACAAGAAGACACAGAACATCCAGACCATGGAAAAACCTGGGTAGCCAAAGCCACTCCAGAGAGAGTGAGGTTTTTTAGGGCAAGGAAAGAAAAAAAGTTGGCAGGAAATGACAGAAATCTTTCACCAACTACAATCATTTCTGGAGTGGAATCACAGTCAATGGCCTCCACTCCAGAACAACAGATATTAGTGCCAGGAAAAAGACCTCCCCATATCATCAATACCACCAATCCGACGACATTCATCTTTGCAAATATACAGGGTCTAAAGCCAGCAACGAACAACAAAGTACCTTACATCCGTGGACTGCTTACAAAGTCAAATGCTATGTTTGCGGCTTTCACAGAGACCCACATAAGAGATCACTTGGACAATGAAATATGGATCCCGGACTACAACCTATACAGATGTGACAGAGTGAACAGGCAAAAGAGCGGGGTTGGTCTGTATATCACAGTCACTTATATGCTGAGAACTACTAAATGCTCAAATGATGTAGTTGAAGTTTTAGCAGTAAAGATCGAGAATCAAAACCTGGTCATCGTGGTTGTATACAAGCCTCCGAATGCAACGTCCCAACAATTCCAGGAACAGCTTCTGAAAATTGACCACTGTCTGGAAAACCTTCCAGCTCCTGCCCCCAACATCTTGCTCCTGGGGGATTTCAACCTAAGGCACCTAAAATGGAGGAAGATTGCAAAATAATGTGGTAGCAGAGATAACACCAGGAGGCAGCTCAGATGAAAACTCGCACACACGAGCTTTTAAATCTCTGCACCAAATTCACCTTAAACGAGCAAATAATAGAGCCTACAAGATTGGAGAATACGCTGGACCTCATCTTCACTAACAATGATGATCTGAAACGAAATGTCATCATATCAAAAACAATATACTCAGATCACAACATAATAGAGGTCCATACATGTATGCAAGGGGCCCCAGACCGATAAAATGTGATCAATCGTGAGGGAGCCTTTGCTCAAGGCAAATTCCCTTAAGGAAAAGGAGATGTAAACTAGAAAGAGAAAGGCGCTCCCTATACAGGCGAAGGCAAAGAATAACAGAGCGGCTACAAGAGGCCAATATATCAGAAATATTTAGGGAGACACTGGTCAGAGAAATAGCAAACATCGAACTAAAACTAAAAAAAACTTACAGGAATCAAGAAACGCGGGAAGAACTAAAAGCCATAAATGAAATTGAAAGAAACCCAAAGTATTTGTTTTATGCCAAATCATAGTCGAGAACAACATCCAGTATTGGGCCCCTACTTAAACGGGATGGGTCCTACACAGATGACAGCAAGGAAATGAGTGAGCTACTAAAGTCCCAATATGACTCTGTTTTTAGCGAACCGCTACCTAGAATGAGAGTCGAAGACCTAAATGATTTTTTTATGAGAGAGACACATAATTTGGTAGACACACACCTATCTGATATTATCCTGACCCCGAATGACTTCGAAAAGGCGATAAATGACATGCCCATGCACTCCGAACCTTCAAAACCATGGATGCTAAGCCCATGATGACACTCTTCAGGGCACTTTTTCTATCTAGGCTGGAATATTGCTGCACTCTAACTGCACCTTTCAAGGCAGGTGAAATTGCTGACCTAGAAAATGTACAGTTATAAAACTGCAACATTAACACCCCTCCTTCAGCGTGCAGACACTGTACTTCCTATCTCCAGGACTCAAGTCCGGCCTGCCGGTTTTCCTGAATCCCTTCATTAATGTTACTTTGCTCACACTCCAACAGTACGTCAAGTATTAAAAACCATTTGTCTCCATTCACTCTTATCAAATACGCTCACGCATGCTTGCTGGAAGTCCAAGCCCCTCGCACACAAAACCTCCTTTACCCCCTTCCTCCACCTTTTCCTAGGCCGACCCCTACCCCGCCTTCCCTCCACTACAGATTTATACACTCTCGAAGTCCTTCTATTTCGTTACATTCTCTCTACATGTCTGAACCACCTCAACAACCCCTCCTCAGCCTTCTGGATAATAGTTTTGGTAATCCCACACCTCCTTCTAATTTCCAAACTCCGATTTCTCTGCATTATATTCACACCACACTGACCTCAGACATTACATCTCCACTGCCTCCAGCCTTCTCCTCGTTGCAACATTCATCACCCATGCTTCACACCCATATAAGAGTGTTAGTATAACTATACTCTCATACATTACCCTCTTTACTTCCATGGATAAAGTTCTATGTCTCCACAGACTCCGAAGTGCACCACTCACCCTTTTCCCCTTATCAATTATATGATTCACCTCATCCTTCATAGACCCATCTGCTGACATGTCCATTCCTAAATATCTGAATACATTCACCTCCTCCATACTCTCTCCCTCCAATCTGGGATCTACAGCTTTTCAGTCCAATAATCTTACTGAGCATGAAGTTATAAACATCGTTCTGTAGATAATATTATTTAATTAATCTCCTTTTTATTTCTCATTGTCTTTTCTTAGAACGTGTAGGAGTCTCAAACTTCCTGTGTTGTCTGTGAGAACCCCCCCCCCCCACAAAATAAAAATGCTTGGGAATAGAAATATATGAATGAAGGAGAAAGAAATTAACAAAGGAAATTAAAGTGCTCACGACTCCTGCAGATGACACCAGTCAGCCAGGGGCCACACTATCCAGCCAGGGACCACACCAGCCCGCCAGGGGCCACACCAGCCAACCAAGGGCCACACCAGATACTTGTCTAAGCTTGGAACCCTCAGCCATAATTACCCAGATGTAATCCCATGATAATTCTCTCTTGCAAGTTAATTTCATATTATAATTCAGGATACAAGAAAACTCTATTATGCAAAGGACAGAATGGGAGAATATGGAGCTTAAAATAAACGAACAAATCATCTAAGGGAAAAAACCAACGCAGAAAACAGTTAATTAAATGCAAGTGGCTAGAAAAGTGAGTTTATTCTCTACGTGGAAGTTGAGGAGATAAGCGGGTAATACTTAGGGTGTATTAGCACATATATGTGTAGGAAGTCACTGAAAAAATGTAAGCTTAACTGAAGACAAAAACAGAAACCAAGTACTTAGGTAGCTTTAGTCATCTTGAACCTCAGTACCACTGCCTTCTCTCACCACTGTTGTCTCGCACCACTGCTGTACCTCACCACTGCTGCCTCTCACCACTGTTGTCTCGCACCACTGTTGTACCTCACCACTGCTGTACCTCACCACTGCTATTTCTCACCACTGCTGTCTCTCACCACTGTTGTCTCGCACCACTGCTGTACCTCACCACTGCTGTCTCTCACCACTGCTGTCTTTCACCACTGCTGTCTCTCACCACTGTTGTCTCGCACCACTGCTGTACCTCACCACTGCTGTATCTCACCACTGCTGTATCTCACCACTGTTGTCTCTCACCACTGCTGTACCTCACAACTGCTGTCTCTCACCACTGCTGTCTCTCACCACTGCTGTCTCGCACCACTGCTGTACCTCACCACTGCTGTCTCTCATCACTGCTGTCTCGGACCACTGCTGTCAATACTGCTGTACCTCACCACTTCTGTCTCTCACCAGTGTTGTCTCGCACCACTGCTGTACCTCACCACTGCTGTCTCTAACCACTGCTGTCTCTCACCACTGCTGTCTCGCACCACTGCTGTCTCGCACCACTACTGTCTCTCACCACTGCTGTCTCGCACCACTACTGTACCTCATCACTGCTGTCTCTCATCACTGCTGTCTAACACCACTGCTGTCTCGGACCACTGCTGTCAATACTGCTGTACCTCACCACTGCTGTCTCTCACCAGTGTTGTCTCGCACCACTGCTGTCAATACTGCTGAACGTCACCACTGCTGTCTCTCAAAACTGTTGTCTCGCACCACTGCTGTCAATACTACTGTACCTCACCACTGCTGTCTCTCACCACTGTTGTCTCGCACCACTGCTGTCAATACTGCTGTACCTCAAAACTGCTGTCTCTCACCACTGCTGTCTCGGACCACTGCTGTCAATACTGCTGTACCTCACCACTGCTGTCTCTCTAAACTGTTGTCTCGCATCACTGCTGTCAATACTGCTGTACCTCAAAACTGCTGTCTCTCACCACTGCTGTCTCGGACCACTGCTGTCAATACTGCTGTACCTCACCACTGCTGTCTCTCACCAGTGTTGTCTCGCACCACTGCTGTCAATACTGCTGAACGTCACCACTGCTGTCTCTCAAAACTGTTGTCTCGCACCACTGCTGTCAATACTACTGTACCTCACCACTGCTGTCTCTCACCACTGTTGTCTCGCATCACTGCTGTACCTCACAACTGCTGTCTCTCACCACTGCTGTCTCTCACCACTGCTGTCTCTCACCACTGCTGTATTTCACCACTGCTGTCTCTCACCACTGTTGTCTCGCACCACTGCTGTCTCGGACCACTGCTGTCAATACTGCTATGGTCACCAGGTATTGGTTATGGTTTTAGTCACCATAAGCCATAACCAGTACCTGGTGACAATTGACATTACAAGTACCTGGTGACCATAGCCATAACTAGTACCTGATGACCATAGCCATAACCAGTACCTGGTGACCATAACCATAACTAGTACCTCGTGACCATTGACATAACTAGTACCTGGTGACCATAACCATAACTAGCACCTCGTGACCATTGACATAACTAGTACCTGGTGACCATAGCCATAACCAGTACCTGGTGACCATAGCCATAATCAGTACAGGGTGACCATAGTCATAACTAGTACATGGTGACCATAGCCACAACGAGTTCTTGATGACAATAGCCAGAACTAGTACTTGGTGATCATAGCTATAACCAGTACCTGGTGACTATAGCCATAACCAGTACCTGGAGACCATAGACAAAACCAGTACCTGGTGACCATAGCCATAACCAGCACCTGATGACTATAGCCATAACTAGTACCTGGTGCCCATAGCCATAACTAGTACATAGTGACCATAGCTATAACTAGTACCTAATGATTATAGCCATAATTAGTACTAGATGACCATAGCTATAACTAGTACATAGTGAAAATAGCCATAACCAGTACCTGGTGACCATAACCATAACTAAAACTTGGTGACCATAGCCATAAAGAGTACCTGGAGACCACATAAATAACTAGTACCTGGAGACAATAGACATAACTAGTACATGGTGACCATAACCATAACTAATACCTGGTGACCATAGCCATAACCAGTACCTGGTGACAAAAGCCATAACCAGTACATGGTGACCATATCCATAACCAGTACCTGGTGACAATAGCCTCAACTAGTTCTTGATGACAATAGCCCGAATTAGTACTTGGTGACCATAGACATAACCAGTACCTGATGACCATAGCCAAAACCAGTACCAGGTGACCATAGCCATAACCAGCACCTAATGACTATAGCCGTAACTAGTACCTGGTGACCATATCCGTAAATAGTACATAATGACCATAGCTATAACTAGTACCTGATGACTATAGCCATAAATAGTACCAGATGACCATAGTCATAACCAGTATCGTGTGACCATAGCCATAACCAGTACCTGGTGACCATAGACATAACTAGTACCTGGTGACCATAGCCATAACAAGTACCTGATGACCATAGATATAACTAGTACCTGGTTACCATAGTCATAACTAGTACCTCGTGACAATACCCATAACAAGTACCTGGTGACCACAGCCATAACCAGTACCTGGTGACCATAGTCATAACCAGTACCTGGTGACCATAGCCATAATCAGTATCTGGTGACCATAGCCATAACCAATACCTGATGACTATAGCTATAACTAGTACCTGGTGACCATAGCCATAACTAGTACATAGTGACCATAGCTATAACTAGTACCTGATGACTATAGCCATAATTGGTACCAGATGACCATAGCTATAACCAGTACATAGTGACTATAGCCATAACCAGTACATGGTGACCATAGCCATAACTAGTACCTGGTGACCATAGCCACAACTAGTTATTGAAGACAATAGCCAGAACTAGTACCTGGTGACCATAGCCATAACCAGTACCTGGAGACCATTGCTAAAACCAGTGCCTGGTGTCCATAGCTATAACCAGCACCTATTGACTATAGCCATAACTAGTACCTGGTGACCATAGTCATAACTTTTACATAGTGACCATAGCTATAACTAGTACCTGATGACTAGATATAATTAGTACCAGATGATCATAGCCATAACTAGTACCAGATGACCATAGTCATAACCAGTATCTGATGACCATAGCCATATCCAGTACATGGTGGCCATAGACATAACTAGTACCTAGTGACCATAGCCTTAACTAGAACTTGATGACCATAGCCATAATAAGTACCTGGTGAACATAGCCAGAACTAGTACTTGGTGACCATAACTATAACCAGTACCTGGATACAATAGCCAAAACCAGTACCTGGTGACCATAGCCATAACCAACACCTGATGAATATAGCAATAACTAGTACCTGGTGACCATAACCATAACTAGTATATAGTGACCCTAGCTATAACTAGTACCTGATGACTATAGCCATAATTAGTACCAGATGACCATAGCAATAACTAGTACATATTGACTATAGCCATAACCACTACCTGGTGGCCAAAGCAGTAACCAGTACCTGATGACATTAGCCATAACTAGAACCTGGTGACCATAGTCATAACCAGTATCTGGTGACTATAGCAATAACCAGTACCTGGGAATGGTAACCATAACCAGTACCTGATGACTATAGCCATAACTCGTACCTGGTGACCATAGTCTTAACTAGTACATGGTGACCACAGTTATAACTAGTACCTGATATCCATAACCATAATTAGTATCTGATGATCATTGTCATAACTAGTACATGGTCACCATAGCCATAATCAATACCTGGTGACCATAACTATAACCAGTACCTGATGACCATAGCCATAACCAGTACCTGATGCCTATAGCTATAACTAATACCTAGTGACCATAGCCATAACTAGTACCTGATGACCATAGCCACAACCAGTACCTTTTGACCATAGCCATAACCAGTATCTGATGACTATATTCATAACTAGTACATAGTGACCATATCCATAACTTGTACCTGGTGACCATAGCCATAACTAGTACCTGGTGACCATAGCCATAACCAGAACCTGGTGACCATAGCCACAACCAGTACCTGGTGACCATAGCAATAATTAGAACTGATGACTATAATCATAACTAGTATAGGGTGACCATAGCCATAACTAGTACCTGGTGACCATATCCATAACTAGTACCTGTTGACCATAGCCACAACCAGTACCTGGTGACCATAGCTATAACTAGTACATGGTGACCATAGCCATAACCAGTACCTCATGACCTTAGCCATAACCAGTACCTGGTGACCATAGCCATAACAAGTTCCTGATGACTATATATATAAGTAGTACCTGGTCTCAATAGCTATAACTATTACATGGTGACCATAGCTAAAACTAGTACCTGATGACTATAACTGTAATTAGTACCTGATGACCATAACCATAACAAGTACATTTTGACCATAGCTATAACCAGTACCTGGTGACCATATCCATAACCAGTACCTGGTGACCATAGCTATACCTAACCTAAGCTAACCTAACCTAACTATAACCAGTACTTGAAGACTATAGCCTAACTAGTTCCTGGTGACCATATACATAACTAGTACCTGATGACCATATCTATAACCAGTACCTCGAAACCATAGCCATAACTAGTACCTGGTGGTCATAGCCATATCCTGTACCTGGTGACCATAGCTATAACTAGTACCTGATGACTATAACTGTAATTAGTACCTGATGACCATAACCATAACAAGTACATTTTGACCATAGCCATAACCAGTACCTGGTGACCATATCCATAACCAGTACCTGGTGACCATAGCTATACCTAACCTAACTATAACCAGTACTTGAAGACTAATGCCTAACTAGTTCCTGGTGACCATAGCCATAACTAGTACCTGATGACCATATCTATAACCAGTACCTCGAAACCATAGCCATAACTAGTACCTGGTGACCATAGCCATAACTAGTACCTCGAGACCATATATATAACTAGTACCTGGAGACCATAGACATAACTAGTACCTGGTGACCATAACCATAACTAGTACCTGGTGACCATAGATATAACTAGTACCTGGTGACCATAGCCATAACCAGTACCTGGTGACAATAGCTATAACCAGTACATGGTGGTCATAGCCATAACCAGTACCTGGAGACCATAGCCAAAACCAGTACCTGGTGACCATAGCCATAATCAGCACCTAATGACTATAGCGAAAACTAGTACCTGGTGACCATACTTATAACTAGTACATAGTGACCATAACTATAACCAGTACCTGATGACTATAGCCATAATTAGTACCAGATGATCATAGCCATAACTAGTACCAGATGACCATAGTTATTACCAGTATCTGGTGACCATAGCCATAACCAGTACCTGGTGACCATAGACATAACTAGTACCTGTTGACAATAGCCAAAACCAGTGCCTTGTGACCATAGACATAACCAGCACCTGATCACTATAGCCATAACTAGTACCTTGTGACCATGGCCATAACAATTACATAGTGACCATAACAATAACTAGTACCTGATGACTTTAGCCATAATTAGTACCAGGTGACCATAGCTATAACTAGTACATAGTGACTATTGCCATAACCAGTACCTGATGACAATAGCTATAACTAGAACCTGGTGACCATAGTCATAACCAGTATCTGGTGACCATAGCCATAAACAATACCTGGGGACCGTAGCCATAACCAGTACCTGATGACTGTAGATGAATGGTTCAGAGAACCGACAAGTTATAAATTAGACACATATGCAACACTTGGGTATCTTTATTGAGGAAACGTTTCGCCACACAGTGGCGTCATCAGTCCAATACAAAGTAGAAAGTTGTAAGGAGAGGAGGAGTTTGAGGTAATCAGTCCCTCGGCCTGGAGTCGATGTGTTTAGTCCATCAATCTTGTAGTAAGTACAGCATAGTGTCTGATATCTGGAAGATGGTCAATGTAATTCCTATTTTTAAAGCAGGGGACAAATCGTTACCGTCAAATTACCGCCCAATAAGCCTAACCTCAATTGTTGGTAAATTACTAGAGTCAATTATAGCTGATATTATTAGAAGCCATCTTGATAAGCATAATTTGATTAATGATACTCAGCATGGATTCACGAGGGGCCGTTCCTGACTAACTAATTTATTAATCTTTTTCAGTAAAGCTTTTGAGGCTGTTGATCACGATGAAGAATTCGATATTGTTTATTTAGGTTTTAGTAAGACTTTTGATAGAGTACCGCCCCAGAGACTGTTAAAGAAAGTGGCAGCTCATGGCATTGGGGGAAAAGTGCTGTCATGGATCGAGTCATGGCTCACCAATAGGAAGCAGAGAGTGTGCATAAATGGGGTTAAATCCGAGTGATGATCCAAGTGGTGTTCCACAGGGATCAGTCTTAGGCTCGTTGTTGTTTATAATATATATCAATGACCTTGATGAGGGAATTACTAGTGATATGAACAAATTCGCCGATGACACGAAGATAGGTAGGATAACTGATTCTAACGTAGATGTCAGGGAACTTCAGGAGGATTTAGACAAACTCAATTCCTGGTTAGAAAAGTGGCAGATGCAGTTCAGTGTAGATAAATGCATGGTTCTGAAGATAGGGAGTGTCCATAACCCAAGCACTTATAAGTTAAATAATGTAGAACTTAGCCATACATATTGCGAAAAGGACTTGGGGGTTATGGTAAGCAGCAACCTTAAACCAAGAGAGCAATGTCTAAGCGTACGTAATAAGGCAAATAGATTACTGGGATTTATATCAAGAAGTGTAAGCAACAGAAGTCCAGCGGTTATTCTACAGCTTTATACATCAATAGTAAGGCCTCACCTAGATTATGCAGCTCAGTTCTGGTCTCCATTTTACAGAATGGATATAAATTCGTTAGAAAACATTCAGCGTAGAATGACAAAGTTAATTCATAGCATTATAAATCTTCCGTATGAAGAAAGATTGAAGTCCCTTTAATTGCATTCACTTGTAAGACGAAGAATGAGGGGAGACATGATCGAAGTGTATAAGTGGAAAATGGGTATTAAAGGGGATATAAATAAAGTCTTGGAGATATCTCTCCAAGAGAGAACCTGCAGTAATGGATTCAAATTAGACAAGTTTAGATTTAGAAAGGATATAGGAAAGTATTGGTTAGTAAATAGGGTAGTTGATGAGTGGAACAGTCTGCCTAATAGGGTTATTGAGGCTAAAACCTTGGGTAGTTTCAAATTTTGGTTGGACAAATACATGAGTGAGAGGGGTTGGATTTGAGTGGGTCTTGCACATGGGTAAATTGAATTTTCAGAGTTTATTGCTTAGGTAGCATTGTAATTTGGGTTGGGCAAATATCCTGTTAGTGGGATGGATTGTGAAGGACTTGCCTAGTATGGGCCAACAGGCCTGCTGCAGTGTTCCTCTTATGTTCTTATGTCTTCCTGTGTGAAAACCGAGAGAAAATAATTATTAAAAATAGAGCACATATCATTCTACTTGTCAGTAGGATGCCCAGAGTTATTTTTAAGGTGACCTATCTTATCTCTAACTTTTGCTCTATAAACCTGGAAAAAACTTTTTGGGTTAGTTTTTTAATCCCTAGCAACTTTAATTTCATAGTCTCGTTTAGCTTTTCTTATCCCCTTCTTAACGTCCCTCTTAATGTCAGTATACTGATTTATAAGATGACCCTCAGGTCTCTTAATGCGCCTATAAATTCCTTTCTTCTTCCCTAAAAGATATTTGACCCTATTATTAATCCATTTTGGGTCATTTCTACCTGATCTAATTTATTTATATGGGATAAATGTTCTTTGGGCAGCCTGTATAGTGTTATTGATAACTCTCTTTGTTACCCCAGTCCACAGATGATAAGTGTTATCTAAGCCCATTGTAATCTGCTAAGCGAAAATCTGGGACAGTTACTAAATTATCCCTACTATCATACATCCATTCAATGCTAAAGGTAATTGAATTGTGGTCGATTGTGCCGAGTTCCTCTGTAATTTCTAAATTAATGACAAGGGTTTCCTTGTTTGCCAGAACCAAATCAAGTAGGTTATTTCCCCTTGTAGGTTCTGTCACAAACTGCTTAAAAAAACAATCCTGAGCTACTTCTAAAAAAGTCGTTAGATTCTAAATTCCCTGTCAAGAAATTCCAATCAATCTGACTAAAGTTAAAGTCCCCTAGAATTACTACGTTATCGTGCCTTATGGCCTTAACAATTTCCTCCCAAAGTAGTCTCCCTTGTTCCCTATCTAAGTTTGGAGGACGATATATCACGCCTAAAATAATTTTTTCACACCCCTCTGAAAATTATATCCAGACAGACTCTGTATGTATTATTTCAGACTTTATACCCGTTTTTATGCAACAATTTAAATGTATTAATATTGGTAGAATTACCGACACTATGTTAAGTAAAAGAACTTGAAAAAGCTCCTGGAGAGCGAAACGTTGCCACAATAAAATGTCACATTAGTTGCATTTGTGTCCTTTTACTTAACAATTTAAATGATCACGGACATAGAGTGCCACCCCACCCCCCTTCCCGATACTTCTGTCTACTTGGAACAATTTAAAACCCTGAATGTGACATTCAGCAGGCATGTCTCGATTTTTCCAATTAAACCATGTCTCAGTTATTGCAAATACATCAATATTACCTGCACTAGCAACTAATCTCAACTCGAACATCTTATTCCTAGCACTACGACAATTACTATAATTTATATTTAAAGACCCTCCTTTCTCTTTACCCTTCCTGCTCATTTCTGTTTTTCCACTATACCTATTACTGTCCTTGTCATCTAGTGCCACTGGCTTTCCAGTACCCACCTTATTCTGCTCATTACTAGTTCCCCTAGAACTCATAATATTACTACACTGGGACTTCACTGTTTTTCCTCCAAAACCCATGTCACTAACTTTTACTAGTTTAAAACCCTAACAGCTCCCTCCACCGTAGTTGCCTGTGCCCCCACCCCAGACCTAGATAAGTGAACCCCATCCCCGGCATACATGTCATTTCTGCCATAGAAGAGGTCTCAGTTGTCAATGAATGTTACTGCATTTTCCTTACAGTATTTGTCCAGCCATCAATTGACACCAATTGCCCTGGACAACCCTACCCTTCTTCCTAATTATGTCTATTGCTGACCTATACCTGCTAGTTAGGTCCTCACTCCTACCTCTGCCAACATCGTTGCCTCCAGCACTGAGACAGATAATAGGATTGCTCCCATTACCTCTCATGATGTCGTCCAGATGGCTAACAATATCCTCCATCCCAGCCCCAGGAAAGCAAACCCTCTGTCTCCTACTTCTATTTTTCAAGCAGAAGGCTCTATCCATGTACCTAATCTGACTATCCCCAACAAGAACAATGTACTTACCTTCCTTGGTGTCGCTCGTCGTGATGTTCCCAGTAGTCGACTCACATTCATCGGGTAACACGGAGAATAGGTTCGATGTTTCCACAACATTCTCCTGGGCCTTCGTTGATTCTACCTCTCCATCCATCCTCTTGATCCTTAACTTTGTCCCATGCATTCCAGCCACTGTCCAGGTTCCTTTCTTGACTTGAGGATTCTCAACAGGAGGATTACTACGAATCCTCTTGTCATAACTAGTACATAGTGACCATAGCCATAACTAGTACATGGTGACCATAGCCATAACCAGTACCTCGTGACCGATGCCATAACCAGTACCTGGTGACAATAGCCATAACCAGTTCCTGATGACTATAGCTGTAAGTAGTACCTGGTCTCCATAGCCATAACTAGTACATGGTGACCATAGCTATAACTAGTACCTGATGACCATAGCTATAATTAGTACCTGATGACCATAGCTATAACAAGTACATTTTGACCATAACCATAACCAGTACCTGGTGACCATAGCAATAACCAGTACCTGGTGACCATAGCCATAATTAGTACCTGGTGACCATTGTCATAACCAGTACTTGACGACTATAGCCATAACTAGTTCCTGGCGACCATAGCCATAACTAGTAACTGATGACTATAGCTATAATTAGTACCTGATGACCATAGCTATAACCATTACCTGGTGACCAAAGTTATAACCAGTACCTGGTGACCATAGACATAACCAGTACCTGGTGACCATAGCCATAACAAGTACCTGGTGATCATATCCATAACCAGTTCCTGATGACTATAGCTTTAACTATTGCTTGGTGACCATTGCTTTAACTAGTACATGGTGACCATAGCAATAACCAGTACCTGATGACTATAGCTGTAACTAGTACCTGGTGACCATAGCCATAACTAGTACATGGTGACCATAGCCATAACTAGTACCTGATGACCATAGCCATAATTAGTTCCTGATGATCATAGCTATAACTAGTACATGCTGAGCATAGCTATAACCAGTACATGGTGACCATAGGCATGTCCAGTATCTGGTGACCATAGCAATGATCAGTACCTGGTGACCATAGCCATAACCATTCCCGGGTGACCATAGCCATAACCAGTACTTCATGACTATAGTCATAACTAGTACCTGGTGACCATAGATATAACCCATAACCAGTACCTGGTGACCATAGCCATGACCATTACCTGGTGACCATATCAATGATCAGTACCTGGTGACCATTTCTGTGACCATTACCTGGTGATCATAACCGTGACCAGTACATGTGACCATAACCGTGACCAGTACCTGGTGACCATAACCGTGACCATAACTGTGACCAGTACCAGGTGACCAATACCAGGTGACCATAACTGTGACCAGTACCTGGTGACTATAGCCATGACCAGTACCTGGTGACCATAGCTATTATCAATACCTGGTGACCATAGCTATTGTCAGTACCTGGTGACCATAGTCATGAGCTGTAGCCATTACAAAGATGAATGAATTTTAAATGAATTAAAATTGATACTAGAAAGACATTGCTTGGTACTAGATAGTCATAAATGTATACTAGAAAGGCAATAATGGAAATTAGAAGGATAGTGATGGATATTAGAAAGTCTTAGATGCGTACTAATAATACAGCAGTGAATACTAAAAGAACAGAGGTGGATACTAGAAAGACAGGTGGATACTAGTCACAAAGGTGGATACTGTAGTGGCAGAGGTGGATACTAGAGTGGCATAGTTGGATGCTAAAGTGGCAGAGTTTGATACTAAAGTGGCAGAGTTGGATACTAAAGTGGCAGAGGTGGCTGCTAGAGTGGCAGAGGTGGATACTAGAGTGGCAGAGGTGGGTACTAGAGTGGCAGAGGTGGATGCTAGAGAGGCAGAGATGGGTACTAGAGTGGCAGAGGTGGATACTAGAGTGGCAGTTTGATACTAAAGTGGCAGAGGTTGATGCTAGAGTGGCAGAGGTGGATACTAGAGTGGCAGAGGTGGATACTAGAGTGCCAGAGGTGGATACTAGAGTGCCAGAGGTGGATACTAGAGTGGCAGAGTTGGATACAAAAGTGGCAGAGGTGGATGCTAGAGTGGCAGAGGTGGGTACTAGAGTGGCAGAGGTGGATACTAGAGTGGCAGAGTTTGATACTAAAGTGGCAGAGGTTGATGCTAAAGTGGCAGAGGTGGATACAAGAGTGGCAGAGGTGGGTACTAGAGTGGCAGAGGTGGATACTAGAGTGGCAGAGGTGGATACTAGAGTGGCAGAGGTGGATACTAGAGTGTCAGAGGTGGGTACTAGAGTGGCAGAGGTGGGTACTAGAGTGGCAGAGGTGGATACTAGAGTGGCAGAGGTGGATACTAGAGTGGCAGAGGTGGATACTAGAGTGGCAGAGGTGGATACTAGAGTGTCAGAGGTGGGTACTAGAGTGTCAGAGGTGGGTACTAGAGTGGCAGAGGTAGATACTAGAGTGGCAGAGGTGGATATTAGGAAGATATGAATACGTGAAGGACATATAAGGATATTTAAAGGACACAGAGATGAATATATGAAGGACAAAAAGAGGAATATTTGTAGGACTGTGATGCATATTACAAAAAAAAAAAAAATGAAATAAACTTTATAAGTATAAAAGAATAGTTTACAAGTGGTATAGAAAATGTGATATTAATGACACTGTGTAGAGAAAGCCCCTGTTTTGCAGAGCAATTCTAGCAGCCATGAAATAAACTTATAACTTCTTATAACATATATCTACTTGTGGAATTTTTTCAAGAACAATCTGTTGGAAACTGAAGAGGGAACAATGATATAAATGGATTATAACATCAATTTTCAGTATTTGTTTGAAGTAGTATATTGCTGTCCATATCTCATTAAAGCAATGAGGTGAGTTGTAATAAAAGCTTTGATGCGGTTGGCTGATAGAGGAGGACCTTCAGAGTTTTCGGCAGAGATCCAGATTTTAGGGCCTTTTAGGCTCATTAAACATTTTCACAGGCTGAGTCGGACACGGGGAATACAGAAGAGATTTTTGTGTTATACCTACTAGTTCTGTTGTAGCTATCAGGGAAGTGTTTCAGAACATGCTTTATATTAGAATTGACTGTCCTGAATATATAGTATGCACACAAGAGTGAATATTATGTATATTGGGTAACTTTCAACTTCTGAAGATCGAGGAAGAATGTTGCCTGGCACTAAAGTGGATGATCGTTCGCTCAGCCGCTTTTTGTTGTTATTATTGGTTTTAGGTGATTTGCTGTAGTAGATCCCCAGTACAAATACCATAGTACAGAGTAAGTGGTGTTGTCTGAGACACATAGTAACGTATCTAAGAAGAATGACGCCTACTGATTTGAAGACTAGGATAGATATGGATACTAGAAGGGCAGAGATGGATCCTAGGACAGAGTGCATAATAGAAGGACTAAGATGGAACTAGAAGAACGGAGATGAATACTTGAAGGACATATAGAGATAATAGAATTAGAGAGATGGATACCAAAAAGAGATAGTTACTAGAATGACAGAGATGGATGGTAGGATAATGAACGTCAACAAACGTCATCGTTATAATGAACATCAGCAGATATTATCGTTATAATGAACGTCAACAGAAGTCCTCGTCAACAATCACCGTTAAAATGAACGTCAACATATGTCACCTTTATAATGAACTTCAACAGATGCCATCGTTATAACGATCGTCAACAGGCGTCAACATTACAATTAGCCTCAACAGATGTCAACATTACAATTAACCTCAACAGATGTCAACATTACAAAGAACGTCAACAGATGTCAACATTACAAATAACGTCAACAGATGTCAACATTACAAAGAACGTGAAGAGATGTCAACATTACAATGAATGTCAGCAGATGTCAACGTTGCAATGAACGTCAGCAGATGTCACCGCTGCAATGAACGTCAGAAGACGTGCAGAGCATCAACATAAGTCATGAGTAGGCAGGTCACGCTCACCAACTCTGACTGAACCAGGAAAGTTTTCATGATTCACTTAACAACACTTGGAACCGCACCTCTCAAAAACTGTTTTCACTGAGCTTCGTCCAGTTTTCCTGATGCTGTTTTTTAAATCAGTGTAGAGAATTATAGGGGTAAATAACGTACACGAAAGCAAAAACACGTGCACATACGCACATGCACACACATTCAACCACACTCACATACTCACACACACATAAGAACACATACACACACACACATGCACACAGACATGTAC
>WNWK01002485.1:132500-207613 GCA_009830355.1 Cherax destructor | reverse complement strand
CTTACCTCTGTCTCATTCACTGATGACAGCAGTTGCTGCAGTACCCCGCTGGCTGCCCTTTGGGAAGGACACCTTTCTTCCCCTTCTGTCTCATGCTCACTGATGACAGCGTTGCTGCAGTACTTTTCCCTGTGTCACGGGAAAGGACTCTTTTTTCCTCTTCTCATGCTCACTGATGACAGCGTTGCTGATATGCTGGCTGTCACTTGGAAGGACCCCCTTTCTTACCTCTGTCTCATGCTCACTGATGACAGCAGTTGCTGCAGTATCTCGCTGGCTGTCACTATGGAAGGACATCTCTTCTTACCTCTGTCTCATGCTCACTGATGACAGCAGTTGCTGCAGTATCTCGCTGGCTGTCACTATGGAAGGACACCTCTTCTTACTCTGTCTCATGCTCACTGATGACAGCAGTTGCTGCAGTACTCTCGCTGGCTGTCACTATGGAAGGACACCTCTTCTTACCTCTGTCTCATGCTCACTGATGACAGCAGTTGCTGCAGTACTCTGCTGGCTGTCACTATGGAAGGACACCTCTTCTTACCTCTGTCTCATGCTCACTGATGACAGCAGTTGCTGCAGTACTCTCGCTGGCTGTCACTATGGAAGGACACCTCTTCTTACCTCTGTCTCATGCTCACTGATGACAGCAGTTGCTGCAGTACTCTCGCTGGCTGTCACTATGGAAGGACACTCTTCTTACCTCTGTCTCATGCTCACTGATGACAGCAGTTGCTGCAGTACTCTCGCTAGCTGTCACTATGGAAGGACACCTCTTCTTATCTCTGTCTCATGCTCACTGATGACAGCAGTTGCTGCAGTACTCTCGCTGGCTGTCACTATGGAAGGACCTCTCTTCTTACCTCTGTCTCATGCTCACTGATGACAGCAGTTGCTGCAGTACTCTCGCTGGCTGTCACTATGGAAGGACATCTCTTCTTACCTCTGTCTCATGCTCACTGATGACAGCAGTTGCTGCAGTACTCTCGCTGGCTGTCACTATGGAAGGACCTCTCTTCTTACCTCTGTCTCATGCTCACTGATGACAGCAGCTGCTGCAGTACTCTCGCTGGCTGTCACTATGGAAGGACCTCTCTTCTTACCTCTGTCTCATGCTCACTGATGACAGCAGTTGCTGCAGTACTCTCGCTAGCTGTCACTATGGAAGGACATCTCTTCTTACCTCTGTCTCATGCTCACTGATGACAGCAGTTGCTGCAGTACTCTCGCTGGCTGTCACTATGGAAGGACACCTCTTCTTACCTCTGTCTCATGCTCACTGATGACAGCAGTTGCTGCAGTACTCTCGCTGGCTGTCACTATGGAAGGACATCTCTTCTTACCTCTGTCTCATGCTCACTGATGACAGCAGTTGCTGCAGTACTCTCGCTGGCTGTCACTATGGAAGGACCTCTCTTCTTACCTCTGTCTCATGCTCACTGATGACAGCAGTTGCTGCAGTACTCTCGCTGGCTGTCACTATGGAAGGACATCTCTTCTTACCTCTGTCTCATGCTCACTGATGACAGCAGTTGCTGCAGTACTCTCGCTGGCTGTCACTATGGAAGGACATCTCTTCTTACCTCTGTCTCACAGAACTCCATTCTCAGTTCGTGTCATGCAGACTCACTTCTGTGGTAGAGTATGATCTTGTTGGTAATAAAGTCAAACTTCCTGTCGTCTGTGGAACTGTTCCCAGAGACTTGTTTACAATTAGTGATCTGAAATTTTGTCGTGGTGATGTGAGGTAGTGGTCTATATCCTTCTTGGTGAATGACACGATACCGCAACCCCCCTCCCCCGAGGGGGTGCACCTAAATTTTTTTTTTTTTAACCTTTTTTTTTTTTTCCTGACATTTGTGCCTTTCACACAATGTAGTATCTCGCTATGGCATAATCCTCACTATGGCATAGGTCCAAATCCTCGGATAAATTTTTTTATGGGGGAGGAGGGGGTTATTTGGGGCTTTCACGCTATGACATGGTACCTCGCTGTGGCGCGAACCTCCACGATGATACTGTGACTTGAACCCCATTTCCTCGCATCAAGACTGCATTACCAATAGCAAGATTTTCAGAGTTAAATATATATATATATATTTAACAAAAGAGAAGAAGAGAGATAGAATAGAAAAATAGAATAAAAAAAAAAAGAGATTATACTAGATATATATTATATAAAATAGAAGTTATATATATAGTTTAATACTTCTATAATAAGAATGTATTTATATATACTATGTTTATTTCAACGACAGATAAGGGATTGTAGTAAAGATAGAGAGGTTAAGAAGCTCCTGATAGGGTATGGAGCGGGCCATAGCAGATGTTTCTGACCATTTATGTGAAACTTAAGAACATCTGCAGGTGCCCCTATGGACAAACATGGATTTTTAAGATTATATGGTACATAAGACATATCTAGGTCTCCCAATGAGTAAACAAGTGTTACAGCTCTTCGTAACAAAAAATACAAGCATAGTGGTATGATGTATAAATACAGTCGTATGTAAGCTTTATCTGTGTTAAAGAAACTTTAGAAGTTGTTTAAACAAAGGTATATATAAACATTTATTGAGTTGATACTAGCAGTGTCTACGAGGTGAGTTGGACTGGTCGCGGTCACCTGCTATCCTGAGGCAACCCGACGGTCAAATACCGCGGTAAGTCCATCACATTCACGCGACGAGTCTGCGCCTGAGGCAAGGCGGTCCCCACTTTCCATTTCAATGACACAGCTGCCGGGAAAAGTAAAACAGTCACTCCCTGTCTCTCAACAAACTCACAAACACTCACATCCAAAATCACATAACTCTAGTAATGCTCATAAACACTCACAAAAATCGCAACTCTATCACAGCCACCATTACAAACTTACAAAACACTCACAACTTACAACCACAACACTCTATATAACTTTAGTGACACTCACAACCACAACACTTTACATTACTCTAGTGATACTCACAACTCACAACCAATACAAGCACTCTCTACATCTTTCTACAATTCTCTACTAGCACTCACAACCAATACAACCATTTACAACATATGGGCGGAGCCTAAACAAGACACTAGTAAACCTGGAATCCAATAGGAGGGAGTGTGGGACAGTTGTGTGACAACACAAATTACGACATTCCATACTTGTTTCTTCCAGCATGATTGTTATCGTAAAGTAGCGGTTAGCAGTGAACACCTCGCTTTACTACCATGCACAAACCTCACCTCCACTCAAACTCACCACCTCCTCCTGTATACTAATAAGTACTCAAACCCACCTCATGCACACAAGCACAAAATGTAGGTGGAGATTTAGCTATGATGTCAACAAAGACGAGGTCTGTGTTACATAAGTTTGATGGTAAACACATCAGCAATATAACGCCTCTTTATTAGTTTTAACTAAGATAATATTAGCCCTAAAACCGCAAGCTATGCAGGTCAAAAACTCCAGTAAGATTCTTGACTTCTCAACAAAGCTACATTGTTAGTTATATAAGATAATGATCGCACCTCCTGACTCCTCTACTCTCACAAACTCACAAGAATCAATCTCCTTAGTAAATAAATTTATTCAGATGTGCACATAAAATACACTTACCTAGGATAACCCAAAATATCATTTATTCTGATTAGGGATATAGAATCGGTTTGGGATAAATTGTACTTTGTTAGAGGTTTGTAACTTGCACTTACTTGGAAACTTGCAGTCCATCCCCTAACTTATATTAATTTCATCAGTAGATAAGTCGTAGGATTTTCTAAAGTCACAAAAGCCTTTTGCAATTTCTATACTGTCGAGCATTTTTGAAGTTGCAAAACTTAGACCGAAATCTAGAGCATATATTTGCAGAACAACCACTGTGAAACGAAAGTGAAATTCCAAGCGCTTTCGTGGAAATGTGATAATGTGAGAAGTCACGAAACGCTTGGAATTTAAATATTTTTTTCACAGTGTTTTTCTGCAAATTGTGATATCATCTGTTTACTGTGATCTTGTTGCATATATATATGATGCTCTAGTCCACTGAACCACACAATCCTTAAGAGTAGCGCATCCAGTAGGACTGAATGTTGTACTCGACCCCTGGCTAGTGCAGTGTAGTTATTGATCAATACCACTCGTTCGAGGTGAGCTAGTACACCAAACAGGGAGGAGAATGAAATTAGCATAGAGGCGTCCACACCACCGTATATCCTTGGATAGCGAGTACAACATTCAGTCGTACTGGATGCGCTACTCTTAAGGATTGTGTGGTTCAGTGGACTAGAGCGTCATGTGTTTTCGCTCACCATGAGGCGGGCCAAAGCATCATGGGTTCGACCCCTGGCTAGTACAGTGTACTTATATATATATATATATATATATATATATATATATATATATATATATATATATGACACTGGTTTCAGGGCTGATGTCCACCACATAAATTAATTTTGTATGCAGATTCAAGCGGGTGGGAGTTTGGCAATTTGGGAAGGATATCTGTGGACCTTTCATTCTCCCCTTGATATACATTAATTCCTGGTTAGTGACAGGCATACAGACACACTGCCAAACAGATGGCACATGCGTGGATCGACGGATGGATGTGACGGGATCCAACACACATGACGGGGATGGAGAGCAGACTCAAAACATGACAGGGAGACAGACACAAGACACGATGGAGGGGGAACACAAGCAAGACATGACAGTATAGACTGGTTCCGGCACCTCGTGGAAGGTAATATCGCCACTCACCCGGGGAACCACTACACTAAACTGAATACGAAGTCGAGGCTTCCGCTGGCTTATTGTAATGCACCACACATTATAATATTAGGGATATTACTTGCCCGGAGGTATATTATGCGGACGTGGTCCCAGGCTGGCAACTCATGTGCCTTCGGTCTGAGCTCTAGTGATCACGTTAGTCCCAAGTTGGCGGCTCCCGTGGCTGTGGTTTGAGCTCTAGTGAGCTCTTCTTGTAAGTGGCTCACAACTTTAACGATCTAATAGAAAATCAAACAGTATATATATATATATATATATATATATATATATATATATATATATATATATATATATATATATATATATATATATATATATATATATATATATATATATCAAAAGATCACAGTAAACAGGTGATATCAAAATATGCAAGACAACCACTATGAAAAATAGAAGAATTCAAGCGCTTTCGTGACTACTCACATTATTAAGGAACTAGTTCCTTAATAATGTGAGTATCCACGCTTGAATCTATTTTCATAGTGGTTTCTTCTATATATATATATATATATATATATATATATATATATATATATATATATATATATATATATATATATATATATATATAATATATATATATATATATATATATATGAACTGTGCTGGTGTGAGGGAAAAGTCCATAGATAGGAGTGATGAAAGTGTGAAGGTATGTAGAGTGATGGTTGAATGGTAGTTTGCTTGTTGAGGTGGGGTGAGTGTCTAGCTCGCGCTATACCCCCCCTCCCCTTTTCCACCCGGTGAGAGGTGTAATGCTGGGCTCCGGCCACAGGTTGAAATCACTTGACTAACCACGCCCGATCTCACTGTAAGTACTTCACGGCTGCTCGTATCTTCATTATTTTATGTTCAAGAGCTTTACTCTTTAATTTTTTTGGAGCTTCACTCATGTTTAGCAACATTAACTTCTGCTCTGTCCTGCCTTGGTTTTTGGAAAAGTTATTAGTTTCACCATTTCTTTTAAAGGCCTTATGCCTACTATGTAAATTAATGCTAGAGTGGTGAGTAATTCTTTTGGTTTCTTCCACAGTCCTCTGTTTCCGCACGGATCATCGGATTCAAGGCTGAGTGGGGGGCCGGCGTACTCACCAATTGAGAAACAGAGTAACACCAATTCTTCGCAACACCAGTACTTCCTAAGTCCACACTAGAAACCTCAGGCAACTGTACTTTACCAGGGGACAACTTTCATCTGAGTCCCTGACATCATTTGTGACATTGGATGTGGAAAACTGTGGGATTTGTGGGAAACATCGAGGCAACAACAACAATACCACCACGGAGTCTAATATGGATTCATTGCTTCTGTGTTAACAAGATCAACACGTGTAAATATCTAGCTTTGGATGAGATATATATATTTTTTTGTTTTCATTTTTCTTAAGATAGGCTTATAATAATCATATTTACGTATTTATTATTTACATTTCTTTCTATTAAAATAGTGTTTATTGTTCTGGTTATTATTGTCTTTTTCTATTATACTTTTCCTAAGAAGATTGGCGACAACCTTCACAGTTGGGGACCCTCATCCTCAGTGAAAAGAATAAACTTGCTTCAGGGAAAACTCAAGGTTCTCCCTGAAGCTGTTAGAATTTGTTTTCTAATACCACCACCTATATTCTATGAAGACTTTATTTAAAAACAAAATACATTGACAAAAATACAATAGTAGAACAACATAGATAACATTTCAGAGCTACATCTCGAACACTTCGTCCAGCTCCCCGGTGGTGGGCCGCATACCCAGAATGCTGCAGAAATTTTCCCTTTGGATCGCAACACTGAGTCTCTGAAAGAGGAAGCTGGCCGCCCTGTGATCCTTAGTTTCTATGAAGAGTTTTTCACCCAGATCTTTGAGGAACTTTAGAGCACACTTTCCCCATGCTCAAAGGGTCTCCGACCCTATTAGGATGAAGTTATAGCAGAGGAAAGGCCTTCATATTTGCGGGTCTTCTGGGTCTCCCTGTGGCTGCAGCTCCACCCCTTTCAACTACAGAGTACGGCAAGTAGGTGTCTGCCAATGAGGCGGCACAGGTGTAGTCCCATGCAATCTTCTTACTATCCTTCCAGGGTAGCATAGTGGCTCCACCAGGACGCTTTTGACTTCCGTCAGACCTCTGTACTTGGGGTTCCCATTGGTCTGGGCAACGGACTATGGCGAGGTTTCTCTTTATGATGTCGTTGACCTCCTCATACTTCCTTTCTGACGTGTGACACACGAAACCATGAAGTCCGAATTGATCAGCCGTCGCCCTGCTGCAAATACACTTATGTTCGGCGAGTATGGGGGCGTCTAGGCGAAGAGCAACACCAATCCGAATGACCTGTGGGTCGAGTCGAGTGCCCAGAGAGGAATTAGGAACAGCTAGAAGGAAATCTGAATGTGTGTGTATATATATATATATATATATATATATATATATATATATATGTCGTGCCGATTAGGTAAAACTTGCGATTTTGGCTTAAATAGCAACGCTCACCTTGCCATATAAGACAAATGAAAATTTGTGTATGCAATAATTTCGCCAAAATCATTCTGAACATAACGAAAAAAATATATTTCATTGTGTTTGTTTATTATTAAATTAATGTTAACGTATCTAAAATATATTTAGTTGGGTTAGGCTAAATTAAATTGCGCTTGTTGTAATAAGGTTAGGTAGGTTTTCAAAGTTTCTCTTGGTACAAAATTATAAATTCTTACATTAACATAAATGAAAAAAATATAACTTTAAACGTATAAGAGAAAATTTTAGAAAGGACTTAATTTTAGATGAGTTCTTGCTAATTGACCAGTTTTACCTAATCGGCACGACATATATATATATATATATAGTGGAACCTCGACTTACGAGTTTAATCCGTTCTGTGACCCAGCTCGTAACTCAATTTGCTCTTATGTCAAATAAATTTTCCTCCTTTATAGTGGAATTCCTGCTCTCGGGAGCCAGAACAAAAATACTTCAATATGACGCTAATATAAATTCTACAGCTTATTTCTAGAGGAGGCGGAGAGTGGAAGATAGGCTATTTGCTACTAGATCGTACTGCCACACACACACCTCGCTTGTTTATCTGATTTCATGCTGTAATTCCATGGTCATCATCCTCTTTTTCTTCTCAGCACTGTCCTTTGCACTTATGGTTAGAAAAAAAAATGGCAAAAATAACACGAGAAATGCTTCCATTGAGACAAAACACATGCGACACCTAGTGGCGATGTTTTGAAACTCGATCATTATTATTTTTATTCTTATAATAATTATTAATTATTCTATATAACTATTATTATTATTTTTAATTTAGGGAGCTGGAGCACAGATCCAATTCCCTAGATGAAGAGCCCCTCAGCAGCATCAAGGAACCTAAATTAGTAATAATAATAATAATATAATAAGTTTCGGTTCCCTAAATTAATAATAATAATAATAATAATAATAATGAGAGTTTCAGAACGCCGCCAACTCATTGCACTGTTTACCTCACTGTGGAAGCATTTCTCTCGCATTTGCTTGCATTTTGTGTAGTTATTTTCCCAAATTTCTTTTTTCTAACCATGGGTCCTAAGAAAGTAAGTGCAAAGGACAGTGCTGATAAGAAAAAGAGGATTATGTCCATGGAATTAAAGCATGAAATCATAGATAAACAAGCGAGGTGTGTGGGTTGAGGGGGAAGTGGGGAAGCTCGCTTGTAACTCGGATGTTGGCTCGTAACTCAGAGCAAAAAAATCGACCGAGCGATGGCTCTGATCTCGAAAACTCGTAACTCGAGGTTTCAATGTGTGTACATTATATATATATATATATATATATATATATTATTTTTTTATTAACACATCGGCCTATTCCCACCAAGACAGGGTGGCCCGAAAAAGAAAAACTTTCATCATCATTCACTCCATCACTGTCTTGCCAGAGGGGTGCTTTACACTACAATTATAAAACTGCAACATTAACACCCCTCCTTCAGAGTGCAGACACTGCACTTCCAAATCTCCAGGACTCAAGTCTGGCCTGCCGGTTTCCCTGAATCCCTTCATAAATGTTACTTTGCTCACACTCTAACAGCACGTCAAGTATTAAAAACCATTTGTCTCCATTCACTCCTATCAAATACGGTCACGCATGCTTGCTGGAAATCCAAGCCCCTCGCACACAAAACCTCTTTTACCCCCTCCCTCCAACCTTTCCTAGGCCGATCCCTACCCTGCCTTCCCTCCACTACAGATTTATATACTCTCGAAGTCATTCTGTTTCGTTCCATTCTCTCTACATGTCCGAACCACCTCAACCCCTCCTCAGCTCTCTGGATAATAGTTTTGGTAATCCCGCACCTCCTCCTAATTTCCAAACTCAGAATTCTCTGCATTATATTCACACCACATATTGACCTCAGACATGACATCTCCACTGCCTCCAGCCTTCTCCTCGTTGCAACATTTATCACCTATGCTTCACACCCATATAAGAGCGTTGGTATAACTATACTCTCATATATTCCCTTCTTTACTTCCATGGACAAAGTTCTTTGTCTCCACAGACTCCGAAGTGCACCACTCACCCTTTTCCCCTCATCAATTCTATGATTCACCTCATCCTTCATAGACCTATCTGCTGACATGTCCACTCCCATACTCACCTCCTCCATACTCTCTCCCTCCAATCTGATATCCAATCTTTCATCTCCTAATATTTTTGTTATCCTCATCACCTTACTCTTTCCTATATTCACTTTCAATTTTCTTCTTTTACATACCCTACCAAATTCATCCACCAACTTCTGCAACTTCTCTTCAGAATCTCCCAAAAGCACAGTGTCATCAGCAAAAAGCAACTGAGACAGTCCCACTTTGTATTTGATTCTTTGTCTTTTAACCCCACACCTCTTGCCAAGACCCTCGCATTCACTTCTCTTACAACCCCATCTATAAATATACTGAACAACCACGGTGACAATCACACATCCTTGTCTAAGGCCTACTTTTACTGGGAAATATTCTCCCTCTCTCCTACACACTCAAACCTGAGCCTCACTATCCTCATAAAAGCTCTTCACTGCTTTCAGTAACCTACCTCCTATTCCATACACCTGCAACATCTGCCACATTTCCCCCCTATCATTCGCCTTTTCCAAATCCATAAATGCCACAAAACCTCTTTACCCTTATCTAAATACTGTTCACCTATATGTTTCACTGTAAACACTTGGTCTACACACCCCCTACCTTTCCTAAAGCCCCCTTGTTCATCTGCTATCCTGCTCTCCGTCTTACTCTTAATTCTTTCAATAATAACTCTACCATACACTTTACCTGGTATACTCAACAGACTTATTCCCCTATAATTTTTGCACTCTCTTTTGTCCCCTTTGCCTTTATACAAAGGAACAATACACTCTCTCTGTCAGTCCCTAGGTAACCTACCCTCTTCCATACATTTATTAAATAATTGCACCAACCACTACAAAACTATATCCCCACCTGCTTTTAACATTTCTATCTTTATCCCATCAATCCCAGCTGCCTTACCCCCTTTCATTCTACCCACTGCCTCACAAATTTCCCCCACACTCACAACTGGCTCTTCCATATTCCTACAAGATGTTATTCCTCCTTGCCCTATACACGAAATCCAGCTTCCCTGTCTTCATCAACATTTAACAACTCCTCAAAATATTCCCTCCATCTTCCCGATACCTCTAACTCTCCATTTAATAACTCTCCTCTCCTATTTTTAACTGTCAAATCCATTTGTTCCCTAGGCTCCCTCAACTTATTAATCTCACTCCAAAACTTTTTCTTATTTTCAACAAAATTTGTTGATAACATTTCACACACTCTCTCATTTGCTCTCTTTTTACATTGCTTCACCACTCTCTTTACCTCTCTTTTTCTCTCCATATACTCTTCCCTCCTTGCATCACTTCTACTTTGTAAAAACCTCTCATATGCTAACTTTTCTCCCTTACTACTCTCTTTACATCATCATTCCACAAATCGCTCTTCTTGCCTCCCGCACCCACTTGCCTGTAACCACAAACTTCTGCTGAACACTCTAACACTACATTCTTTAACCTACCCCATACATCTTCGACCCCATTGCCTACACTCTCACTAGCCCATCTCTCCTCCAATAGTTGTTTATATCTTACCCTAACTGCCTCTCTTTTAGTTCATAAACCTTCACCTCTCTCTTACTTACTGCTTCTATTTTCCTTGTATCCCATTTACCTTTTACTCCCACTTTAGCTACAACTTAAAATTGATCTGATATATCTGTGGCCCCTCCATAAACATGTACATCCAACAAACTACTGTCATTACGCCCTACATCATATCATGTATACTTATTTATCCTCTTTTTCTTAAAATATGTATTACCTATAACTAAACCCCTTTCTATACAACGTTCAATCAAAGGGCTCTCATTATCATTTACACCTGGCACCCCAAACTTATTTTTTTTTTTATTAACACATCGGCCGATTCCCACCAAGGCAGGGTGGCCCGAAAAAGAAAAACTTTCATCATCATTCACTCCATCACTGTCTTGCCAGAGGGGTGCTTTACACTACAGTTATAAAATTGCAACATTAACACTCCTCCTTCAGAGTGCAGACACTGTACTTCCCATCTCCAGAACTCAAGTCCGGCCTGCCGGTTTCCCTGAATCCCTTCATAAATGTTACTTTGCTCACACTCCAACAGCACGTCAAGTATTAAAAACCATATGCCTCCATTCACTCCTATCAAATACGCTCACACATGCTTGCTGGAAGTCCAAGCCCCTCGCACTCAAAACTTCCTTTACCCCCTCCCTCCAACCTTTCCTAGGCCGACCCCTACCCCGCCTTCCCTCCACTACAGATTTATACACTCTCGAAGTCACTCTGTCTCGTTTCATTCTCTCTACATGTCCAAACCACCTCAACAACCCCTCCTCAGCTCTCTGGACAATCGTTTTGGTAATCCCGCACCTCCTCCTAATTTCCAAACTCCGAATTCTCTGCATTATATTCACACCACACATTGACCTCAGACATGACATTTCCACTGCCTCCAGCCTTCTCCTCGTTGCAACATTCATCACCCATGCTTCACACCCATATAAGAGCGTTGGTATAACTATACTCTCATACATTCCCCTCTTTACTTCCATGGACAAGGTTCTTTGTCTCCACAGACTCCGAAGTGCTCCACTCACCCTTTTCCCCTCATCAATTCTAGGATTCACCTCATCCTTCATAGACCCATCCGCCGACATGTCCACTCCCAAATATCTGAATACATTCACCTCCTCCATACTCTCTCCCTCCAATCTGATATCCAATCTTTCGTCACCTATTCTTTTTGTTATCCTCATCACCTTACTCTTTCCTATATTCACTTTCAATTTTCTTCTTTACACACCCTACCAAATTCATCCACCAACCTCTGCAACTTCTCTTCAGAATCTCCCAAAAGCACAGTGTCATCAGCAAAAGCAACTGTGACAACTCCCACTTTGTATTTGCTTCTTTATCTTTTAGCCCAACACCTCTTGCCAAGACCTCGCATTCACTTCTCTTACAACCCCATCTATAAATATATTGAACAACCACGGTGACATCACACATCCTTGTCTAAGGCCCACTTTTACTGGGAAATAGTCCCCTTCCCTCCTACACACTCTAACCTGAGCCTCACTATCCTCATAAAAACTCTTCACTGCTTTCAGTAACCTTCCTCCTATTCCATACACCTGCAACATCTGCCACATTGCCCCCCAAACTTATATATATATATATATATATATATATATATATATATATATATATATATATATATATATATAGATATATAAGGATATATAAGGATAGTGAGGCTCAAGTTAGAGTGTGTAGGAGGAAGGGACTATTTCCCAGTAAAAGTGGGCCTTAGACAAGGATGTGTGATGTCACCGTGGTTGTTCAATATATTTATAGATGAGGTTGTAGAGAAGTGAATGCGAGGGTCTTGGCAAGAGTGTGGGGTTAAAAGATAAAGAATTAAATACAAAGTGGGAGTTGTCACAGTTGCTTTTGCTGATGACCCCGGGGGGGGGAAATTGCAGAGGTTGGTGGATGAATTTGGTAGGGTGTGTAAAAGAAGAAATTGAAAGTGAATATAGGAAAGATAGGTGATGAGGATAACAAAAGATTAGTATGAAAGATTGGATATCATATTGGAGGGAGAGAGTATGGAGGAGGTGAAAGTATTCAGTATTTGGGAGTGACATGTCAGCAGATGGGTCTATGAATGATGAGGTGAATCATAGAATTGATGAGGGAAAAGTGATGGAGCATTTCTGAGATCTGTGGAGACAAAGAACTTTGTCCATGGAAGTAAAGAAGGGAATGATGAGAGTATAGTTATACCAAATCAGGGTGTGAAGCATGGGTGATGAATGTTGCAACGAGGAGAAGGCTGGAGGCAGTGGAGATGTCATGTCTGAGGTCAATGTGTGGTGTGAAATAATGCAGAGCAATTCGAGTTTGGAAATTAGGAGGAGGTTCAGGATTACCAAAACTATTATCCAGAGCTGAGGAGGGGTTGTTGAGGTGGTTCAGACATGTAGAGAGAATGGAACGAGACAGAACTAACTTCGAGTGATAAATCTGTAGTGGAGGGAAGGGGAGGTACGGCCTCAGGTAGAAAAGGTTGGAGGGAGGGGAAAGACTTCCACCAAGCATGTGTGAGCGTATTTGATGGGAGTGAATGGAGACAAATGGTTTTTAATACTTGACGTGCTGTTGGAGTGTAGCAAAGTAACATTTATGAAAGGATTCAGGAACGGCAGGCCGGACTTGAGTCAGAAGATGGGAAGTACAGTGTCTGCACTCTGAAGGAGGGTGTTAATGTTGCAGTTTATAACTGTAGTGTAAAGCACCCCTCTGGCAAGACAGTGATTTAGTGAATGATGATGAAAGTTTTTCTTTTCGGGCCAACTGCCTTGGTGGGAATCGGCCGATGTGTTAATAAATAAATAAATAAATATATATATATATATATATATATATATATATATATATATATATATATATATATATATATATAATATATATATATATATATATATATATATATATATATATATATTATGTATCTTTTGTAAGTGTATTTTGGGGTCTAAAAGGACTAATCTAATTCACATTATTCCTTATGGGAACAAATTCGTTTGGTAACGGTACTTCAACAGCATTCTGGAACGAATTAATTACGAAAACCGGGGGTCCACGTACTTGATTTGACTTCCTACTCACTTGCTATCGACTCTTTATATACACATGTTCTTCTCTCATTTTTGTATCTACTGAAGAAGTCTCCAGCTAGGGGTCGTAATATACAGACAGCTTCATCTTTTGTGATCCCGTCTCCATGTGGGATACTACTACGCAGTGACAATTGTTCATTGCAGTTTCAATGGTTATATTTATGTTTCTTAGATAAGAGATTTCCTTATTTTTTAGGATGAAAAGTGAATATGTGAGCTGGGCTTTTTTAATAGTTGGCATTAGCTTTCTTTCAACTAGTCTGATGCACCAACCATGGTATCCTAGTTTGGAGAATTATGCTGTGAGAATATATTTTCTTTGTCCGACTTTGATGGGCTACGAATCCCAAGTGCAGGTAAGAATATGCTTGAGGTGGTGCTCTTTTTTAATTTGTATTGAATGGTAACTAGAAATAAACATATCAGTGTGAATGGTCTTCATATAATCTCAAAATTCAAATTGATCATTTTTCTGGTAAGCACATCAAGGAATCATAGTTGATTGCTTCTCATTCAATTTTAAACTGTATAGAAAAAAACAAGTTGGTTGAGTTTCTCAAAGAATGTGCCAAAACTTTTCCCACATGATGTAAAAGACACCTACAACAGATCATATCTGGTGGTTTGATTCCGGGAAGGATGGTAGTTTCATAGTACGTATTACTAATATAGATTAGCATCTACGGGAAAGAGTGGACTTTCAATACTGTAACCAAATTTGTTTAAAATTTCATTGTTGAAAGAGAAAAACATTTGTAGCAACACATAATTTGTTGAGGATGGAAAGTGGAATGTATACTCTCCATTATATTGCAAATCACTTGGCAGCATGATTACATTTGCTTAAATAATGATACCTAGTATTAAAAAAAAAGACAGCACAATAGCTAAAGCAGTTAGTTTTAAAACTGCAAACATCATTACTACAAAGCCTATATTATTTAATAATCCAATGAATTAATTAATTAGGCTTATACAGAGAGCTGTTTAATAATTATAAATAAATGTTCTTAGTATTGTTTACGGATGGCTTTTAATATATTGAGATGCTCGTTAAGTGGAACATAGTCTTTGGCAATTGTAAAATAACTTAAGCTAATATTTGCAAACATTACTACCCTCAACTTCCTGATCGAATTCGACCAGATTTCTTGACTTCCATATGTATCCCGGTTCCAAGGATCAAAACCGTGTTCTGGTCTTGATCCAGACCTAGAAGCATCAAAACATAACGAAAAAAACCGAGAGATATTAGATTCTAATTAACTCTGACGGGTTCCCGGGTCCTCTGACTGACGGGTTCCCGGGTCCTCTGACTGACGGGTTCCCGGGTCCTCTGACTGACGGGTTCCCGGGTCCTCTGACTGACGGGTTCCCGGGTCCTCTGACTGACGGGCTTCCCTGTCCTCTGACGACGGGCTTCCCCGGGTCCGTCCTTGACCTGACGGGGCTTCGGTCCTCTGACTGACGGGCTTCCGGGTCCTCTGACTGACGGGCTTCCGTGTCCTCTGACTGACGGGCTTCCGAGTCCTCTGACGGGCTTCAGGGTCCTCTGACTGACGGGCTTCAGGGTACTCTGACTGACGGGCTCCCGGGTACTCCTGTACAGTCTTTTTTTTATTTATGTTATACTAATAATCACCTTAACAAATGTAAACAGTTTTGCTTAAATTTATTTAATGAAAATTTTAGACTTGACTGTATAAAAATTAAGGTAGGGAGAGATAGTACAGTAGATTATTACCAAGATATTAATTATTTAGCATCTACAAAACAGTGATAAAATACACATTAAATTTAAAATGTCTGCAACTTACCATAGAGTTCCAAGATGTTCTGTACACGTTGTCCCTAAAAAATACCAAGGTACCCGAAATAGTCTAAGGTTACCTGCTTTCCCAGAGGGGACTCTGAAGGGATGGGAAAACGATAGATGACAGAAGTTATGTTGGAATTATTCGGGTCGGGATTAAAGGAATTCCGCCTTTTTATCTTGAATTATCCCTCCTGGTTTGGGATTTGACATACTCTTCCATTCTTTTTATTCCCGTGCCATAACCTCTCTTGCACAAGGCATGTCAGGATAATGCATCACTATCATTGGTAAACTCAGAGTGCCAAAGTTTGTCACTCGTTTCTATATACCACGTGACAAAGGAGTGTTTCTGATATTGCCCACAAATTCTTGGTTAGTGTGCTAATATTATCTAATGAGTACCCTGATACTCTTGTTCCTGCTGAGAGAGTTAACACTTGGCCGATACGGTTTTAATGCGCAATTACATACGCACAAGCGGATAGTCTTCTCGTAATCGGTACAGGTGATACACTGCCTAATTGATGCAGACACATCGATAAACGTCTAGTTGAGAAGTTATGTTTTGTTACAAAATGATAATTAATGCATAACGACACGTTACTATTGGAATTATATCGTGAGAATTATAACATTAAAATTACATTATGAGACATGCTGTCACATGTAAATAACTATTAATCTAATCAAACTAGTATTTGATTGTCAGAAAAAGTAGTCTTGTGGCAACACTTTTTATTATAACTTCAGGCGACTAACTCGATGGTTCTTTTCCAGAGCAATTCTATGATTAATATTTCATAATAATAAAATAAGGTGTTACTTTTGGGCTAATAACAGGAAGAGAATTCTTTTAAAAGGAAGTCATCATAAAATGCATTAAGCACAGAAAATGTAAATTTGTTCATACTAGGCATTGTTTTCCATACCAGCAACACCTGGCTTGTGTTCCACTTGTTTCAGATCATCGTGCCACATGCACTGGCCCAAGAGAGATTCTTAGAATGCATAAAAATTAGCCAGCTCGAAAACAAGCCTGGTGCTCCTGGGTATGAGAAACAACGCCTAGTGTCTACAGGGCCGGATTTAGATCATGGGGGGCCTGGGGCACTTTAGGTTTGGGGGCCCTCAACATGGAAATTAAATTGAATTACAAATAAGAAATGAACTAAAATGAATGATAAACAGCAGTTTTCGAAAAAAAAATATGATAGGTTTCGAAGAAGACGTCTGATTTTATTTTTCTCAAATTTATTGACTTAAAGAATAAGGTGAACTATAATTTTCCGTTTGTAATATATTCCATCTACACTATATAATAATTACCGATATGTATTTATTTATATCTTTGGTGTCACGCTTTCGGTATCTATCTATATATATTTTTTGTATAATAATTTGCTAATGGACCAACCGACCAACTAGACATTTAAATTAAAATAGTGTAATTTATAAAAGGTAGAAATCAGAACCGTCTAACTTCAAGAAAGAAATTGATTCAATCTTCTTTTTGTAAAAAATAACCCTATTAGGAGAGGGCAGCTTATAACAGCCTATTTGGAGAGGGTCAGCTTATAACAGCCTATTAGGAGAGGGTCAGCTTATAACAGCCTATTAGGAGAGGGCAGCTTATAACAGCCTATTAGGAGAGGGCAGCTTATAACACCCTATTAGGAGAGGGCAGTTTATAACAGCCTATTAGGAGAGGGCAGCTTGTAACAGCCTATTAGGAGAGGGGCAGCTTATTACAGCCAAGAAAGGCTTCTTCATCAGTTTTTTACTTTTTAGTTAATTTACCATGGATCTTAAAGAATACTTCAAATATTAATTCTGTTATGGGCGTACACCTCCAGGACACTAGTAAAATCATTCAATCCCATTATAATTATAATATCTAGCCTGTGTTTATTCATATCTTTGGCGTAGAAGTTCTAGGAAAAAGGTAGAAAAATAGGGGTATTCCATTTATAGGGATAAAAATGTATCAACGGAAATAGGACATCAAAAGAGAAATTTATACCGATGAAAAAAAAATAGATGCCGATGAAAAAAACTTGTATAATAATAATTTCATAGGGAATGTCTAAAATATAACAATAATAAAAGGTATATGTTGCCTGGCTAAGATAACACAAGACTAAAAATTGAATTTCTCTATACAATTTAACCACAAATAGTTTAGTTTAACCTATCAAATTATAACAAAATTTTGAATTTTAATTTGATCATACAATTTCTAAAAAATTCTCTCAAATAGTTTAGTATGATTTATTGAATAAATCAGGTGACTTTCTAGTGGTGATATAAATTACTTGTTTTCAGATAAGGTATGAAGTTGTGGTGCTGTTATTTTTTAAATTGTGGACATCAATGCAAAGTTTTTCTTTTTAACATTCTGCATAATTTTTCCATTCTTCAGCAAATCACCAAATTTACAAATCAAACATTACATAAGTAAGTGGAATTAGCAAACCATACATCACATTTATGCATCACATAATCACACTGCAATATCAACAAATAGTCTTTCTTTCTACACTCAGCATCTGCCAAATCTTTAACTAACTCATCAAACTGTATCTTCTTGAGGACACAGCTCTCAACATCCAACAGAGCACAACATCCAACAGAGCACTTAGTCTTTCATGGGTCATTGTCGTTCTCAGATAATTCTTTATCAGTACCAATTTGCTGAACGACCTTTCTCCTGAACAACTAGTGACCATCATGCTCAAATATATTCTAAGGGCAACATTAACACCTGTAGTAAAGCTGCTGTTAAGATGAGTGAGACATGACCTGAGTTTGGCAAAGGCTGCAAACTGGACAATTTCCTCAACAAACACTACTGAAGTCTTGAGGGTAAACACTGATAAGTTTCTTAGCCTCATTTTTTTATCTCTGCATCAGGTAGACTACATAAGTTGACTATTATATTGAACCTGTCATACACTGCTTGGTATGCTACCCTGCGTTGTTGTAAGGCAATACACAACTGATCTAAAATGACATTGAAAGTTTCACATCTGAATTTTTCTTTGGGAGACAAAACAACTTTATCTGAGTCAGATGTTGGGTTTGCATCGTATTGCTTGTTTCTCCTCCTTTGCCTGCTTGTAGTTGATTTGTAGTCTGTGTTGCCACAGATGTTCCTAGCATCCACTTCCAGCTCTTCATACCTATTTCGAATTGATTTCACAAACCTTTCCAGAGAATCAATTAAATCCACCACCTTTTTCAGGTCAACATCAACACCTTGGAAAGCTTTGCTTGTACTGTTGAATCGTATAAGGATTATGTTCTAGGTCTTAGCCATCAGAACAGTTTCAAGACAATCCATTTTGTCTCCCAATGCCCGAGCTTCATGTCTTGCTTCGGGTGTTTGCTCCAAGTCACTTTCAATATTTCTGAGGGCATTTTGAATAGAGTTGTATCCATGTACAAGGGCTTCAGTAGCTTCATCTCTTCCTGACCAACGAGTGCCTGAAAGAGACTTCACAGTTAGTGCTCTTTTCTTTCCTTCCAAAGATTTCATTAGATTTGCCCATCTGCGTGTTGACGCAGAAAAAAAAGGTGTATAAGCTCTGTTTTAAGCCAAAATAACTAAGAGTTTCCACACAGCAAGAGGCAGCAGCCTGTCCTACAAGATTCAGTGAGTGAATAAAAACTGCTGCTGAGTTCTTATTTTTAAGTTTGGTCTGCATTCCTGTGTAGCAACCGTACATAATACTGGCTTTGTCGTAGGACTGTCCTCTTCAGTCTTCAAAATTAATACCTTCTTCTTCCAGAAATTCTAGCAGAGATGCAGACAGCACTTCAGCCTTGTGAGAGCCAGTCTGCAGGAAACGACATATCCCACAATCACTGTTAGCTGGTCAACATGAGCCAGGTCTGGTATTGAATCAACTGAAACTGACAAGTACTTTGCAGTTTTAAGCGCTGTCACAATATAATTCCTAACATATTTCGCCATCAGCAGAACAATTTCTTCGTAGATTGTTGGTGATAAATCTATATGAATGCATACCACTTCCAGGATTGCCAGATTCTTTAAGGTGTCCCATCAGAAATGGATCAAATTGTGCAATAAGTTCCATGATACCTAAAAAGTTCCCATTATGCTTTGATCCTATGATCTCGTCACTACCCGTAAATTCCAGGCCTCTCTCAGCTAAAAAGACTGTCACTGCCACAACACGGCGCAATACTTCACACCAGTATTTCTTGTTTTCATGAACTTGTTTCTCAAACTGCCTATCAACATGATAGGAATCCTTACATCCAAGATTAAACTTTAGCACAGAGTTTCGGTGACCTTGACTTTTTTCATGAATTTTCATTTTTTCCTTTGCTTTTTTCCAGCCATTAAAACCATCCTTGCTGGAAAACCTGTCACATCAGCTGGACATCAGAATACAATAAAAACAATAAACAACACCATTTGATGGGCTGTACAGGAGCCACTTTCGCAAATGCTGCTCACCATTGTCGTGAATAGAATAAAACATGGAATTCTTGAAATGACGACAATGCCTGTTCAGCTTTTCCACACTGATAGGGTCAACAAGAAAGGTGGTGGAGTGGCGATGTATGTCAGAGATAATTTAAATTGTTGTGTTAGACAAGATATAAGATTAGAAACATCGGACACAGAATCTGTTTGGCTACAGTTTCTCGAGGGTCGTGAAAAATTAATTTTGGGTGTGATTTACAGGCCCCCAAGCCTGGATATGGAGCGCAGTAAGCTGCTATGGGACGAAATTCATAAGGCGTCTAGATATGAAAATGTTGTGTTAATGGGAGATTTTAACTTTAGACAAATTGATTGGAACAATGTGACAGGTAATCTTGAGTCTAGTGACTCAAGATTACCAACTAGAGGTAGCAACTTGCTTGATTTGGTTATTGCCAACAAAGAATCACTAATTAATAATCTTGAGGTTAATGAAGAGCTTGGGAAAAGCGATCACAAATCACTTAGTTTCAATATATCATGGAATTACCCAGGTAACTGCAATCAAGTCTCTATTCCAGACTTTCGTTTAGCCGGCTTCATGGGGCTGAGAAATTACCTAGGCGGGCTAAATTGGGATGACCTGACTATGGGTCAAGTAGGTGGTTTTTGGTTGCCAATATGACGTTTTCCAGAGCGTAGTTCTAGCTGCCCAGACAACTTTTGTTCCGAGTAGGGAAATTAGATCTAACAAAAATGATCCTAAATGGATGAACAATATATTAAAACATCTCATTGGTCAAAAGAGAGGCATATACAGGCGTATCAAAAGAGGGGATGGACAGATAAGAAATCAATATTTTCAATTAAAGAGAGAAATAAAAAAAGGAATAAGAAAAGCAAAAAGGGATTATGAGACTAAGGTCGCAAGGGATTCGAAGACTAACCCAAAAGGGTTCTTTCAGGTATACAGAAGTAAGATTAGGGACAAGATAGGCCCACTTAAGAGTAACTCAGGACAGATCACAGACAGTGATAAGGATATGTGTGAATTTTTCTATCCTTACTTCCTCTCAGTTTTTACTCAGGAAGATACTAGCAGAATTCCAGAAATAATAAATTATGTTGAACAGGAAGATAATAGACTATGCTCGATTGGGGTAACTAGTGACATGGTCCTCACACAAATAGAGAAATTAAAACCTAACAAATCCCCAGGCCCTGATGAACTGTTTGCAAGAGTTTTAAAAGAATGTAAAGGGGAACTTTGCAAACCTATGGCAAATCTTTTCAATATATCACTACAAACTGGCATAGTGCCAGACAAGTGGAAATGGGCAAATGTAATACCTATTTACAAGGCAGGTGACAGGTCCTTAGCTTCGAACTATAGACCAATAAGCCTTACCTCCATAGTTGGTAAATTTATGGAATCAATAATTGCCGAGGCAATTCGTAGCCATCTTGAAAGGCATAAATTGATTAATGAATCTCAACACGGTTTTACTAAGGGGCGTTCCTGTCTTACGACTTTACTAACTTTTTTCACTAAGGTGTTTGAGGAGGTAGATCATGGTAATGAATATGATATTGTGTATATGGACTTCAGTAAGGCTTTCGATAGAGTTCCACATCAGAGGCCATTGAGGAAACTTAAGGCACACGGAATAGGTTAAATTCTTTCCTGGGTAGAGGCATGGTTGACAAATAGGCGGCAGAGAGTTTGCATAAATGGGGAGAAATCAGAATGTGGGCACGTCTCAAGTGGTGTCCCACAGAGGTCAGTTTTGGGCCCCCTGTTGTTTACAAATTACATAAACGACATAGATGAGGGAATAAATAGCAACATAAGCAAATTTGCTGATGACACCAAAATAGGCCGTCCAATTCATTCTAATGAGGACATTAAAGCACTCCAGGATGATTTGAATAGACTGATGCAGAGGTCGAAGAAGTGGCAGATGCAGTTTAATGTAGACAAATGCAAAGTTCTAAATTTTGTGCAGGACAATAACCGTGCCACATATAAAATGAATAATGTAGATCTTAATACTTGTGATTGCGAGAAGGATTTAGGAGTTCTGGTTAGCAGTAATCTGAAACCAAGACAACAGTGCATAAGTGTTCGCAATAAAGCTAACAGAATCCTTGGCTTCATATCAAGAAGTATAAATAATAGAAGTCCTCAGGTTGTTCTTCAACTCTATATATCTTTGGTTAAGCCTCATCTAGATTATACTGCACAGTTCTGGTCACCGTATTACAGAATGGATATAAATGCACTGGAAAACGTACAGAGGAGGATGATAAAGTTGATCCCATGTATCAGAAATCTTCCCTATGAGGATAGACTGAGGGCCCTGAATCTGCACTCTCTAGAAAGGCGTAGAATTAGGGGAGATATGATTGAGGTGTATAAATGGAAAACAGGAATAAATAAAGGGGATGTAAATAGCGTGCTGAAAATATCCAGCCAAGACAGGACTCGCAGCAATGGTTTCAAGTTGGAAAAGTTCAGATTCAGGAAGGATATAGGAAAGCACTGGTTTGGTAATAGAGTTGTGGATGAGTGGAACAAACTCCTGAGTACCGTCATAGAAGCTAAGACGATGTGTAGTTTTAAAAATAGGTTAGATAAATGCATGAGTGGGTGTGGGTGGGTGTGAGTTGGACCTGACTATCTTGTGCTACTAGGTCAGATGCCGTACTAATTCCTTAAGTGGAAGTGACCTGACTACCTGGAGTTTACCTAGAAAGGGTTAACTCCAGGTGGTCGGGGATAAGCAGGGGAGTGATAGACCTGCCTTGCATGGGTCAGTAGGCCTGCTGCAGTGTTCCTTTTTTCTTATGTTTCTTATAATAACGTTGCGATTCAGGGTATGAGTCGGAATCATTTTTGTTTTGACATATGGTGGCAGTTGACCAAAAGGACACATGCTTTTTTCTGACAGGAAACCACATGGCTGGGTGTGAATCACATGGTGGCGCTTCACTGTCCATGTCTACAGAAGTATCTGTAGAATGTGGTTGTGATTCATCACCTTCACTATCTTGATTTGCTATGTTCTTTTTATTTTCTGCAGATGTACTTGGGAATGCGGGTGGGACCTCAGAAGACACATCATCTGGTAGTGGTACTGGTACTTCATTAGTAGCTTCAATGTTTTCCAATACGGAAGCAGAGAAAAATTCTGTAAGGCGTTTTGTCTTTGCCAAGACCGCAGCATTTCTTTCGCTTGATTCTTAAGAACTTTTTCTTTTCTGAGCTCCTGACAACTGAATTTTCCGTGGCGTACTGGGTCTTCTGAAAAAAATAAGATTTTTAATATTTATGTAATGACAATGTAGTTAATGACACACACACTCACACACACACAAACACACACACACACACCACACACACACACACACACACACACACGAGCGGTGTACCGCAGGGGTCAGTCCTAGGACCAGTGTTATTCCTGGTATATGTAAATGACATGACGGACGGGATAGACTCAGAAGTGTCTCTATTCGCGGATGATGTGAAAATAATGAGGAGAATCACATCGGAAGAGGACCAAGCAGGGCTGCAAACAGACCTGGACAAGCTCGACATCTGGTCTAGCAGATGGCTTCTCGAATTCAATCCCTCCAAATGCAAAGTCATGAGGATCGGAGAAGGGCAAAGAAGACCGCTGACAGAGTACAAGCTAGGCGGACAAAGGCTACAAACCTCGGCAAAGGAGAAAGACCTTGGAGTGAGTATAACGCCAAGCACGTCTCCGGAGGCACACATCAACCAGATAACTGCGGCAGCATATGGGCGTCTGGCAAACTTTAGATTAGCGTTCCGTTACCTTAACAAGGAATCGTTAAAGACACTGTATACCGTGTAAGTCAGGCCCATACTAGAATATGCAGCATCAGTCTGGAACCCACACCTGGTCAAGCACGTAAGGAAACTGGAGAAAGTGCAAAGGTTTGCGACAAGGTTAGTTCCACAACTCAGGGGTCTGTCTTATGAAGAAAGATTGAGGGAAATAGGACTAACAACACTGGAGGAAAGAAGGGTCAGAGGAGACATGATAACGACATACAAAATGCTGCGGGGAATTGACAAGGTAGATAGTGACAGGTTGTTTCAGAGAGGGAACACAGAAACAAGGGGACACAACTGGAAGCTGAAGACTCAGATGAGTCAAAGGGATGTCAGGAAACATTTCTTCAGCCACAGAGTAGTCAGGAAGTGGAATGGACTAGAGAAAGATATAGTGGAGGCAGGAACCATACATAGTTTCAAGACAAGGTATGATAAAGCTCCTGGAGCAGGGAGAGCAGAGACCCAGTAGCAGACAGCGAAGAGGCGGGGCCAGGAGCTGAGTCTCGACCCCTGCAACCACAATTAGGTGAGTACAATTAGGTGAGTACACAGGCTGCAAGCCTGGTCCAGCAATTGGCTTCTGGAGTTCAACCCCACCAGACGGAGTACAGTCTAGGGGGCCAGAGACTACAAACCTCACTCAAGGAAAAAGATCTTGGGGTGAGTATAACACCAAGCACATCTCCTGAGGCGCACATCAACCAAATAACTGCTGCAGCATACGGGAGCCTAGCAAACCTAAGAACAGCATTCCGACATCTTAATAAGGAATCGTTCAGGACCCTGTACACTGTGTACGTTAGGCCCATATTGGAGTATGCAGCACCAGTTTGGAACCCACACCTAGCCAAGCACGTAAAGAAACTAGAGAAAGTGCAAAGGTTTGCAACAAGACTAGACCCGGAGCTAAGGGGTATGTCCTACGAGAAGAGGTTAAGGGAAATCGACCTGACGACACTGGAGGACAGGAGAGATAGAGGGGACATAACTATATATAAAATACTGAGAGGAATTGACAAGGTTGGCAGAGACAGAATGTTCCAGAGATGGGACACAGCAACAAGGGGACACAGTTGGAAGTTGAAGACTCAGATGAATCACAGGGCTGTTAGGAAGTATTTCTTCAGTCACAGGGTGGTCAGGAAGTGGAATAGTTTGGGAAGAGATGTAGTGGAGGCAGGATCCATTTATAGCTTCAAGAAGAGGTATGATAAAGCTCATGTCGCAGGGAGAGTGACCCAGTAACGGCCAGTGAAGAGGCGGGGCTAGGAGCTATGTCTCGACCCCTGCAACCACAACTAGGTGAGTACAACTAGGTGAGCACACACACACACACACACACACACACACAAACACACACATACACAGGTGAGCGTGTTAAATAGGAGTGAATGAAGACGAATGGTTTTTAGGACCTGACGAGCTGTTCGAGTGTGAGCAGGGTAATATTTAGTGAAGGGATTCAGGGAAACCGGTTAGCCGGACTTGAGTCCTGGAAATGGGAAGTACAATGCCTGCACTTTAATAGAGGGGGTTGGGACATTTGCTGTTTGGAGGAACTTCTAAACTGTCGTATCTGAGCGCCTCTGCAAAGACAGTGATTATGTGAGTGATGGTGAAAGTATTGAATGATGATGAAAGTATTTTTCTTTTTGGGTCACCCTGCCGATGTGTTTATATATATATATATATATATGCTAGGAATTCGCAATTGTAATCTCTAGTTGTGTCGATGCATGCAGGGGATGAGATGAAAAGCTGTAAGCCTTCCTGCCTGAAAGCTGGCTGCCTTGGAATAACGTCTAGCGAAAGCTGGATGCCAAGGTATTGGACCAGTGTGGTACGGTCGGTAAAGCACTGCGTACCTTGTCATGAGGTTCGTAGGTTCGAGTCTCCGTCGGCCAGAGATCAGTGTTTGTATATATATATATATATATTATATTATATATATATATGCAAGACAAGCCTCCGGTTAGTGGAAAGATATCCCCCCCCCGTGGTTTGTCTTGCATAGTTATGATCACCTATCTGGAGGGTGCCTATCTGCGAGTGTTTGCATATTTATATATATTATATCTATATCTATATATATATTATATATATATATATATATATATATATATATATATATATATATATATATATATATATATATATATATACATATACATTAGGTTATAACTTTTTCACTTTTTTCCAAATAACATCTCCTGTGTCATAAATTGATGAACTTTTGTTTACAGACAATGGAAAAGTCCTTAATTCCTCTCAGTTTTCAAAAATGGTCAACCATAAATAAAAACTATGAATCACCAAATATCTGCGTTACTACTCATAAGTAGCAACTCAGGAAAGTACTAATTGGCAACTCACATTAATGAAAAATATTAACATTCATATATTTACGTTGCTGATCATAAGTATCAACTCAGAAAATTACTAATTGGCAACTCTATATACTGGCGTCTACTATTGTGTGGTCAAGTTGCAAGTGAAAAAAACTATTCATTCTTCAGAAAGAGGAAACTGCCTGCTGGATCAGCTTCAGCATCAACATCTTAGGATGATGCATCGAGTGAGAGTGATAGTGAAGGTGACGGAGCGAGTATGAAGATGAAGATGAAAGTGCTGCTCCACCAACCAGAAAACACAACAAAAGTAAAGTTGCAACCAGTTTGGTGACATCAACAACAGTATCAACAAGTAAAGTCACCAAGATATGCCAACAGTTGTCAGTTGATGTCACTGACATCGCTACAGCAAGTGAAGCAGCAATTTACAAGTCAACAAACAAAGAAGCTGATAAATTGAAGGAGGAAATGATGGAAAAGTTGCAACTAGAAGAATGGTGTTTACATTTTGATGGAAAGAACATTGAGGAAAATGAGTATCAGGAAGTAGTACTTAAAAATGAAAGAACCGAAGTAAAACTGAATACACTGCATTTGAAAGATGGCGAGGAATGGCAAAAGTTATTGATGAATACAACTTATGGAATGCAATAAAGATGATCATTGTTGATACAACAAACGTTAACACAGGGAAGAAGAGTGAAGCTGTTGTTAAACTGCAACGAATGTTCTCAGAGAAGGGGATTAGCAAACCACAATTTATCAGTTGTCAGCATCACGTTCTGGACAGGATTCTCTGTTTGGTAATGGATGAAAATCTTGGTGCTAAAACCAGTTCTGCAAACATATCGCAACTGGTGAAGAATTATGAGGAACTAAAGGCACAGTTTGATAATGGAACATAAGAGATCCTCCATAAATCAGGATGGAGAGATGATATGAAGTTTTTGTACCATCAAACACAAGTGTTTAGATTCTTTGAAGAAAAAGGGCGCTTTCCTTTTATTAACTTTCAGAAAATTCCAAACATCAGCAATGCGAGGTGGAATTCAAGAGGCATTCTAGCTATTCTTGCATTCATTCTTATACCTACAAGACGGAAGACTTTGAAGAAGATATGTAGATTCATTTCATACACCTGGAGGAAAATGACTTCAAGAAATTGTCAGAAATATTGAAACCTTACAAAAAAGCTCTGAACTCATTGAAAAATTACTGGAAGCAGGAGCCGTCTGCACTCAGTATACCAAGAAGTAATCAGTGTACTGAACGTGCAATCAAAGTTATGCAGGAACTGTATACTGTCTGCAGAAGCAAAAACAAACTGCAACTTCGGTTTATTCTAAGCAATAAGTAGTAATATATGTACAAACATGATAACAATGATGCTGTAAGCTGTTTTATTTGTTATTAATATTACATGAAATATGCATTCAAGTTATTTGTTTTCGTTACTCGTTTTTTTCATTTAGTGGCGACATTTTGTAAAAAGATATTGAAATGAAAGGTCATTTCTTTGCTTTTACGCAAAAGTTCATCTGATTAAGGTACAGGAATATTACGTTGTAAAAAAGTTATAACCCTAATATATATAAGAACATAAGAAAGAAGGAACACTGCAGATGCCTACTGGCCCATGTGAGGCAGATCCAATTATCTTACCGGCTTAAGCCAATGCCTTAACCTAGTTAGGTCAGGTTACATTCACTCAAGGAAGGAGCACGGCATCTGACCTAGTAGCACAAGCTAGTTAGGTCAAACTCACACCCACCCACACCCACTCATGTATTTATCTAAGCTATTTTTAAAACTACACAACATCTTAGCTTCTACGACGGTACTCGGGAGTTTGTTCCACTCATCCACAACTCTATTACCAAACCAGTGCTTTCCTATATCCATCCTGAATCTGAATTTTTCCAACTTAAAGCCATTGTTGTGAGTCCTGTCTAGGCTAGATATTTTTAGCACTCTATTTACGTCCCCTTTATTCATTCCTGTTTTCCATTTATACACTTCAATCATATCCCCCTAATTCTACACTTTTCTAGAGAGTGCAGATTCAGGGAGGGTTGCTTGATCTCATTGCTGATCTTCTAGTGACAGATTCAGTGCCTTCTTTAAGGTTGATCTCATGAGTGCTTCATATTCGTTGAGTGTTGGGTTGTCAAAAGAGGGTGCTCACCTCAGGAAGTAAGTGAGTCTTGGCAGAGTAAGACACCTTGTGAAGAGATACAGGGCATTATGGGCATCAAGATTGCTTATTCTCTCTTCCATTCTCCTCAGGTCATTCAGTTTGTCCTTGAGGACCATGTCGATGGCCTGGTGACCCAGCGGAGCTCCCAAGACGGTGCTGTTGGATGGAGTGGTAGTACAGACTTCCGGGAGGATTGTTTGCACAGCATTGATTATTTCCTGCTTCGTTGTGATGATTTCACACTTGGAGGGATTGAGGATGAGTTCCAAGGCTTCTCCCTGTATCTTCACCAGTTATAGGTTCTCTAACAGGGACTCTTCAGTACCTGCCAGAGTGCCTTCATCCAGGTACCAAATGTTGAGCTCGCTGTATAGGCTGGAAGTTAGTTCTCTTACTGCCAAGCAGAAGAGAAGTGGAGTGAGTGGATCACCCTGCTGAACACCCTCAGATGAGGGAATTTCATGTTCGCCAAACAAGAGAATTGAGGGTTTGCTGTAGCCACCTGAAATGAAGGAAAAAAGACTGGGGAACCAATCCTGAACGACCGGCAAGACCATGTCTCTCTTCACCATATTAAAGGCATTTCTAAAGTCAAGTTTGACTACGGCCTTGTCTCCTGGTAGGTCCCTGATGTAGGCCTTGCCGCATGAACTGTGGCTTCACTGCCTTGAGAGACCCCAAAGCCCAGTTGGCTTTGGCTGGAGTAAACTGGCAGCTTCTAGGCGAATGTTTCTTACTGCTGCTTTGGTAACGAGACGGTGAAGAGTGTTACCAACAGCAATGGGTCTGATTCCCCCATCCTTTTTCTTCAAAGCGCATAATGAGGCTCCAAAAAAGAAAGGTTTAATTTATTCTGGGATCCATCCAGCCAGGAAGTTGTTGACAAAAGTTGTTAACTCGGTGAGAAGAATTGATGCAGATGCGCCGAGTACTGGATTTACCATCTCTTTGAGGTGTTGTGGTCGAATTCCAGTGTAACCTCCTGCAGATCCTGCTGGAAATGACACTATCGCCTTATAGACTTCTGATTCTGGCAAAATTTACTGTTCAGTGATGGGGTCTCCCTCAGGGTGTTGTTGACGACTATGGTGTCCCTTGTTGGGTGCTTGTCTCTAACAATGTTATGGTCTTTGAAGGTGAGATCTTCCGACTTGATCACTCCCAAGTCTTTTACATTAGTTTTTCGCTCTATTGTGTGGTTGGAATTTGTTTTATACTCCAATGTAGTTTTAGTATGTTTTTCTAGGAATCTTCGCCTTCAGTTTCAGTTGCTCAAGTCATCTATATTAAGCAAATTTGTGGCTGTGCAACTGCTGAATACCTTTCCTGATCGGCTTCAGGCTGTGGTCTCATCTTTGGGAGCTACAGTGTCGTCACTTGTAATTGTTCTGATTGCTCCCACTGTGTTGCCTTCTTTTTCAGGTGAACCTTTCTTGGGTCTACCTCTGTGATTCCTGCGATGATGGGACAGAGGGACACAATTATCCGTTCTTGGGTAGTTGCGCACCGCCTTGATGACTGATGCGGTTAGCAGTTTGCCTCGTCTTTCAGGAACTGCAAGACAAACATTGCCAAACAGGAGTAGGTTGCGCCATGCTTTAATGGTGCCTCGGGCACCATTAAGGTGGAACCTCCATTCACTTGCTTAAGAAGGTCTGTGAATTTCCCTGCTGCATATGGGCGAGCTGCTTTAGGAATGTGGGATAGGGTACTGCTAGCAGTGGATTTGAATGCCAGCAAGAGAGGAGGTTGCCATTGGAATTGTCATTTGCCTGTGGAGGCTGTGGGCTGCTCTTTGCTGGGGGCCTATGTGATCCTGCACACCCATTGTGTGCACGAATAAGGCCGGTCGTGTTGCGTGCTCGAAACTCTGCACACACCTGACATGTGCCTCTTCTTTCATTGTTGGCTGCACCATTTCCCTGGCTTTGTGGCTGGCTGGCTGCATCATCTGCCATACCTCAAACTGTGTGGTAAACCCGGGGGGCTGAAGGGAAAATGGCACATGGCACATACAGCATGTGGTTCATGGTGGTGGCGGTGGAGGAGAGGGAGGTGTGGAGGATGTGTGAAGAGGCAGACGTGACGGAGTTGTGCACTCACTGCCTCCCATGACACAGCACTATACACCACTATGCTCTGTGCACAACCCCCTACTATAAACGACACACCGCTACACATGCTATGCACATACCATGCGCATGCTAAGCACATACTATACACTATATACACACGGTGAATAAACACCCCATTATCGTAACAAGAGCACACGGTGTATGCGCGCCTGTTTGGGGAAGGGGGGCATAGTTTACCCCTGAACCTCCACCTCCTCCTCCATGTTACCTCACCTCACCGACCTCTCCTACCCATAGGTGACCGTTATGTTTCCTCACTGACTTCACATACACAGCACTTTTCTTGATTCAGAAGGGAGTCAGGAAATGCAGAGTCTTCTTGCCCCTTCCAACACGAGCTGCAGATATTCACACACCAGTCTGTTGATGATAATCCTGGTAGGTGTTCTTAATTGGACGATATTGTGCCAAAACCACCAAAGCGGGATGCCCACAGCCTCTCTCTGTATCTCTCTCTCTCTCTCTCTCTCTCTCTTTCTCTCTCTCTCTCTCTCTCTCTCTCTCTCTTCTTATATATATATATATATATATATATATATATATATATATATATATATATATATATATATATATATATATATATATATATCAGTAAATATGGAACCAGGTTGCAATCCCTCACTTATTACACATAATCTCTAAGTAAAGCAGTAATTACAGGAAATTCCTACTATAGACAAAAAGTTGAAAATCAGAAAAAGTGTGAAATGAGATATGTATATGGTAATTTTAATGGTAACTAGACAAATCTGTGCAACGGTGTCTTATTGCAGCACAACGGAATCTTGGTACAGAAAAAATGCCTTGATAACTTTTTAGCCTGACCACTAGTTACAAGAGAAAAGGGATGGACTTGAGAGGGACCTGCCCTCTCAATGATTACAGTCCTACTTCAGTATATGCTGTTGTTTCAGCTTCACATTGATCTGAGGGACTGACCCCCTCAGACTACCTCTTCAAGGGTGTTGGACCGGTTACATGCACTTTACTTCTCCACTGCTTCTGCCACCTTCTTTGTACTCGACTGAAGAAGCCTACTGTGTTGGCAAAACTTTTCGGAATAAAGTTGCCTAACTGTTACATATGTGTCTTATCAACATGTCGGTATAGTATACCATTATCATGTTCATTGATTTGTTAGGTTCATCTCTTTGAACTGTCATTTGTCACTGTGTAAATTTATATAAAAAGGACTTGGTGAATACTCGGTGTATGAATTTACACTCCTAAAGGTAGAGTATCCGGGGCAGCAAATCCTATAAGTCCCTACAACGAACTCGGTGACCACTACACGTGTCAAGGTCTGAGCGGAAATGCCATATTTTCTCACAAATATTGCTCCAGCAATTCTGTTGTCTAATAGTGTTAAAGAATTTATCTCTCACTTCATCCGTGATTCTGTACAAGAAATTAAGAGTGGCATCAAAGAATTGGTTTCTGCCTAGCTAGAGGATAAGTCAACAAATGATATTACCCAGCCACCATTGAAGCAGCTTCACCTAATATCTAACGATGAAGACCATCACCACACATTGACCCAGAGTTAAGTCAGCACTTGCCTTCGAGTCGGCCATTATTTATCTCTCTCTCTCTCTCTCTCTCTCTCTCTCTCTCTCTCTCTCTCTCTCTCTCTCTCTCTCTCTCTCTCTCTATATTATATATATATATATATATATATATATATATATATATATATATATATATATATATATATATATATATATGTTTACTACGAACTTTCTCCTACTAACTCACTAGAATTGGTGCCCAGCTGTCCTGCGGCAAATTGCGATAAATTGAGAAAGCCTCGAGCTTTCATAGTCTAAACTTGTTGTGGGTGTTGGCTGTGTATCCCCAGGCTCACAACACAAGCAATTAAATTCCGGTGAACTTTGAATACCAGCGACGACAGATCCTACTATCACCGCAGTTATCTGGGCCTACCCCGCAGGTGTTGGAACCTTACGACCAACTGTCGGTATTTTGTACGACAGCAGAGATATAATTTCTCCTTACGTGGGTCTGTCATGCGATGACCAGCTTAACTGAGTTGTTGGTGATTTGGCCGAGACTTTACGCTGACTTACCCGTCCATCCCGTCAAAAATGTATGATCATGTTGAGACGTAATGGTAGGTGTTCCACCCACACAAAAATATGGACCTTCAGTAAGTAGTGTCTAGCAATATCTTTTCAATCTGAAGCGCCGTAATTATATCACATTGTACCTTCCATGTATGTTTTAAATGAAATAAAGATTTTAATTTTAATCTTTATATCTTTATAAGTCAATAACAACACTGCGACTAGCCAAAGACTCGAACCCATGTCGTTTTGGCCCGCCTCATCGTGAGCGAAAATCACATGACTCTCTAACCCACAGGACCACCAAATCCTACAAGAATCAAACATCCAGCAGAGCTGGGTGTTTTACCTTGATCCGAGGACATACGGTGGAGTGGGCGCCTCTGAGCTAAACACCCAGCAGAGCTGGGTGTTTTACCTTGATCCGAGGACATACGGTGGAGTGGGCGCCTCTGAGCTAAACACCCAGCAGAGCTGGGTGTTTTACCTTGATCCGAGGACATACGGTGGAGTGGGTGCCTCTGAGCTAATTTCATTCTACTCCCCGTTTGGTGTAATAGCGTCCACTCGTTCGTGGTTACAATAATCTTATAAGTGTATATAAAATATGTTATTCTTTGAAACAAGAAAGAAATGCGTGAAGGAAATGAAATCACTTTTCCGGCATTGAGTCTTCATCACTTCCATCACCCAGACGAAGATGGCGGAGCAGCGTTTACGTTCGTCGTTTTCCGCTGGCCTCTTCGCTCACATTTTTATGCTCAAAGTAAATTTGTACTGTTCGTAAAATATTTAATTAAACATGAACACAAATACGAGGAGAGCAGCAGTGTGTGAGCAAGAGGTATCTGCAAAGAGAGGTTTTTCTTGTGTGAATGTCTACACGGTGGTTGAGGTGCATTACTAAGTGCTAACAAAGTGCCTCTGTATGTAGTCTGTCATGCAAGTGTACATAATAAGCGTCTGGTTTTCAAAGGATTATGAGAAGCCAGTGAATCTTCGACAGACAGACTTTATCCTCCCATTTAACTTAATTGATTAATTATTCTTATATTCACGGAGTCATGCACTGTTAGAGGAATAGAAGGTAAACAAAAGTCTTTTACGAGGCTCAAGGAACCCCCTTCCCTTTGATACACATTAATTTAATATAATTTAGAGCCTGCCTCTCGCTACTACTAGACCACTATGACAAACAAAATGCTGATGTCATATATCCTGACCTTGCAAAAGCCTGACAAGTGTGACCATCGTGTAATAACACAAAATGCGCATAAAAGGAAAAACTGGAAAAGTGGGCCAGATGGATTTTTTTCTAATAAATCCTAAAATCACAGTACTCGCTCCAATTCTTTTTCTTTGCCTCAACCTACACAGGGGCAGACAAAACCAAAAGTTGTATGGGAGTGGTATCCATCGAGGACACAGCAAATCTTCAAGCTGATATTAACCAGGTTTAATAGTGGGCCACAGAAAATAATGTGATGTTCAATGAGCACAAATTTAATTTAATCGGCAATAAAACAAATTTAAGGAATTAAATCTAGCATGGAATATAAAAGAAACTCAAACTACTCAATAAAGTGCATGGAAAAGTATGAGGGACTTCAGAGTGATAACGCCACATGTTACATCTATGGATGACAACAAATTCCACTCAATATTGTAGGAAAAAATTATCTAACTTAAAACTAATTGAAAAAGAATATATTTTTAGTGTTACATTAATAAAAAAAAATACTCAAGTAAGTCCAATAAATATGCAAGCAGCGTAGCTGCAGCTGAACTTCGTTTTACTTTGCACCAACTCTTTTTGTCTCCATTTTTCTCCATTTTGGAAATAATGTTCCTTATCTATTTAGATTTAGCCGACAAAGGGGCTTATAATATTTGACCGCCCCCCCCTTCCCCCCAAAAAAAGCTATTAATATGTGTGTGGAGAAATATTTATGTTCGACATTAGGAATATAGTCTACAGTAGATATAATAAATTACTTAATTGTAATCATAAAAAGCATGATGCAATATAATTTGAAAATACGTTAATATTAACAGTGAAAAGCATATAACTTTGTTTTTTATAGATAACAAGTATGCTAAAATAATGTCTTTTTTTAATAAACAATTGATATTTCACAGGTCGTTGATGATGTTGATACAAGTTAAGGATGAGTTTACAAAAGTAGCTTCTTAGCAGTCAGTACATGCTAGTGGGCATTTTTTGCCTTGTTTTCTTTTCATATACATTGTTCCGTGTGACAGTCAGACCTGCAGTTGCCACTGATCACCTTCAGTGGAGCCAGTGGTGAACCTGTTGTTCAGGGTTCAAGTCGACCATTGACCACTCTCCTAGGGTCCAAGAGCCACGCTCATCCACTACGGAACTTGGAAATAAACACGGGCGCTGTGTTATATCGTGCGGCTGTAACTGTTGATGACAGGTGTTCGAACCCCACAAAGAAGAGATGCTAACAAGCATCTTCTCACAAAATCGCCTTAAAAACAGTACATGGGTCCTTCACCTGGGGTACCATAGTTCAGTCACGAGTCGTAGTGATGACTGAACACATCTTGCATCACTTGCATTCGTGTCTAGCATTTTCAGATGTGTAATGGAAGAATGTCCTGGATGACCTTGATACACAGCCTACTTCAGTCTTAGTCATCCAAGCTTTGAACATTAAATTTTACAGAGAACATCAATTTTGAGTGTCGGGTCGTCACAGTAGTTCTTCACACACCACTGATGCTCACTACCGCATATCTGTTAATAAACTGAATATCTTTCTTATCCAGTGTAGATAGATCTTCTGTAGGAGAATTTCTTGGCACTACTGTCTGCCGTTGAGTCCCTGGCATCACTGTAGCTATTATTACCATTCCATGTAATGTGTTGAATCTATCCAGTGGGCTTACAGTGTGATTGATCATCGTTATCTGCCACGAATTGCTGCCTGGAGGGTAATCCGGGGATCAACGCCCCCGAGGTCTGATCCACAACCAGGCCTCCCGGTGGATCAGGGCCTGATCAACCAGGCTGTTACTGCTGGCTGCAGGTAGTCCAACATACGAACCACAGCCCGACTGTCCAGCTCCCTGTTGAAGGCAGCCAGGGGTCTGATGGTAATTCACCTTATGGCTGGTGGGAGGCTGTTGAACAGTCTTGGGTCACGGACACTTAATAATAATAATATCTTTATTTGCTACAAGTACATGTACAAGGTATACAGCCCTAGCTGACATCAATGAGATACTACTACACAGAAAGCCGCTTACTACACAGAGCATTTCAGGCAAATTAGGTCAGTTTTGTCCCAGGATGCGACCCACACCAGTCGACTAACACCCAGGTAACCATTTTACTGATGGGTGAACATAAACAACCGGTGTAAAGAAACACGCCCAATGTTTCTACCCTCGCTGGGAATCGAACCCAGACCCTCGCCGTGTGAAGCTAGAGCTTTAGCCACAAAGCCACGGGGCACCGTGTTTTCTCTTAGTGTTCCAATGGCGTCCCTACTTTTCATTGTGGTATTTTGCAACGCCAGTCCAGTCTTTTGCTTTCGTAGGGAGTGATTTCTGTGTATAGATTAGGGACTATTCCTTCTAGGATTTTCCAAGTGTAGATTATGATGTATCTCTCTCGCCTGCGTTCCAGCGAGTACAAGTCAAGTGCTTCCAAGCTTTCCCAGTAGTTAAGGTGTTTGACGGAACTTATATGTGCAGTAAAGGTTCTCTCTACATTCTCTAGATCTGCAATTTCATCTGCTTTGAATGGAGATGTTAATAAACAACAGTATTCCAGCCTAGAGAGAACATTTAAAAAAGATCATCATTGGCTTGGCATCTCTTGTTTTGAACGTTCTCATTATCCATCCTATCATTTTCTTCACATATGTCGTAGTGGCATTGTTGTGATCCTTGAAGGTGAGATCCTCAGACATTACCACTCCCGGGTTCTTCACATTACTTTTCCGCTCTATTGTGTGATCAGAGTTTGTAGTATACTCAGTTCTAGTTATTATTTCCTCCAGTTTTCCATAACGGAGTAGTTGGAATTTGTCTTCATTGAACATCATATTGTTTTTTAACTTTGTTTGCCACTACTCTTTGTGTTTGATTGGTTAGAAAGTTGAAGATCCATCTGCCCACTCTGCCAGTTATGAGTAAATACCTTTGACTGTTCTGCCTCGTGATCTTGCTGCAGAGGATTCAAATCGCTTAATTTCGGAGTACAATGAACTGAATCCATGGCTGCTTAGCGAATCAATCAGAAACTCTGAGCCAAAGTGGTGATGTATCTGAACAGCCAGACCGTTCTAGAATGGTGCAATGAGGAATCTTGCGTCTAGTATCTTGAACTGATTACACCAGTGACCTGACCTGACCCGCTCATGCAATCTTCACGTCTGCTTTCTTTTCAGTGAATAACGTTATTAAAAGAATTTGCAAAACCTGTGATAGGAACATGAAGTTCTGTCTTAATGCTGTTCTGCATGTTATGAATGTTTTTTGCAAGTTATGTATGTTGTTCTGCATGTTATGTATGTTCTGCATGATATGCATGTTATTATGTATGTTGTTCTGCATGTTATGTATGTTGTTCTGCATGATATGTATGTTGTTATGTATGTTCTTCTACAAGTTATGTATGTTGTTCTGCAAGCTATGTATGTTGTTCTGCAAGTTATGTATGTTGTTCTGCATGATATGTATGTTGTTATGTATGTTGTTCTGCATGTTATGTATGTTGTTCTGCAAGTTATGTATGTTGTTCTGCATGATATGTATGTTGTTCTGCATGATATGCATGTTGTTATGTATGTTGTTCTGCATGATATGTATGTTGTTCTGCATGATATGCATGTTGTTATGTATGTTGTTCTGCATGTTATGTATGTTGTTCTGCATGATATGTATGTTATTATGTATGTTGTTCTGCATGTTATGTATGTTGTTCTGCATGATATGCATGTTGTTATGTATGTTGTTCTGCATGTTATGTATGTTGTTCTGCAAGTTATGTATGTTGTTCTGCAAGTTATGTATGTTGTTCTGCATGATATGTATGTTGTTATGTATGTTGTTCTGCATGTTATGTATGTTGTTCTGCATGATATGTATGTTGTTCTGCATGTTATGTATGTTGTTCTGCATGATATGTATGTTGTTCTGTATGTTATGTGTGTTTTCAATGTTATGTATGTTGTTCTGCAGCTTATGTATGTTGTTCTGCATGTTATGTATATTGTTCTACATGTAATGTATGTTGTTCTGCATGTTATGTATGTTGTTCTGCATGATATGTATGTTGTTCTGCATGTTATGTATGTTGTTCTGCATGATATGTATGTTGTTCTGTATGTTATGTGTGTTTTCAATGTTATGTATGTTGTTCTGCAGCTTATGTATGTTTTTCTGCATGTTATGTATATTGTTCTACATGTAATGTATGTTGTTCTGCAGCTTATGTTTGTTGTTCTGCATGTTATGTATATTGTTCTACATGTAATGTATGTTGTTCTGCATGTTATGTATGTTGTTCTGCATGTTATGTATGTTGTTCTGCATGTTATGTATGTTGTTCTGCAAGTTATGTATGTTGTTCTGCATGATATGTATGTTGTTATGTATGTTGTTCTGCATGTTATGTATGTTGTTCTGTAAGTTATGTATGTTGTTTTGCAAGTTATGTATGTTGTTCTGCATGATATGTATGTTGTTATGTATGTTGTTCTGCATGGTATGTATGTTGTTCTGCATGTTATGTATGTTTTTCTGCATGTTATGTATGTTGTTCTGCATGATATGTATGTTGTTCTGTATGTTATGTGTGTTTTCAATGTTATGTATGTTGTTCTGTAGCTTATGTATGTTGTTCTGCATGTTATGTATATTGTTCTACATGTAATGTATGTTGTTCTGCATGTTATGTGTGTTTTGAATGTTATGTATGTTGTTCTGCAGCTTATGTATGTTGTTCTGCATGTTATGTATATTGTTCTACATGTAATGTATGTTGTTCTGCATGTTATGTATGTTGTTCTGCATGTTATGTATGTTGTTCTGCATGTTATGTATGTTGTTCTGCATGTTATGTATGTTGTTCTGCATGTTATGTATGTTGTTCTGCAGCTTATGTATGTTGTTCTGCATGTTATGAATATTGTTCTACGTGTAATGTATGTTGTTTTGCATGTTATGTATCTTGTTCTGCATGTTATGTACGTTGTTCTGCATGTTATGTACGTTGTTCTGCATGTTATGTGTGTTTTGAATGTTATGTATGTTGTTCTACATTTTATGTAGATGAATAGTTCAGAGAACCGACAAGTTGATAAATTAGACACATATGCAACACTTGGGTATCTTTATTGAGGAAACGTTTCGCCACACAGTGGCTTCATCAGTCCATACAAAGGAGAATGGTGAAGAACAAGGGGAGTTTGAGGTAATCAGTCCCTCAGCCTTGAGTCGATGTAGTCAGTCCATCAATCTTGAAAAGAGTACAGCATATGTGCGAAGAAGTGACTTATATACTGTAGGCAGGAGAGGTGCAGCAGTCGTAGGTGGTGTCACATTTGACAAATGTGGAAGTAGGTCGTGCCCAAAGGTTAGGCAAGTGAAGAATTTCCTGTATTAAGATCCCAAGATGTTGCTGTGTCAGACAGGAATGTAGATGAATGGTTCAAAGAACCGACAAGTTGATAAATTAGACACAATTGCACCTCTCCTGCCTACAGTATATAAGCTACTTCTTCGCACATATGCTGTATTCTTGTGGAACGCCACTAGTGACCAGTCCCCATTCAGATTTGACCCCATTAATGGAAACTCTCTGCTTTCTATTGGTAAGCCATGCCTCTATCCATGCTAGAACTTTACCTCCTATACCATGAGTTGCCACTTTTCTCAAGAGTCTTTTTTGAGGTACACTATCAAAAGATTTACTGAAATCCAATAAAACAATATCATATTCTTTATCACTGTCTACTGACTCAAATTTTTTATTGAAAAACGTCAGTAAATTTGTCAGGCAGGAACGACCTCTTGTGAGTCCATGCTGAGATTCATTAATCAAATTATACTCGTCAAGGTGACTTCTAATGATATCAGCTATAATTGATTCTAATAATATGCCTACTACAAACGACAGGCTTATTGGACGGTAATTTGATGGAATGGACTTATCCCCTGATTTAAATATAGGGATAATATTAGCCATCTTTCACATCTCTGGCACAACACCAGATTGGATGGACTCATTAAACACGGTAGTTAATGGCTGACTAAGTTCCCACTTGGATTCCTTAAGCAATCTTGAAAATAATTCATCAGGGCTCGGGGACTTATTTTGCTTCAGTTTATCTACCTGTTTGATAACCATTTCCCTCGTGACAGTAATATTCCTTAATTGGTTTTCTTCAGGAACTGAATAATTGTCAATTTCTAGGATATTATTTATGTAAATGAATGGTTCAGAGAACCGACAAGTTATAAATTAGACACATATGCAACACTTGGGTATCTTTATTAAGGAAACGTTTCGCCACACAGTGCCTTCATCAGTCCATACAAAGTAGAAAGGTGTAAGGAGAGTAGGAGTTTGAGGTAATCAGTCCCTCGACCTGGAGTCGATGTGTTCAGTCCATCAATCTTGTTGGAAGTGCAGCACAGGGCCGTAGAGGTGGGTTATATGCTGTAATCAGGTGAGGTGAAGCAGGAGGAGGCGGGGTCTGTCACAGCAACATCTTGGGATCTTGATACAAACGAATTCTTCAACACTTGTCGAACCCCTGGACGAAGACCTACTTCGACTAGTGGATGGTACCACTATGACCCCGCCTCCTCCTGCTTCACCTCACCTGATTACAGCATATAAGTCACCTCTACGGCCTTGTGCTGTACTTCCAAAAGATTGATGGACTGAACACATCGACTCCAGGCCGAGGGACTGATTACCTCAAACTCCTCCTCTCCTTACACCTTTCTGCTTTGTATTGGACTGATGAAACCACTGTGTGGCGAAACGTTTCCACAATAAAGATACCCAAGTGTTGCATATGTGTCTAATTGATATTATTTATGTCTTCCTGTGTAAAGACTGACAAGAAATAACCATTAAATAGAGAACACATTTCCTGTTCATTTTCAGTCAGCTGTCCAGCCCCAGTTCTCAACGGTCCCACTTTTTCCCTGACTTTTGTCCTATTCACTTGAAAGAACTTTTTTGGATTAGTCTTTAATTCATTATCAACTCTAATTTCATAGTCGTGTTCAGCCTTTCTAATCCCCCTTTTTAATTCTCTCTTAAAATGAACATATTGGTCAATAAGGTTAACCTCTCCTCTTTTGATGAGCCTATAAATTCCTCTTTTCTCTCCCAATAGATGCTTTAGTCTATTATTAATCCATCTAGGGTCATTCTTATTTGACCTAATTTCTCTCTGGGGAATATATATACTTTGTGCACATTGTACATTATTAAGAAAAAAATAAAAAACGCAGATTCCTTCGTTATCACGAGTATGATCATCGTCAATATAATCATTGGCTAGATTACTCCAATCGATATTAGACAGGTGTTCCCTAAGTCCATTATAATCGGCAGAACGAAAATAGGGGACTTTTGCCGTTTTATCCTTATTCTCGTACTCCCAGGTAATATTAATAATGGTAAATTGATTTGTGATCACTTGCGCCAAGTTCTTCAGTGATCTCCAGATAATTTACGAGGGTTTCTTTATTTGACAAGACTAGGTCAGGCAAATTATTTCCTATGGTAGGCTCAGACAGCAATCCTGAACTACTTCCAGAAAGTCACTGGATTCCAGATTACTATTCAAAGAAGTCCAGTCAATTTGACTAAAGTTAAATCCCCCACTGTCACTACGTTATCGTGTCTAGAAGCCCTAATAATTTCGTCCCAAAGAAGTCTCCCTCTATCGTTTTCTAAGCCAGAAGAACGGTATATTACACCTAAAATAAGTTTTTCTCGATTTTCTAAAAATTCTACCCACACAGATTCGGTTACCAATCCATTTATTTTTATACCTGTTTTTATGCAACAATTTATATTTTCTATCTACATAGAACAACTTAAACGCTTGAAAATGACACTCTGCAATCATATCTCGACTATTTAAATTATACCATGTTTCAGTTATTGCAATGACATCAAAGTTCCCAAACGTAATTCATTAATTTTATTTCTGGCACTTGGACTATTAGCATAAAATACATTAATATCATTACATTAATATCATACATTAATATGTTTTTTCTTCTGCACCTTTTCCTCAGGGACTGACCACCTCAAATCTACGATCTACGTCTTCAGGGGTGATGGACTGATTTACATCGTCTTCACGTCTCTACTGATCATGCCTACTTTCTGTACTCGACTGAAGAAGCCTACTGTGTAGGCGAAACGTTTCGGAATAAAGATACCTAACTGTTGCACATGTGTCTTACTTACCAACCTGTCGGTATTGCATACCATTTTGATATTCACCTTTGCTTTTACACAATTTTTGTTATTATAATTACCCAGTGTTACTCCATGACTGCTATTATAAAGATTCATAATATCAAAGCCTAAGTCAATATTTCCACACTCATTATTTTCCATTCCTAAACCCATACCTCTAATTAATCCTAGTTTAAAGTCCTAACAACATCCCGGATAAGTGAACTCCATCCTTGGCACACATGTCATTTCTACCGTAGAAGTGGTCCAAGTTGTTAATGAATGGTACTGCATTATCCTTACATTGTTTGTCCATCCAACAATTAATACCAATTACTCTGGACAACCATTTATTTCCAACACCCCTTCTTGGCAAAATGACACATATAACAGGGCACCTCCCCTTCTTCCTAATTATGTCTATTGCTGTCCTGTACCTTCTAACTAAATCTTCACTTCTACGCTTGCCTTCATCACTGCCTCCAGCACTGAGGCAGATAATAGGATTCATCCCATTACCGTCCATGATGTTGTCAAGCCAGCTAATGATATCCTCCATCTCAGCTCCAGGAAAGCAAACCCTCTGTCTCTATACTTCAAGCAGAAGGCCCTATCCATGTACCTAATCTGACTGTCCCCAACAAGCACAATGTTCTTACCTTCCTTGTTCTTTGTCGTGACGTTCCCAGTAATCAACTCAAATTCGCCAGGTAGCACAGAGAATGGGTTCAAAGTTTCTACAGTAGCCTCCTGGTTTGTCGTAATTTCTACCTCTCCATCCGTCCTCTTGATCCTTAGCTTCGTTCCATGATGTCCGGCAACTGTCCAGGTTCCTTTCTAGACTTGAGGATTCACAACAGGAGGATTACTACGAATCCTTTTGTTTTCCTCAGCTAATCACTGTATCCACCCTCAGCTCCTCCTTAAGCCGCTGGTAGAGTTGCTCAATTGAGGACATTTTGGTTCAGTTCCACAAGTGCACACTAGACATGACTTCACTGAGCAAGGTACACGTCACGACTCAAGCCTCCATACAACACCGGAATTCCGCCAATCACCTCATGAAATTCAGAGATGCCCAACTAGTGATCAAAGAACATAATTTCCACAGACATGAATGCCTTGAATCCTCATTAATTGCTGTTTCTAACACAATCAAGCAAAATAAAGGCAGTTTCATCATCTCTGAAGTATTAGCAAAAATCCTCCTAAAAACAGTAAACCCTGCCATCACATATACTCTGCAACACAAGAACACAACAGAGGAGGAACACTGAAACTGACCTTCTCACATCCAACCACCAACAGAAATATTTGTCAAACCTATTTTTATTGACTAATATTTTTAATATATCTCTTCAAACAGGTGTAGTATCTGATATGTGGAAGATGGCCAATGTAATTCCTATTTTTAAAGCAGGAGACAAGTCGTTACTGTCAAAATACCGCCCAATAAGCCTGACCTCAATTGTAGGCAAATTACTAGAGTCAATTATAGCTGATATTATAAGAAACCATCTTGATAAGCATAATTTAATTAATGATACTCAGCATGGATTCACGAGGGGCCGTTCCTGCCTAACTAATTTATTATCTTTCTTCAGTAAAGCTTTTCAGGCTGTTGATCACCAGAGTACCACACCAGAGACTATTAAACAAAGTGGCTGAACATGGCAATGGGGAAAAAGTGTTGTTATAGACCGAGTCATGGCTCACGAACAGAAAGCGGAGAGTGTGCATAAATGGGGTGGTATAAACCTTGGTAATAAATACCGACAAGTTGGTTTAGGAAAACACGTAAGCAAACACTAGGACATATTTATTAAATTATAGAGTCGATATTGTGTCTGGTGATTCGTGCTCGAGTTTCCTTGCTTCAGAGCCTAGCATATTATTAGCGTTGATGCTCGCAGATAGGCGTTGCTTGGTACTTTTGAGGTCGTTGCTCTTGCTTCCCCCAACATCCTTTTTTATCATCTGTTTCGGTAAGTTTGTTGCCAAACTTTTTGTATTCTTCTCTGAAATTGTAATAATCAAAATGCATTAGTCTGTACTTGTCTACGCTGAAACGTCATCATCCACGTCTCTGACCACACCAACAACTTATCGAGAGTATTCTGAATATTCAATCATCTTTGGATACTGTATTTTTTTTCGCAATTTGGTGTCATCATTTATGTATTTTGTGAAGAGGATTGTACCAAGAACCGATCCCTGAGGAACCCCACTCTTTACAGGAAGTAACTCAGACAAACCACTGTTGAGTGCCACCCACTGTTTCCAGTCTGTAAGCCAGTCAGAAAGAACAACAAGGCACAATACCGTGACTGGAACAATACACAAATAACCCTCACATAAGGAGAGATCTTATGACGACGTTTCGGTCCAAGCCGGCTTATTTGTGTACTGTGAGCCAGTCCCTTGTCCACACATGAAGTTTGTCTCCCATTCTATGGGCTTTTATTTTGGTCATCAATCTTCGATGGGGTTCCCGCAAGAAGACCTGAAAATCTAGACATACTGTATCTAACTGGACATTTTCATCCCAGTTTTTGCATATTTAACTGAAAAATTCAAGTTATTTGGTGAGTCATGATCTTTCTTTGTAAAATCCATACCGTTTCCGGTTATTATTTTTTTCATAAAATCAACTATCTTGTCCCTAATATTTCCCCATTTGAACCTAGTAATGCCATCTCTTGTTGATGTCACATGCCGCCTGCAGAAAGACGTCTCTGTAGCAGCTAGTGCCCTAACTAGAGTGACTGTTGTTGTCCCTCAAGTTCCAGATGGTGATAAAGTCTTAGGTGACAGTGACTCCTGTAAAGTGAAGGGTTTGTTTGTCGAGCCATCCTTACATGTTGTAAGAGATCGGAAGATCCATTTCTTCCTTGCTAATACTTCCGGTCATAGTGTTCGGCTCCGAGCAAATACCAATATTGTTGACCTTGTTCACTATCCTTACCCTGTTCGGGTTGGGGATGAGTTGTCACCTGCCCAGTGGGTCGGTGTTATTTCCACCGGGGAGGATCCAACCACTTCACTGGATCAGTCCATTCCACCAGTAGAAGAGAAAAACTTAGCTCTTACTGACTTCCCAGATGAAATCACAAGTTTGTTGAATCTGTTGAACAAACGTCATAAAGCCATTGCCTTACCAGGTGAGTAGATGGGTATAACGAACTTATTGTCCCATCGTATTCCACTCGAACCTGGTACTAGACCAATTTATGTACCTGCGTACAGAATGCCGCATTCACAAGATGCTGTCGCAGAGAAATTAATCAACCAGATGCTTGACGATGATGTTATCGCACCTAGCAATTCACCTTGGAATGCCCCCCCTGATCTTAGTACCAAAGAAGGACGGTACTTGGCGCCCAGTGATTGACTTTAGGAAGTTAAATGCAAAAACGATTCCAGATCGTTTCCCACTTCCTGTACTCGGTGATCTATTACGCAATATCGGAGATAACAAAGTTTTCTCGACCCTAGACTTGTTACAAGGGTTTTGGCAAGTCCCTCTTCACGAGGACAGCCAAGAGCTCACCGCATTCTCCACTCCAACAGGTCATTTTGAATTCCGTCGTATGGCCTTCAGATTAAGATCATCACCTATCACATTCTCGAGGCTCATGACCAAATTCTTTAGAGGTCTCATAGGTAATACACTCATGGTGTACTTAGATGATGTGAATGTCATGTCACAAGACGTAGATAAGCACTTAAAAAGACTTGAAGAAGCCAATTTAAAGATCAAACTGTCCAAATGTCAATTTTTCAGATCAGAAATCAAGTTTCTTGGTCACGTAGTCACTCCTAGAGGGGTTACAACTGACCAAAGTAAAGTAACTGCAGTATCAAATCTTCCATCTCCCAAAACCGCTGATGCCGTGGGCTTAGCAGGTTTTTATAGATCATTCATTGCTAATTTTTCTTCAATAGCAGCTCCTCTAACTAAGTTGCTTAAGAAAGATGCTCCATTTGTTTGGACCTTCCGTCAAGAAAGAGCATTTCAAACTCTCAAAGAAAGGCTAACATCTGCCCCTATTTTGAAATTTCCAGATTTTTCACAGCCTTTCTACCTGACCACTGATGCTAGTTCAATAGGCATTGGTGCAGTCCTTGCACAAAAGACCGGTAGGAAGTACAACGCAGTTGCATTTGCTAGCTGAGTCCTTACTAAAGCTGAACGTAATTATACAGTTACTGAACAAGAAGCTTTATCTATAGTATGGTCTTTAAAGCACTTCTGAGACATCATTTATCAGTACTCTGTTCATGTCTTAACAGATCATGCCCCATTGATAACCTTATTCCAGAATAAACAACCCACTGGAAGACTAGCGAGATGGTCTTTGACGATCCAAGAGTTCAACCCAACTTTTGAACATTTACCTGGTAAATTCAATGTAGTTGCTGATGCTTTATCGCGTCATGTCAGTGTAGTAACTGCTGATCCTCCATTTAGTGCTGAGGATGTAAAGACTGCTCAAAGAACAGACCCCATGTGGTCTGGTCTGATTCGATTCCTGCTCCAGGAAGATCTTATTCTCACTGTGAAGCCACCAGCACCCATCAGTGACTTTGTCATGAACCAAGAGTTACTATATCGCGCTACTGAGCTGGGTACTCCTAGTAGAAGGGTATACCAGTTAGTAATTCCACAGTCACTAGTGAAAGTAGCTTTGCAGATAGTTCACGATGTACCGGGTTTTGCACATCCTGGTATGGATCGTTATGTAAAACAAGCCAGATTGAAATACTTTTGTCCTCGCATGTCCACTGATATTACTGAGTATGTTAAGAAATGTAGTGTCTGTATGAAACATAAAGGTAATGTTACTGGTCCTAATCCAATCCAAATCTTTCCTACTACTAGTGAGCCATGGGAAAGAGTTGCACTAGATCTGTTGACTAATTTCCAATGTTCCCTCAGTGGAAACAAACATCTGTGTATGATGGTTGATCATTTTACCAGATACTGTGAGTTAGTGCCCATTGCAGATAAGACTGCCGAAACAGTAGCAAAAGCGTTCAAGGAACATATAATCTGCAGACATACCACTCCTAAGTCCCTCATAACAGATAATGGAGGTGAATTTTGTAATGAGATCCTAGAAAACTTGTGTTCTTTGTACAAGATTACTAAATCAACCATTGTTCCGCACCATCCTGCCAGTAATGGGTTAGCAGAAAGAATGAATTAGAAAGTCCTTGACGTCTTGAGAGCCACCATCAATCCCAATAGTGTAACCTGGGATGAAGTCATTCCTGACGTGCAGTGTGCCATAAATTCTGCTTTTAACGCTTGTATAGATGATACCCCTCATTATGCATTGTACGGTGTCGATAAGCGTTTGCTGTATGAGCTGATATATTCTAATCTGAAACCGACTTACAATCCTGATGATTTCGTAGCAGTTCGTACCAGTCAAGCTCAGAGTGTTTTCAGATGAATTCGTGAAACACTTCATAAGTCAACAGCAGAATTTACTAGAGTAACCAACACTCGAGCCAAACTGACTAAAGTTCAAGTAGGTTCCAGAGTCATGTTGTTTAATTTTAACAAAATTTGACCAAAAGTTTGTCGGTCTTTATAGAGTAGTCGAACATATTAACGGCAATAAGTATAAAGTTAGAGAAATTAGTACGGGTCAGTTTAAAGAATCATTTAGATCATATGAAATTAGTATGCGATGATGACGAAGTCCCCGACACCCTGACAATCAGATAAACGAGACAGAATCTGATAATGCTCCTGTTGCTGTACCCTCTACCTCTAATGATGAGTCAGATCAACCTAAATGTCGTTATTCCCTATGTACACGACAAGTGTTGAGAAATCCTCAAGTATCATTTGTGGATACCAGTGTAGATCCCCCTCAATCAGAAAGTGAGTTACCTATTGTAACCGAGTTTGATCCACCCAGAGATGATAATTATACAGCCTATATCAATCTCAACCTAGCAGAGTTGGGGTTAAATGTAAATAACCTGTATAGATAAATAATGTAGTAAGTGTTCAACTGTGTGTTATAATATCAACTTAGTATTATTCAAAATATTTTTTTAATGTGTTCACGTTCTCTCCGAATTCTGAGAATTAACAGTATAGATTTGAGTGCACCAGATCTACCTTGTCTGTTAATCACTACCTTCTTGTAAATATATTTCCTCAGAATTCGTAGATCACATGAAGACAGATTCGATCGATCGAAGAAAATCCCTTTTTTTTATCTCTTTTATCATGACTTTCTAGAAATGAGTTCATTCAATTAATTAATTCCTATGTATCATGATATATCATATAGTAATATAGATTGTTTTCCGTCACGATAATATCCATGTGAAGTATGATGTTCAACTGTTGTGTACTTTGACTTTGTATAGATCAGCTGAGAGTCGTACGCCTGTTGTCCTTAGTTTATATAGATGTATGTCGACACAACATACGTAACATGACCGAGCTGTACGGTTCGTACTTCTAACGGTTATTACCATAGTTGTCCACGTGATCACCATCCTCTGCCCATGTGATCTTTCGTTAGCCAATCATAGGCCTCCCTTTTTGAACACCCCAGGGCCATGCGGGCCAGCAGTCAGTTTCATCCTGATAGGCAGTGAAGTCGGACATAGGCCTATGACTCGAGGCTCCTCATACATTTAACGCCTCCAATATACTCTACCATACTAAGCTCATCTTTATTCTCTTACCCAATCTATGCAAAGAACCCCCACAACACAGACAGCACAAGTCATGTTCCCTATTTAAGTATAGGAATAACATTTTCTAGTTATTACCAGTCTATTAGCACCTTGGCTACTACTTATAATAAATTTCCGTTAATGGGAAAGCGATTTGATAACTACATTATTTATAACTCTGGCTGGTATATCATCCAGTCCACTTGATTGATTAATATTAAACTTCTCCAAGTATTTTATCGTGATTAGGTTGGTTATTTCATCATTACTTAGTTTGTCCGGTGTTTAGCCCCAAAAACAAATTTTGTGGCCTGGGGAAGTTTGTCATGATCAGCTGTATATACGAACCTAAAGGCTGGGTAAAATATAGTGGTTATATACTTGTTATGGTTTGTTATTCTGATGTCATCGCTGGTTAGACGTCTTACTGTTGCTTTTAACCTTTTTCAACCCTCACTTATTTGAAAAATTCATTTTGATTGCCTTTGATGTATTATGCAGCTTGTTTTTCAAATTCTTGTTTAGCATATCTGATTTTTCTAGTGCTTTCTGTAACCATGTAGTTAGTATGGTCAGCCTAAATTTCTTATACTCATTACGTTTTTTGCCTATGAGGTCAACTAGTTGTCTCATCATCCAGAAGGACATTCTTTCATCTTACTGCAATTTATCTTTCTTGCTGTGTTATACTTCTCGACACTTAGAATTTTTCTTTTAAGTCTGCTTCACATTTCTTCTACATTACATGTATTTAGTAATTCAACCCAGTTAAAGTTACTGATACCTCGGAGCAACTTATTAAAGTTAATTTCTCTGTAATTGGGAACCAACTTAGTGTTATTTTGGATTTCAAAATTTGTTTTTATTCTGAATCGACTGATGATGTGATCATTGTTTCCAAGTTTATTTCCTCCTCGCCTGATGTTGTTAGGTCACAGTCTATGGTCAGAGCAAGGTCTAAAATATTAAAAAGTTGTCTTCATTGATGTTAAAGGGTCTGGCGATTCCTGGTTCCAGATACAGTGCTGCAATTTATGTTAGGCATGTTAAATTCACCAACAAATATTGCCTCTTCGTTCATACAAATTGCTTCAATTTCGTCATACAAATGGAAGTCATCCTTCTGATTTTCTTTGGGTGGACGATATACTACACCGACTATATATATGTGTTTTGTTTTGCTCCCATTTGCGTGAATTTCTGTATACACTGTCATATCGCACTAAATCTTGCATTTGGAAATCTGTCGTTAAAAGTTCACTATTAACCTAGTCACTCAGCCACCTTTCCTCTGAGTGCAAGCCTTATTAAAAATATTGCATCCAGTCAGGTCACATATTGCTATTTGGTGTTTTTTGGGGGTCTTTTAGGGATATGGGGCAAGCTAAGTAAAAAACTAAAGTGAACTGTAGATGACAGTTTGAATAACAACTCTCACCCTCACAGCCGCCTCCAAGGACGTGTCTTGAAGAGTTGTTGTATACACTCCCTGAGGCTGTGTGAAAAAATAAGATAAATGTGAGTATGAGAATAATTCCCCCTGAGGAGCAAATGGCAATATACATTCAGTAACTGAATACTAAACAGGGCCTTATATACTCACTTTTTTGGGCTCAAAAGCACACGGGTTACTGGGTGTATGATAAATCTGCTTAGAACATACATCAGTTCGTAACCGTGCAGTCAGCTGAACCACACTATGTCTAAGCAGACTTACCTGGGTATTTGTATTGGACCCTTAAGTATCACCCGGATATCCGCTGTCTTGATTGAAGAAGTGTCTTACGGTGCACTGTTAGTCTGTGAAATAGTTCTCAATACACACGGTACACTTTATTGTCTTTCAATCGTTTAAATTCACAGTAATGTTATTACAGGCAGATCAACTCACTTCCTGTAATTGTTCTACTGTAAATGTGGATTGTCTTTTATTAACAAAACGTGTGATCAGTAGTGTCCTTGTTATTATAGCGTGAAGCATGAGTTTTCTCTACTGAGTTTAAAAGCAATCTGCCCCGCGGCGCCCTCCGCCCTCCTTGGTGCTGCCCCGCGGCGCCCTCCGCCCTCCTTGGTACTGCCCCGCGGCGCCCTCCGCCCTCCTTGGTGCTGCCCCGCGGTGCCCTCCGCCCTCCTTGGTGCTGCCCCTAGCCGCTGACCTCACCACAATTTCCCTTTTTGCCAAACTGCAACAATTAGCAATACAAATGCTTGATTTCTTGTTGTGTGGGCATAGATAACAATTCATGCTAGCCTCAAATTGCACATAGTGGTTGCAAGGTTTCCTTACTTTTCTTGCTATTTGTAAGAGATTAATTTCCTCTCATTAACCCACACTATGGTTGCAACACTGGTTTCTTGCAAGGAAGTGGCGTGTCTATGACACACACTGGTCATATGCTTCCAATTAAAGTATTGATGTGGAAGCGCAAGACGCCATTGCTCTTTCTGAGAGGGCCGTCCCTCAGGGCTGAAAGGGGCTGATACCCCCCCTCTTCTGGAGAAAATATCTCCACAGGGTCAAAACAAGATTCACTTACCTTTAGTTTCTACTAATGCGTATTCGGACAATTCGTCTCTGTTTTTAAAGAATACTGCAAGCATTATGTAAAGACTTTTTTATTCACCCAGCTGCTCTTTCCCAGCTGGTAATGAGTATGGAGTAAAGGGTGAATGTGAGGGTGGTTAGTGTGCAGGAGGTGCTGAGTAGAGACGGGAGGTTAGGTTGGGGATGGGGGAGAGAGGAGATGGAAGGTTAAGATGATGATGGGGATGGGGATGGGTGAGAGGGAAGACAGGGCAGAGACAATAGTCAGCTGTGCACATCTTCTTCGATGACTTGTGAGTCAGCACCAACAATGTACACACACACGCACGCACAACAACAAAGGAGTCATTAACAATGCCTGAGTGTGAAATGGCTGGCTCACAATACACCTCTCAGCTCTACTCTGCCAGCCTACTCTTCACTCCTGGCTTCCCCGCTCACTCGATCACCAAGCCAGTTGCAACTCATTCCACTCTGCCGCTTGTGATTGAACTAAAATGTTGCACTATCTCGGGGTTAGGACAAAGCATGTGGCCTGTCACAATTGTATTTTGTTGATTTGCGTCTCTTATTTATTCCCTAGGTCATTGATGTTACTTGATTATTTCTGTTGGTAGGTGTGAGATAGACTTTCCTAGCATGGGCCAGCAGACCTGCTGCTGTGCTCCTTCTTTTTTACGTTCTTATTTTTAATGAGGTTCAGAGAAGGATAACACGCGGATTAGATGAAGATTATTAATCTGGAGGGTTAGTAACCCAGGATAACCCAATAAAGCCATGTTTTCAGTGCCTGGCTAATTTCCATTGGGGTCCTTTAATCCTCATCCCCCAGGATGCAACTCGCACCAGTCGCCTAACACATGCCTGCTGCTAGGTGAACAGGGGCAGCAGGTATAAGGAAACATGTCCAACATTTTCCATCGTCCGCCTTTCTTGGTGGCCACGTGTCCTGGACGGGTGGCCACGTGTCCTGGACCACCGCTGCGTGTACCCTCTTAGCCTCCTTTACCCGCGAGCAAGTGTCTTGGAGTGCTGCTGGTAATGGCCACCGTGAGAGTGCCACAACACAACATCACGCAGCACTGGGTCCCACAACACAACATCACGCAGCACTGGGTCCCACAACACAACATCACGCAGCACTGGGTCCCACCCAACACAACATCACGCAGCACTGGGTCCCACAACACAACATCACGCAGCTCTGGGTCCCACAACACAACATCACGCAGCACTGGGTCCCACAACACAACATCACGCAGCACTGGGTCCCACCAACACAACATCACGCAGCTCTGGGTCCCACAACACAACATCACGCAGCTCTGGGTCCCACAACACAACATCACGCAGCTCTGGGTCCCACAACACAACATTCAAAACACGCAGCACTGGGTCCCACCCAACACAACATCACGCAGCACTGGGTCCACAACACAACATCACGCAGCTCTGGGTCCCACAACACAACATCACGCAGCTCTGGGTCCCACAACACAACATCACGCAGCACTGGGTCCCACAACACAACATCACGCAGCACTGGGTCCCACAACACAACATCACGCAGCACTGGGTCCCACAACACAACATCACGCAGCACTGGGTCCCACAACACAACATCACGCAGCACTGGGTCCCACAACACAACATCACGCAGCTCTGGGTCCCACAACACAACATCACGCAGCTCTGGGTCCCACAACACAACATCACGCAGCACTGGGTCCCACAACACAACATCACGCAGCACTGGGTCCCACAACACAACATCACGCAGCACTGGGTCCCACAACACAACATCACGCAGCACTGGGTCCACAACACAACATCACGCAGCACTGGGTCCCACAACACAACATCACGCAGCACTGGGTCCCACAACACAACATCACGCAGCTCTGGGTCCCACAACACAACATCACGCAGCACTGGGTCCCACAACATCACGCAGCTCTGGGTCCCACAACACAACATCACGCAGCTCTGGGTCCCACAACACAACATCACGCAGCTCTGGGTCCCACAACACAACATCACGCAGCACTGGGTCCCACAACACAACATCACGCAGCACTGGGTCCCACAACACAACATCACGCAGCTCTGGGTCCCACAACACAACATCACGCAGCACTGGGTCACACAACACAACATCACGCAGCTCTGGGTCCCACAACACAACATCACGCAGCTCTGGGTCCCACAACACAACATCACCCTCTGGGTCCAAACACACATCACGCAGCTCTGGGTCCCACAACACAACATCACGCAGCTCTGGGTCCCACAACACAACATCACGCAGCTCTGGGTCCCACAACACAACATCACGCAGCTCTGGGTCCCACAACACAACATCACGCAGCTCTGGGTCCCACAACACAACATCACGCAGCTCTGGGTCCCACAACACAACATCACGCAGCTCTGGGTCCCACAACACAACATCACGCAGCTCTGGGTCCCACAACACAACATCATGCAGCTCTGGGTCCCACAACACAACATCACGCAGCTTTGGGTCCCACAACACAACATCACGCAGCTCTGGGTCCCACAACACAACATCACGCAGCTCTGGGTCCCACAACACAACATCACGCAGCTCTGGGTCCCACCCAACACATTCTCTCACTCTAACCTGCCATTCCAAAATTTTCCTTTACTTGTTTCCCTTTTCGTGTTTCATGGATAAAATATTTTAAAGGTGAAACAAATATTGCCACATACTTTTATAGTATAAATATATATATATATATATATATATATATATATATATATATATATATAAGCCTTCTTGTCATGTTTCCTTTTATAGTTCCTTGATAATGAGAGTAGTCACGAAAGCGCTTGGAATTCTTCTATTTTTCATAGAGGTTGTCTTGCATATTTTGATATCACCTGTTTACTGTGATCTTTTTGCATATATATATATATATATATATATATATATATATATATATATATATATATATATATATATATATATATATGGTACAAAAGATTTAAGAAATACATTGTTGATATAAAGATGGCATATACAGTACACGAGGTGTGATATATATATATATATATATATATATATATATATAGGATGGAGTCCACCTTTGGTACAAATTGTGGGACCCATAACCTCGGAGAAGTGGATAAAAAGGCTTCAAGGAAGAATATTTTCATTTCTTCCTGAAGCCATTTGAATATTCCACTTCTAATACCACCCCATCTTTTTTTTTTTTTTTTTTTTTTACCAATAGGTATATTTTATTACATAATATGGTACAAAAGACTTAAGAGATACATTGTTGATATAAAGATGGCATATACAGTACACGAGGTGTGAGAGATACATGTCTAGTATATATTGTTACATGTTTGTCACTGGTTATAATGAGAAAATCTCATCCAGCTCCTCCGAGCTGGGGCGCGTGCCCAGAATACAGCATGCATTACCCCTTTGAACAGCAGCGCTGTGTAGCTGGAACAGAAAACTAGCTGCCCTGGGATCCCTAGTTACCCTGTTGAGTCTTTTGCCCAGCTCCTTGAGGAACTTAGATGCACTTCTTGCCCATGAGCCTAGGGTCTCTGAGCATATGGGAACAAACATATAATGATGGGCAAGTTCTCCATATTTTCTCGACTTCTGGGACTCCCTGAAGGTGGCAGCTGCCCCTCCTTCCTTCCTGGTGTATTGGAGATAGGTATCAGCCAAGGTAGATGCACATGTGTAGTCCCACACCACCTGCTTGCCGTCTGTCCAGGCTTGAAGGGTGATACCATCTGGACGCTTTTGGCTGCCATCAGATCTGCATAGATGGGGTGGCTCCCTTACTGCTGGGCATCCGGCTGTTGTGAGGCTCCTCTTGATAATGTTATTAACCTCTTCATGTCTTGCAATCTTTCCCTCGGATTTACGACACACAAGACTATGGTACCCGAATCGGTCTGCTGCTTCACTGCCACAAATGTGTTCGGCGAGAATAGGGGCGGCAAGTCGAAGGGCAACACCAATGCGGATGGTCTGTGGGTCGAGGCGTGTGCCAAGGCTGAATTTGGAACAGCCAAAAGAAAGTTCCCTGCATGATGAGCTCTCACTGCAAGGAGGCGGGCTCTATCCTTCCCTGACACACTCTGAAGCATTGCTGAGGCTATATTCTCTACTATTGGGCCATCCCAGTGCGACTGTTTTTAGTTGTTGGGGAGGAGCAGGCCTGGTTTCAGAGCCTGTTAGATTATCCCAGATCCTGGCTCCATCAACGAACTTTTGGTCATGGATTCCAATCGTGTCCCTAAGATGTTCAGGGAGAATTGCTGCTACAAGCCCTCTGGATGCAATGCATGAAGACAGGAAAGCAGGTAGAGCAATCTGAGATGACTTGCTGACACCAATGCCTCCTAGTCTGACTGGGAGTGTAGCTTGGTCCCACTGCCCATCTTCTAGAGTAAGGTTAAGTACTTTAGTAAAGATCTGCCTCAGGATACTATCATATTCGTGCAGTATATGGTTATCATATGAAGGAGCACATCTTAGGAAATATATATATATATATATACGTATATATGTCGTGCCGATTAGGTAAAACTGGTCAATTAGCAAGAACTCATCTAAAATTAAGTCTTTTTTAAAATTTTCTCTTATACGTTTAAAGATATATTTTTTTCATTTATGTTAATGTAAGAAATTATAATTTTGTACCAAGAGAAACTTTGAAAACCTACCTAACCTTATTACAACAAGCACAATTTAATTTAGCCTAACCCAACTAAATATATTTTAGATACCTTAACATTAATTTAATAATAAACAAACACAATGAAATATATTTTTTTCGTTATGTTCAGAATTATTTTGGCGAAATTATTGCATACACAAATTTTCACTTGTCTTATATGGCAAGGAGAGCGTTGATATTTAAGCCAAAATCGCAAGTTTTACCTAATCGGCACGACATATATATATATATATATATATATATATATATATATATATATATATATATATATATATATATATATATATATATATATATGTCGTGCCGATTAAGTAAAACTGGTCAATTAGCAAGAACTTATCTAAAATTAAGTCCTTTCTAAAATTTTCTCTTATACGTTTAAAGATATATTTTTTTCATTTATGTTAATGTAAAAATTTACAATTTTGTACCAAGAGAAACTTTGAACACCTACCTAACCTTAATACAACAAGCGCAATTTAATTTAGCCTAACCAAACTAAATATATTTTAAATACGTTAACAATAATATAATAATAAACAAACACAATGAAATATATATTTTTCGTTATGTTCAGAATGATTTTGGCGAAATTATTGCATACACAAATTTTCACTTGTCTTATATGGCAAGATGAGCGTTGCTATTTAAGCCAAAATCGCAAGTTTTACCTAATCGCTAACCACCATCAACACCGAATGCCCAGAAACTACCACCTTTTGCGGCAGCCTTTCCGGGAAAAAAAAAAAAAAAAAAAATACTTTAAATAGTATGCATTCTCCCAATTCAGTGTCATGCTGTTATACAGTAGTATACCTGTGTGCAACTGATGGGGTGAAGGCATATCCTCCTCATAAAATTTACTTATGTATTACTCTACATACACATACACTTATTATATTGCGCCAAAGTGGATAGGCCACTTACCTTTATAACCCTAACCTCCCCCTCTCCCCCCCACCTATTTCCCAATTTCCATCCTTACCCATCCTTCTTCCTTCCCCATCTTACCGACGCTCTGGTCAATCAAGCTCAAGCTCAACCTAATCGGCACGACATGTATATATATATATGTCGTGCCGATTAGGTAAAACTGGTCAATTAGCAAGAACTCATCTAATATTAAGTCCTTTCTAAAATTTTCTCTTATACGTTTAAAGATATATTTTTTTCATTTATGTTAATGTAAGAATTTATAATTTTGTACCAAGAGAAACTTTGAAAACCTACCTAACCTTATTACAACAAGAGCAATTTAATTTAGCCTAACCCAACTAAATATATTTTAGATACGTTAACATTAATTTAATAATAAACAAACACAATGAAATATATTTTTTTCGTTATGTTCAGAATGATTTTGGCGAAATTATTACATACACAAATTTTCGCTTGTCTTATATGGCAAGAAGAGCGTTGTTATTTAAGCCAAAATCGCAAGTTTTACCCCTAGTGGGTCCTTACCTGAGAGTCTGAACTGAACTGAAATTACCTAATCGGCACGACATATATATATGAGAGAGAGAGAGAGAGAGAGAGAGAGAGAGAGAGAGAGAGAGAGAAAAAATAAATATATATATATATATATATATATATATATATATATATATATATATATATATATATATATATGTCAATAGCCTAAGATTAAGGTAAAACTGAGATCAATTAGCAAGAAGCTTCATAAAAATTAAGTCCTTTCTAAGAATTTTCTCTATATAGCCGTTTAAAATTTTATATTTAAATTTTTTTCATTTATGTTAATGTAAAAATTTATAATTTTGTACCAAGAGAAACTTTGAAAACCTACCTAACCTTATTATAACAAGCGCAATTTAATTTAGCATAACCCAACTAAATATATTTTAGATACGTTAACATTAATTTAATAATAAACAAACACAATGAAATATATTTTTTCGTTAGGTTCAGAATGATTTTTGCGAAATTATTGCATACACAAATTTTCGCTTGTCTTATATGGCAAGATGAGCATTGCTATTTAAGCCAAAATCGCAAGTTTTACCTAATCGGCACGACATATATATATATATATATATATATATATATATATATATATATATATATATATATATATATATATATATATATAATGTCGTGCCGATTAGGTAAAACTTGCAATTTTGGCTTAAATAGCAACGCTCACCTTGCCATATAAGACAAACGAAAATTTGTGTATGCAATAATTTCGCCAAAATCATTCTGAACATAACGAAAAAAATATATTTCATTGTGTCTGTTTATTATTAAATTATTGTTAACGTATCTAAAATATATTTAATTGGGTTAGGCTAAATTAAATTGCGCTTGTTGTAATATGGTTAGGTAGGTTTTCAAAGTTTCTCTTGGTACAAAATTATAAATTTTTACATTAACATAAATGAAAAAAAATATATCTTTAAACGTATAAGAGAAAATTTTAGAAAGAACTTAATTTTAAATGAGTTCTTGCTAATTGACCAGTTTTACCTAATCGGCATGACATATATATATATATATATATATATATATATATATATATATATATATATATATATATATATATATAAGAGAGAAGAGAGAGAGAGAGAGAGAGAGAGAGAGAGAGAGAGAGAAGATAGAGAGAGAAAATGATATGAACACCTTGCTCTATAACATTTATTTTTTTTATTTCAATATGGAGTTTGTCCTTCATTGGCAGATAAAGCAGCACTAATTCGTCGAGGAATTGATTAATGTAACATCTGAAGATATCCAGGGAAATTTTTGAGTCATTCCTCAAGCAAAACCTGCTCTTACTCTTCCAAAGACGACGGTGAAGGAAATCGATTTCTGGCTTGCTGTTCCAGTTGACCCCACAGACACTTGATATTAAGATCCGGTAATTGTGGGGCCAATCCAAGTGTTCGACTTTACTATCATGTCCTTCATGGCAGTTTTGAACAACTCCAGGGGTGTGAATTGGTACATTATCGTCTTAGAAGACTGCGCAAAAAGTAACTTATACCTCCTTTTATTTGATTATTCAGTTCTTTGACAGTTCAGTCACCAGGTGTTCATGTTATTTTGTCAACCTGTGTTACCGGTTTACGATGGTCCCAATACCCATGTAGTTTATTTTAAATGCTTAAGTGTAATTTTGGGTCAAAAAGATTTTACAACATTTCTTAAGAGATAAATTCGTTTGGTAATGGCATGAACAGCATTCTGGAATGAAATATCAACGGGTACCACTATATGTAAATACAACACATAATGTCTGCCGATTAGGTAAAACTTGCGATTTTGGCTAAAATAGCAACGCTCACCTTGCCATATAAGACAAGCGAAAATTTGTGTATGCAATAATTTCGCAAAAATCATTTTAAACATAACGAAAAAAATATATTTCATTGTGTTTGTATATTATTAAATTATTGTAAACGTTTCAAAAATATATTTAGTTGGATTAGGCTAAATTAAATTGCGCTTGTTGTAACAAGGTTAGATAAGTTTTCTAAGATACTTTTGGTGCAAAATTATTTTTTTTTATATTAACATAAATGAAAAAATATATCTTCAAACGTATAAGAGAAAATTTTATAAAGGATTTAATTTTAGAAGAGTTCTTGCTAATTGACCAGTTTTACCTATTAGGCACGACATATATATAATATATATATATATATATATATATATATATATATATATATATATATATATGTGTGTGTGTGTGTGTGTGTGTGTGTGTGTGTGTGTGTGTGTGTGTGTGTGTGTGTGTGTGTGTGTGGACTAGCCGAGGATTCGAACCCGTGTCGTTTTGGCCCTGCCTCGTGGTGAGCGAAAAATCACATGACGCCTTAACCCACTGAACCACACAATCGTACAAGAACCAAGCACCCAGCCAAGTTAGGTGTGTTACTCTTGGTCCGAGGACATATGGTGTTGTGGGTCCCTCTAAGCTATTTCATTCTTATCCCCGTTTGGTGTACTAGCCTCCACAAGCAGTATATATATTATTGTGACCACGAACGAGTGATAAAACTTGTTCGTGGTCCTGGTCCTGCCTCGTCGTGTGCATGCGTGCGAAGCTGGCATCGGAGAGTAGCCAGGTAGCACGTCTGTTCTATGAAGGACCAGGAAAGAATATATATTTGAATATTTTTTTTTCAGGCGTTTAATGAGGTGGGGTTATGAAGTTAAACCTAGGTACGAAATGTGACCCCTGACCTTTCCTGGAATCTCTAGGTGTGAAAAGTCACAACTGGACGTGAAAGGCCACACCTGGGAATGAAAGGCCACGTCTAGATGTTAAAGGTCACACTTTACTGTGAAAGGTCACACATGGGTTTGAAAAGGTCACACCTAGGTTTGAAAGGTCACACCTGTGTGTGAAAGGCACACCTGGGGGTGAAAGGTAACACCTGGGTGTGAAAGGTCACACCTGGGGGTGAAAGGTTACACCTGGGTGTGAAAGGTTACACCTGAGTGTGAAAGGGTAAACTTGGCTGTAGAAGGTCACACACGAGAGTGAAGGTGGCACCTGGGTCTGCAAGGTCACACCTGGCTGTGAAAGGTCACACCTGGGTGCGAAAGGTCACATCTGGGTGTGAAAGGTCACACCTGGGTGTGAAAGGTTAAACCTGGGTGTGAAAGGTCACACTTGGCTGTGAAAGGTCATACCTCGGTGTGAAAGGTCACACCAGACTGTAAAAGGTCACATCTGGCTGTGAAAGGTCACACCTGCACATTAGGGACAAGGCACTGCAGGGTGAACTGCAGGGTGAACAGGGTGAATGTATGGTGAAGAGACAGTCTTCAACTCTCCACCACAATGTATGGTGAAGAGACAGTCTTCAACTCTCCACCACAATGTATGGTGAAGAGACAGTCTTCAACTCTCCACCACAATGTATGGTGAAGAGACAGTCTTCAACTCTCCACCACAATGTATGGTGAAGAGTCAGTCTTCAACTCTCCACCACAATGTATGGTGAAGAGTCAGTCTTCAACTCTCCACCACAATGTATGGTGAAGAGACAGTCTTCAACTCTCCACCACAATGTATGGTGAAGAGTCAGTCTTCAACTCTCCACCACAATGTATGGTGAAGAGACAGTCTTCAACTCTCCACCACAATGTATGGTGAAGAGTCAGTCTTCAACTCTCCATCACAATGTATGGTGAAGAGACAGTCTTCAACTCTCCACCACAATGTATGGTGAAGAGACAGTCTTCAACTCTCCACCACAATGTATGGTGAAGAGACAGTCTTCAACTCTCCACCACAATGTATGGTGAAGAGTCAGTCTTCAACTCTCCATCACAATGTATGGTGAAGAGACAGTCTTCAACTCTCCACCACAATGTATGGTGAAGAGACAGTCTTCAACTCTCCACCACAATGTATGGTGAAGAGACAGTCTTCAACTCTTCACCACAATGTATGGTGAAGAGACAGTCTTCAACTCTCCACCACAATGTATGGTGAAGAGACAGTCTTCAACTCTCCACCACAATGTATGGTGAAGAGACAGTCTTCAACTCTCCACCACAATGTATGGTGAAGAGTCAGTCTTCAACTCTCCATCACAATGTATGGTTAAGAGACAGTCTTCAACTCTCCACTACAATGTATGGTGAAGAGACAGTCTTCAACTCTCCACCACAATGTATGGTGAAGAGTCAGTCTTCAACTCTCCACCACAATGTATGGTGAAGAGTCAGTCTTCAACTCTCCACCACAATGTATGGTGAAGAGACAGTCTTCAACTCTCCACCACAATGTATGGTGAAGAGTCAGTCTTCAACTCTCCATCACAATGTATGGTGAAGAGTCAGTCTTCAACTCTCCATCACAATGTATGGTGAAGAGACAGTCTTCAACTCTCCACCACAATGTATGGTGAAGAGTCAGTCTTCAACTCTCCATCACAATGTATGGTGAAGAGACAGTCTTCAACTCTCCACCACAATGTATGGTGAAGAGACAGTCTTCAACTCTCCACCACAATGTATGGTGAAGAGACAGTCTTCAACTCTCCATCACAATGTATGGTGAAGAGTCAGTCTTCAACTCTCCACCACAATGTATGGTGAAGAGACAGTCTTCAACTCTCCACCACAATGTATGGTGAAGAGTCAGTCTTCAACTCTCCATCACAATGTATGGTGAAGAGACAGTCTTCAACTCTCCACCACAATGTATGGTGAAGAGACAGTCTTCAACTCTCCACCACAATGTATGGTGAAGAGACAGTCTTCAACTCTCCACCACAATGTATGGTGAAGAGACAGTCTTCAACTCTCCATCACAATGTATGGTGAAGAGTCAGTCTTCAACTCTCCACCACAATGTATGGTGAAGAGACAGTCTTCAACTCTCCACCACAATGTATGGTGAAAAGTCAGTCTTCAACTCTCCATCACAATGTATGGTGAAGAGTCAGTCTTCAACTCTCCACCACAATGTATGGTGAAGAGACAGTCTTCAACTCTCCACCACAATGTATGGTGAAGAGTCAGTCTTCAACTCTCCACCACAATGTATGGTGAAGAGTCAGTCTTCAACTCTCCACCACAATGTATGGTGAAGAGTCAGTCTTCAACTCTCCACCACAATGTATGGTGAAGAGACAGTCTTCAACTCTCCACCACAATGTATGGTGAAGAGACAGTCTTCAACTCTCCACCACAATGTATGGTGAAGAGTCAGTCTTCAACTCTCCACCACAATGTATGGTGAAGAGTCAGTCTTCAACTCTCCATCACAATGTATGGTGAAGAGTCAGTCTTCAACTCTTCACCACAATGTATGGTGAAGAGACAGTCTTCAACTCTCCACCACAATGTATGGTGAAGAGACAGTCTTCAACTCTCCACCACAATGTATGGTGAAGAGTCAGTCTTCAACTCTCCACCACAATGTATGGTGAAGAGACAGTCTTCAACTCTCCACCACAATGTATGGTGAAGAGACAGTCTTCAACTCTCCACCACAATGTATGGTGAAGAGTCAGTCTTCAACTCTCCACCACAATGTATGGTGAAGAGTCAGTCTTCAACTCTCCACCACAATGGATCTTTCACATTTCAACCTCTTGTCACTGATCTCCATTATTACATTCTTGGGACAGTTCAGTGGGAAACTGCTGCCTCGTGGCCATACATGTACATACATGTTCATACCTGCCCGCACATGCCCGCACATGCCCGCACATGTCCGCACATGGCCACACATGGCCACACCATGATATATGCGACATCGCTCACCATCCCACTCACTGAAACTTCTTTAATTTTGATGATTGGATTTACTATCATGGAAGTAAATAATAATAATAATAATAATGATATTATTATTATTATTATTATTATTATTATTATTATTATTATTATTATTATTATTATTATTATTATTATTATTACTATTATTATTTATCGTCTGCATTATACTTTCCTATTGTATATAGATACGGTACCTTAGCTTATAGCTGGGCCTCCAACATAGGAAGCCATAATAACACTTGACGGGGGCAGTAGCCAGAGCGGCCAGCGTTACCCTCACTGCCAGCCAACACCATAAAGGAAAATGAGTTTATCCACAAATTCCCGTCGGAGTACCCGCTCTCAAGCAAAAAAAAACACACACACACAATAAACATTATTTCTTTTAATTAGGGGAAAAATTAAATAAAAAAATCTTAAAACTTCTTTAGCTGACATTCTTTTATACACTAGTGAGGTAAAATATATTGAAGAGAGAAATACGAGTCTCGTCTGTAGTACTGGATAGTATTTAGGTCCGTCAGCTTGACGAGGGTCTTCTAATTTAAGGTCACACCCCCTTTCACCAGTGTGAAGACTTATTCTCGAATATGATCATATGTTTCAGAATAAATAAATACATAAATAAAACTCAATAAATAAATAGATAAATAAAACTCAATAAATAAATAGATAAATAAAACTAAATAAATAAATACATAAATAAAACTCAATAAATAAATACATAAATAAAACTAAATAAATAAATACATAAATAAAACTAAATAAATACATAAATAAAACTAAATAAATAAATACATAAATACATAAATAAAACTAAATAAATAAATACATAAATAAAACTAAATAGATAAATAAAACTAAATAAATGAAAACTAATAAATAAATACATAAATAAAACTAATAAATAAATCATAAATAAACTAAAATAAATAATAAATAAAACTAAATAAATAAATACTCAATAAATAAATTAAATAAACTAATAAATAAATAGCTCAATAAATAAATAGATAAATAAAACTAAATAAATAATAGATAAATAAAACTAAATAAATAAATACATAAATAAAACTAAATAAATAAATACATAAATAAAACTCAATAAATAAATACATAAATAAAACTAAATAAATAAATACATAAATAAAACTAAATAGATAAATAAAACTAAATAAATGAATAGATAAATAAAACTAAATAAATAAATAGATAAATAAAACTAAATAAATAAATACATAAATAAAACTCAATAAATAAATACATAAATAAAACTAAATAAATAAATAGATAAATAAAACTAAATAAATAAATACATAAATAAAACTAAATAAATAAATACATAAAACTAAATAAATAAATACATAAATAAAACTAAATAAGTAAATACATAAAACTAAATAAATAAATACATAAAACTAAACAAATAAATACATAAAACTAAACAAATAAATACATAAATAAAACTAAATAAATAAATAAATGCATATTACTTGGGTCGAAGCTCTCATTAACGGATTCGAATAATAATGGAGAATAATTTCTGAGAAGTTATGGACGGTTGTAATGCAATGATTAACAACTTATTGGTTGAGGTTGACACGAGGCCTGGTCATGGACCTGACCGCTGGGGCGTTGACCCCCCCGGAACACCCTCTAGGTATACTTCAGGTATTATCCAGGACTTCTGTAGGACTTGTCAGTGGCGAGGTCACTGGCGCCTCTCTCTCCCATACCTGCAAGTGACTCTCCCATGCCTTCAAGTGACTCTCCCATGCCTGCAAGTGACTCTCCCATGCCTGCAAGTGACTCTCCTATGCCTGCAAGTGACTCTCCCATGCCTGCAAGAGACTCTTCCATGCCTGTAAGTGACTCTCCCATGCCTGCAAGTGACTCCTATGTCTGCAAGAGACTCTCCCATGCCTGCAAGTGACTCTCCCAGCCTCCCATACAAAAAATCAGACCCTGGGCTAGAACTGCTAAACTGTTCTTAGTCCACTATCTATAAATTTTTCAAGATAGCTATTTATAAATATAATAGACACTAATATAATCATACACTATCAGCAACTATGTTAGCTATTAATATTAGTGACCTTCAGTGGACTGTATTTGAAAAATGTCTAAAAACTATTCTAGAAACATGTGGGCTATGATACATATCTTAAAACATTAGATCGCTCATCAAAATTTATTGGAAGGTCTACTAAGACGATAAACAGTTTATATACCGTACCATCCTGCTCACCTGGGTTTCATATTAGTGTTGTTACGCCTACCCCAAGATGTACAGTAATAAAAATTAAGACAAATATTTTACTGCACTTGGTGTACATTATTAATAAATGTACATGGGAAGCGATTCTTATTGTTTAACGCTCTCCAGCTGGTGTGTGAGGCGCCATCTTCCTTTCCCACGCTCTCCAGCTGGTGTGTGAGGCGCCATCTTCCTTACCCCTGCTCTCCAGCTGGTGTGTGAAGCGCCATCTTCCTTACCCACGCTTTCCAGCTGGTGTGTGATGTGCCATCTTCCTTACCCACGGTCTCCAGCTGGTGTGTGAGGCGCCATCTTCCTTACCCACGGTCTCCAGCTGGTGTGTGAGGCGCCATCTTCCTTACCCACGCTTTCCAGCTGGTGTGTGATGTGCCATCTTCCTTACCCACGGTCTCCAGCTGGTGTGTGAGGCGCCATCTTCCTTACCCACGGTCTCCAGCTGGTGTGTGAGGCGCCATCTTCCTTACCCACGCTCTCCAGCTGGTGTATGAGGCGCCATCTTCCTTACCCACGGTCTCCAGCTGGTGTGTGATGCGCCATCTTCCTTACCCACGCTCTCCAGCTGGTGTGTGATGCGCCATCTTCCTTACCCACGCTCTCCAGCTGGTGTGTGAGGCGCCATCTTCCTTACCCCCACTCCCCAGCTGGTGTGTGAGGCGCCATCTTCCTTACCCACGCTCTCCAGCTGGTGTGTGAGGCGCCATCTTCCTTACCCACGCTCTCCAGCTGGTGTGTGAGGCGCCATCTTCTTTACCCACGCTCTCCAGCTGGTGTGTAAGTCGCCATCTTCCTTACTAACGCTCTCCAGCTGGTGTGTGAGGCGCCATCTTCCTTACCCACGCTCTCCAGCTGGGCACACATATTTTTTTTAAATTTACCTTTATATTTATAATTTAACCATCTACAATCGTACGTCTATTTGCGTGCGGCAACAATAACAGCCTGGTTGATCAGGCCCTGATCCACCATGAGGCCTGGTCACAGACTGGGCCGCGGGGGCGTTGTCCCCCGGATTCCTCTCCAGGTATATATGGATAATTTTACATCCTTCTCTTGCCTTGCATTTATAATAGCCGTTCTGAATCTACTTGACAGTATCAGCAGTAGACTTTTAAATCTTTTTAATAAGATGTATGACTCACCATATATGTAAATAATGTTCATTTTAACCTGTGAGCTCACACAATTACGCTTTTATTATTCACATTCTCTCATTTACTTTTACCCATTTTATCTAAATTAATTTCTAAATAATAATAAACCGATGGTTTGCTTAACCATAATGTTTGTGGTATGCTTCGCAGTTTACACTCACACTCCCTCAACTAATTTAATTTATGATAAATTATAATTGCTATCGAATTACTTGGAAAATATCTCGAATTTTTCACAATTATATAGTTTTGGTCAACTGCAAATTTCAGAGCGGACACAGGAGGCAGAGCTCAACACTCTCAGCTACGTTATAATACAAGATGACAGATACCACACCAAATCTCTCTAAACAACTATTTCAAGGTACTGTAGGTCACATAGGTTAGATCAGTCCTCTTGTACGCTGCACCACTGCTGAGCCTTCACCTAAATAACTCCATAACCGAAGACAGGAACTACGATATGATAATTTCTTACAAGATACTTAAGTATTAAGAGAGAGAGAGTAGGAGGACGAGTGTTGTTATGAGAGGGGAGAGAATATAAATCCCCACTGTGACATTAGGAAGCACGTCTTCGATACAAGGATAGTGTAAGAGGAGAATGACCAAGATAAAGACGTAGCAGGGACAACCTTTATACATGGTCTCACAATATATATATGGAACAGCAAAGAAGGCAAGAAGCTGAATGTGAATGAAGGTTGTGAGTCGAGGTCGGGACCTGCAGCTTCCTTCACAATGGCAAAAATACGGTGGGGGTAAACGGTTGTACAAAAACAGGCACACAAATACAGATGCATTTGCATACACATACATTCAGAACAAGCCACGTGGGGCTGGGTTAAGGTGTCACGTGAATTTAGTTCACCACGAGGCAGGGCCAAAACTACATGGGTGCGAATATTCGGCTAGTCGCAGTGTTGTTATTGATATATATATATATATATATATATATATATATATATATATATATATATATATATATATATATATATATATATATTTACAGTGGACCCCCGGTTAACGAACAAAATTCATTCCAGAAGCCTGCTCAAGTGCCATTACTGAACGAATTTACTGCCTTAAGAAATAATGTCACGTAGGTTAGTCTATTTCAGACCCCCAAAAATACATTTCCACAAGCACTTACAATATTATTCTTACATAATTGTACGATTTCCGGGGTGTTAGTTAACCGGGGGTCCACTGTATATATATATATATATATATATATATATTTTTTTTTTTTTTTTTATTAACACATCAGCCGATTCCCACCAAGGCAGGGTGGGCCGAAAAAGAAAAACTTTCATCATCATTCACTCCATCACTGTCTTGCCAGAAGGGTGCTTTACACTACAGTTATAAAACTGCAACATTAACACCCCTCCTTCAGAGTGCCGGCACTGTACTTCCCATCTCCAGAACTCAAGTCCGGCCTGCCGGTTTCCCTGAATCCCTTCATAAATGTTACTTTTCTCACACTCCAACAGCACGTCAAGTATTAAAAACCATATGCCTCCATTCACTCCTATCAAATACGCTCACACATGCTTGCTGGAAGTCCAAGCCCCTCGCACACTAAACTTCCTTTACCCCCTCCCTCCAACCTTTCCTAGGCCGACCCCTACCCCTCCTTCCCTCCACTACAGATTTATACACTCTCGAAGTCACTCTGTCTCGTTCCATTCTCTCTACATGTCCAAACCACCTCAACAACCCCTCCTCAGCTCTCTGGACAATCGTTTTGGTAATCCCGCACCTCCTCAAAATTTCCAAACTCCGAATTCTCTGCATTATATTCACACCACACATTGACCTCAGACATGACATCTCCACTGCCTCCAGCCTTCTCCTCGTTGCAACATTCATCACCCATGCTTCACACCCATATAAGAGCGTTGGTATAACTATACTCTCATGTGATGTAGTCAGTGTGCTTTGAGGTCTACCTAAGCAGCCACACCTGCCGTTCGGATTAAGGCTCAGGTCTTTTGTCTTGAACTAGCGTCAGGTCGGCGTCAGGTCAAAGCACGTGGTACACTCCTCATTGGGGGGATGCTTGGAGGACTATATAAGGCCGAGGAAACAACTAGAAAGGAGATTCTGGCGGAGCTCTGGGCTGTGTGCGGAGCTCTGGGCTGGAGACATTCTGGCAGAGCTCTGGCCTGTGTGCAGAGCTCTGGGCACGAGATTCTAGCAGAGCGACTGCCGGTGTGCAGAGCTCTGAGAGAGAGCTGCTGTAGAGTCTCTGGAGGAGACTGTTGGAGACACTGGGCAGAGTTCTGTTGGAGCAGGTCTTGGGACCTGTGGCTAGAAGTGTGACTGAGTTGCTGTGGTGAACTGTCCTCTGAACTATATTGTAAGTTATATTCTGTTCCGTCAGTTGATTGTATTCCCTGTCTCGCTGCTTATATGTACAATCCCCATTTATCTAAACCCAATAGTGTTCTCCTGTTCCCAAATATATTATTGTACAAGGACTTAAATAAACTGTGTTTGAGTGGAATAGTAATATTCACTGTCCCCGTTATATTTATATTATTCTTTATGCTTATACTTTATTTTATTATATTTTATTTTAGGTAGAGAGAGGGTGAGTAGTGTGGTGGTAATGAGAGGTGATGGTGTAGTCACCAGTGACCTCACATTACATCCCAGTGACCTCCGCTCCTGTCAACCTCACCTCTCCTGCCTACTCACTCACTACCTTTACTCCCTATTCCCCGATTATCCTTATTTCAATACCCCCTTCATGACATGAGTGACCGCACCTCTGTTAATGACCAGAAGTGACCTCACTCACCTTGAGCATCTGACCCTAGTCTGCTACTGCTGATGTCGGCTGCTTATGATGCTGCGGTTTACTGAGACGAGGCTGTCTGATGCTGTCTGCTATGCTGAGACTGGCGTGTGCTGCTGCTGCCGTGCTGTGACGCTGAGATGCTGTGGTCGTGCTGTGATGCTATGGCCATGCTGCGATGCTGGGGCCTGTGCTGCATGCATAGCCGTGCTGCGATGCTGTAGCCGTGCTGCGATGCTGTGGCGGTGCTGTGATGCTGCGATGCTGCCTAGCTCGGGAGGAGATGATGGCGGTGATGCTGCAGTGGAGTATGAGGGATTCTGTCTGGTGTGCCAGGACAGGAGAATCTACTATGAAGGAGCTGCCATCCTCGGAGATGTGGAAGGACGCGAGCCGTGGGGATGGACTCCGGCTGCTGGGACCAGCGTGCTGCCATGGGTGGTATGGAGGTGTATGCTGTCATGCTGGCCACCCTGTACGACCAGTATGGGGGATGTCCTGCCAGCTATGAGAGACAATTAAGAGTGTGAGATGTTCCCAGCCTACTTTGACTTGCCAGAAGTGTTAGTGTTACCTGTGTGGAATAAGGTGATCTTGGAAACGGTCAAGTGATCATGGCTACCTTGTTTTATGAGGCCAGTGAATCCTAGTAGTGGCATAGGATAATGGTGGGTCTTAGCTGCGATGCTTGCCCTATCTCGATTTTCAGAAGTTGAAGTGTGATGTGAAGTGTGTTAACATACGACCTTGGTGGTCGTGATGTGGTCCAGTTGCAGTTACTTGAAAGAATGCAACCCGTTGGAGCAGTTTTCCACGCCAAAGAAGCCTAGAGAGGTTTGGCCCAATGGTTAACGTGCGAGGGTGACTAGCACCGGCTAGTGCATTTCTAGTAGAAGTAGGAAGGCACTGGAGCCAGATATTTAGTTTAGAGAAATGACGGGTAAGGAGGCTTTGCACCAGAGAGCAACTGTTATGCTGGTCACCTGCGAGGTGTACTGATTATGCTGCCTTGTGGTAGTTGAGAAGGCTGAGGAAATATATGTAATTGTATTATGTTAGGTGTAATTTTGTCTTTGTATTGTAATATAATTAAGGGTTTAGGATTCCCATCTTTACTTCCATGGACAAGGTTCTTTGTCTCCACAGACTCCGAAGTGCTCCACTCACCCTTTTCCCCTCATCAATTCTATGATTCACCTCATCCTTCATAGACCCATCCGCCGACATGTCCACTCCCAAATATCTGAATACATTCACCTCCTCCATACTCTCTCCCTCCAATCTGATATCCAATCTTTCGTCACCTATTCTTTTTGTTATCCTCATCACCTTACTCTTTCCTATATTCACTTTCAATTTTCTTCTTTTACACACCCTACCAAATTCATCCACCAACCTCTGCAACTTCTCTTCAGAATCTCCCAAAGCACAGTGTCATCAGCAAAAAGCAACTGTGACAACTCCCACTTTGTATTTGCTTCTTTATCTTTTAGCCCAACACCTCTTGCCAAGACCCTCGCATTCACTTCTCTTACAACCCCATCTATAAATATATTGAACAACCACGGTGACATCACACATCCTTGTCTAAGGCCCACTTTTACTGGGAAATAGTCCCTTCCCTCCTACACACTCTAACCTGAGCCTCACTATCCTCATAAAAACTCTTCACTGCTTTCAGTAACCTTCCTCCTATTCCATACACCTGCAACATCTGCCACATTGCCCCCTATCTACCCTATCATACGCCTTTTCCAAATCCATAAATGCCACAAAACATCTTTACCCTTATCCAAATACTGTTCACCTATATGTTTCACTGTAAACACTTGGTCTACACACCCCCTACCTTTCCTAAAGCCCCCTTGTTCATCTGCTATCCTGCTTTCTGTTTTACTCTTAATTCTTTCAATAATAACTCTACCATACACTTTACCAGGTACACTCAACAGACTTATTCCCCTATAATTTTTGCACTCTCTTTTGTCCCCTTTGCCATTATACAAAGGAACAATACACGCTCTCTGCCAATCCCTAGGTACCTTACCCTCTTCCATACATTTATTAAATAATAGCACCAACCACTCCAAAATTATATCCCCACCTGCTTTTAACATTTCTATCTTTATCCCATCAATCCCAGCTGCCTTACCCCCTTTCATTCTACCCACTGCCTCACGAACTTCCCCTACACCCACAACTGGCTCTTCCACACTCCACACTGTATATATATATATATATATACAGTGGACCCTCGATTTTCGTTCAAAATTCTTTCCAGAATGCTGTTTAAGTGCTGTTACCGAACGAATTTTTTCTCATAAGGACAAATGTAAGTTAGATATATAGATATATATATATATATATATATATATATATATATATTTTTTTTTTTTTTTTTCAACAAGTCGGCCGTCTCCACCGAGGCAGGGTGACCCAAAAGAAAGAAAATCCCCAAAAGAAAATACTTTCATCATCATTCAACACTTTCACCACACTCATACATAATCACTGTCTTTGCAGAGGAGCTCAGACACGACAGCTGAGAATAGTCCCTCCCAGCTGTCACTATCCCAGACCCCTCCTTTAAAGTGCAGGCATTGTACTTCCCATTTCCAGGACTCAAGTCCAACTAAATCAATTAACTGGTTTCCTGAATACCTTCACAAAATGTTACCCTGCTCACACTCCAACAGATCGTCATGTCCCAAAACCATTCGTCTCCATTCACTCCTATCTAACACGCTCACACATGCTTGCTGGAAGTCCAAGCCCTCGCCCACAAAACCTCCTTTACCCCTTCCTCCAACCTTTTCTAGGACGACACCTACCCCGCCTTCCTTCCCCTACAGATTTATACGCTCTCCAAGTCATTCTACTTTGATCCATTCTCTCTAAATGACCAAACCACCTCAACAACCCCTCTTCAGCCCTCTGACAAATACTTTTAGTAACTCCACACCTTCTCCTAATTTCCACATTCCGAATTTTCTGCATAATATTTACACCACACATTGCCCTTAGACAGGACATTTCCACTGCCTCCAGCCTCCTCCTCGCTGCAGCATTTGCAACCCATGCTTCACACCCATATAAGAGTGTTGGTACCACTATACTTTCGTACATTCCCTTCTTTGCCTCCATGGATAACGTTTTTTGTCTCCACAGATACCTCAACGCACCACTCACCTTTTTTCCTTCATCAATTCTATGGTTAACCTCATCCTTCATAAACCCATCCGCTGACACGTCAACTCGCAAATATCTGAAAACATTTACTTCTTCCATAATCCCTCTCTCCAATGTGATATCCAATTTTTCTTTATTTAAATCGTTTGATACCCTCATCACCTTACTCTTATCTATGTTCACTTTTAACTTTCTACCTTTAAACACTCTCCCAAACTCATCCACTAACCTTTGCAACTTTTCTTTAGAATCTCCCATAAGCACAGTATCATCAGCAAAAAGTAACTGTGTCAACTCCCATTTTGCATTTAATTCTCCATAATTTAATCCCACCCCTCTCCCCAACACCCTAGCATTTACTTCTTTTACAACCCCATCTATAAATATATTAAACAACCATGGTGACATTACACATCCCTGTCTAAGACCTACTTTTACCGGGAAGTAATCTCCCTCTCTCCTACACACCCTAACCTGAGCCTCACTATCCTCATAAAAACTCTTTACAGCCTTCAGTAACTTACTACCTATTCCATACACTTGCAACATTTGCCACATTGCTCCCCTATCCACTCTCATATGCCTTTTCTAAATCCATAAATGCAATAAAAACTTCTCTACCTTTATCTAAATACTGTTCACATATATGCTTCACTGTAAACACTTGATCTACACATCCCCTACCCACTCTAAAGCCTCCTTGCTCATCTGCAATCCTACTCTCTGTCTTACCTCTAATTTTTTTTATTTATTATTAACACATCGGCCGATTCCCACCAAGGCAGGGTGGCCCGAAAAAGAAAAACTTTCATCATCATTCACTCCATCACTGTCTTGCCAGAAGGGTGCTTTACACTACAGTTATAAAACTGCAACATTAACACCCCTCCTTCAGAATGCCGGCACTGTACTTCCCATCTCCAGAACTCAAGTCCGGCCTGCCGGTTTCCTGAATCCCTTCATAAATGTTACTTTGCTCACACTCCAACAGCACGTCAAGTATTAAAACCATATGCCTCCATTCACTCCTATCAAATACGCTCACACATGCTTGCTGGAAGTCCAAGCCCTCGCACACAAAACTTCCTTTACCCCCTCCCTCCAACCTTTCCTAGGCCGACCCCTACCCCGCCTTCCCTCCACTACAGATTTATACACTCTCGAAGTCACTCTGTCTCGTTCCATTCTCTCTACATGTCCAAACCACCTCAACAACCCCTCCTCAGCTCTCTGGACAATCGTTTTGGTAATCCCGCACCTCCTCCTAATTTCCAAACTCCTAATTCTCTGCATTATATTCACACCACACATTGACCTCAGACATGACATCTCCACTGCCTCCAGCCTTCTCCTCGTTGCAACATTCATCACCCATGCTTCACACCCATATAAGAGCGTTGGTATAACTATACTCTCATACATTCCCTCTTTACTTCCATGGACAAGGTTCTTTGTCTCCACAGACTCCGAAGTGCTCCACTCACCCTTTTTCCTCATCAATTCTATGATTCACCTCATCCTTCATAGATCCATCCGCCGACATGTCCACTCCCAAATATCTGAATACATTCACCTCCTCCATACTCTCTCCTCCAATCTGATATCCAATCTTTCGTCACCTATTCTTTTGTTATCCTCATCACCTTACTCTTTCCTATATTCACTTTCAATTTTCTTCTTTACACACCCTACCAAATTCATCCACCAACCTCTGCAGCTTCTCTTCAGAATCTCCCAAAAGCACAGTGTCATCAGCAAAAGCAACTGTGACAACTCCCACTTTGTATTTGCTTCTTTATCTTTTAGCCCAACACCTCTTGCCAAGACCCTCGCATTCACTTCTCTTACAACCCCATCTATAAATATATTGAACAACCACGGTGACATCACACATCCTTGTCTAAGGCCCACTTTTACTGGGAAATAGTCCCCTTCCCTCCTACACACTCTAACCTGAGCCTCACTATCCTCATAAAAACTCT
>WNWK01002485.1:87500-130000 GCA_009830355.1 Cherax destructor | reverse complement strand
GAGGAATTGCTGAAAGTGTGAAAGCATAGAAAAATATAGAATGCAAAGAAGAGAAGAAAACAGGAAAACAAACAGGTGAACCAAATTCAAATTTGCGAAGGAAAGAAGAGGGGCTAAGCGACAACTTGAAAATGACACAACAAAGAAATACATATTTAAACCTAAGAATCTGTACAATAACTGACATCAGAAGACAATATCAGAGAACCAGGTAAGAATACTGAACAGGACAAGAGGAGAGCTCTCAAGAAATGACTAAGAAGACTGGAAGGAGCTAAACAAAAGATTTAAGGAGGTATTCTGGGAGAGTCAAACAAAAAAAAGAGTACAAGAACCAGTAATGGACATAATTCACACAACAAAAGAAGAGATGAAAAAACTATTGACCAAAGTTAGACATCTCGATCACAATGAGACTAGATAACATATCATTGAGAGAGGAACAGAAGAACTATGTGAACATAAGTTGTTATTTTCAACAACTCGTTGATCATGGGCAGCTGCCAGAGGTGTGGAAGACATCAGACACAGCACAATATGTATGTTTAGAAAAGTATGTAAGTTTAAAGGTATTGAAAATCAGGAGAAGAATATTGTGGTTCCTGGAAAGGAGCGTGTCCATAAGCAACAACCGGCATGATTATAAAGAAGGGAAATCCTGTCTCACACGCATGCTTAACTTTTATGACAAAGTAACAGAAGAGAGGCAACAGCGAGAGGGATGAGTGGGATGATTATTGTTGGACTGTGAGAAGCCTTGTGACACACTACTATACAAGGGACTGTGAGAAGTATTGTGACACACTACTATACAAGGGACTGTGATAAGCCTTGTGACACACTACTATACAAGGGAATGTGAGAAGCCTTGTGACACACTACTATACAAGGGACTGTGAGAAGCCTTGTGACACACTACTATACAAGGGAATGTGAAAAGCCTTGTGACACACTACTATACAAGGACTGTGAGAAGCCTTGTGACACACTACTATACAAGGGAATGTGAGAAGCCTTGTGACACACTACTATACAAGGGACTGTGAGAAGCCTTGTGACACACTACTATACAAGGGACTGTGAGAAGCCTTGTGACACACTACTATACAAGGACTGTGAGAAGCCTTGACACACTACTATACAAGGGAACGTGAGAAGCCTTGTGACACACTACTATACAAGGGAATGTGAGAAGCCTTGTGACACACTACTATACATGGGACTGTGAGAAGCCTTGTGACACACTACTATACAAGGGAATGTGAGAAGCCTTGTGACACACTACTATACAAGGGAATGTGAGAAGCCTTGTGACACACTACTATACAAGGGAATGTGAGAAGCCTTGTGACACACTACTATACAAGGGACTGTGATAAGCCTTGTGACACACTACTATACAAGGGAATGTGAGAAGCCTTGTGACACACTACTATACAAGGGACTGTGATAAGCCTTGTGACACACTACTATACAAGGGAATGTGAGAAGCCTTGTGACACACTACTATACAAGGACTGTGAGAAGCCTTGTGACACACTACTATACAAGGGAATGTGAGAAGCCTTGTGACACACTACTATACAAGGGACTGTGAGAAGCCTTGTGACACACTACTATACAAGGGACTGTGAGAAGCCTTGTGACACACTACTATACAAGGACTGTGAGAAGCCTTGTGACACACTACTATACAAGGGAATGTGAGAAGCCTTGTGACACACTACTATACAAGGGACTGTGAGAAGCCTTGTGACACACTACTATACAAGGGACTGTGAGAAGCCTTGTGACACACTACTATACAAGGGAATGTGAGAAGCCTTGTGACACACTACTATACATGGGACTGTGAGAAGCCTTGTGACACACTACTATACAAGGGAATGTGAGAAGCCTTGTGACACACTACTATACAAGGGACTGTGAGAAGCCTTGTGACACACTACTATACAAGGACTGTGAGAAGCCTTGTGACACACTACTATACAAGGGACTGTGAGAAGCCTTGTGACACACTACTATATAAGGGAATGTGAGAAGCCTTGTGACACACTACTATACAAGGGAATGTGAGAAGCCTTGTGACACACTACTATACAAGGGACTGTGAGAAGTATTGTGACACACTACTATACAAGGGACTGTGATAAGCCTTGTGACACACTACTATACAAGGGAATGTGAGAAGCCTTGTGACACACTACTATACAAGGGACTGTGATAAGCCTTGTGACACACTACTATACAAGGGAATGTGAGAAGCCTTGTGACACACTACTATACAAGGGACTGTGAGAAGCCTTGTGACACACTACTATACAAGGGACTGTGAGAAGCCTTGTGACACACTACTATACAAGGGACTGTGAGGGAAGCCTTGTGACACACTACTATACAAGGACTGTGAGAAGCCTTGTGACACACTACTATACAAGGGAATGTGAGAAGCCTTGTGACACACTTACAAGGGATGTGATAAGCCTTGTGACACACTATATACAGGGATGACTGGACATCACAAGGACTGTGAAGCCTTGTGACACACTACTATACAAGGGAATGTGAGAAGCCTTGTGCATCAAAAGGACTGTAGAAGCCTTGACACACTACTATACAAGGACTTGAGAAGCCTTGTGACACACTACTATACAAGGATGAGAACCCTTTTGACACTACTATACAAGGATGAGAAGCCTTGTGACACACTACTATACAAGGGAATGTGAGAAGCCTTGTGACACACTACTATACATGGGACTGTGAGAAGCCTTGTGACACACTACTATACAAGGGAATGTGAGAAGCCTTGTGACACACTACTATACAAGGGACTGTGAGAAGCCTTGTGACACACTACTATACAAGGAATGTGAGAAGCCTTGTGACACACTACTATACAAGGGACTGTGAGAAGCCTTGTGACACACTACTATACAAGGAGAGAGCCTTGTGACACACTACATACAAGGGACTGTGAGAAGCCTTGTGACACACTACTATAAAGGATGTGAGAAGCCTTGTGACACACTACTATACAAGGGAATGTGAGAAGCCTTGTGACACACTACTATACAAGGGAATGTGAGAAGCCTTGTGACACAACTGCACAAGAGACTGGGACAAGTATACCTGGAGAGGGTTTCGGGAGTCAACGCTTCCCCGGCCCGGCCCGGTCTGTGACCAGGCCTCGCAGTGGATCAGGGTCTGATCAAACAGGCTGTTACAGGTGGCCGCATGTAAACCGACGTACGAACCACAGCCCGGCTGATCAGGTACTGAATTTAGGTACCTGTCCAGAGCCTTGTTGAAGACAGTCAGGGGTCTCTTAGTAATCCCCCTTATGTATGCTGGGAGGCAGTTGAACAGTCTTGAGCCCCTGACACTTAATGTATTGTCTTTTATCGTGCTAGTGGCACCCCTGCTTTTCATTGAGGGGATGTTGCATCGCCTGCCGAGTCTTTTGCTTTCCTGGTACTAATCCCTCTAAGATTTTCCAATTGTATATAATTATGTATCTCTACTGCCTGCATTCCAAGGAATATAAGTCGAGGAACTTTATCCCCTTCCAAGTAATTTAGTGTTTTATCGTAATTATGTGTGCCACAGTTCTGTGTACATTTTCTAGGTCAGCAATTTCACCTGTCTTGAAAGTCGCTGTTAGTGTGTATTGCGACCCCAGAATGGGGCACAATGTTTAAATATGTATGTATATATATATCTATTGTAATTATGATGTATACGTATTACCTTTCTTATAATTTTATATTGCTGATATTTTCGATATTAGCTAAATCGTTAATATCTTGCTTTATATTATTATTTGACTTAGCTATATTATTAGGTAGGATGTAACATTTTACAATACTGTGCTCATTGTTCGAGAGTTGAGTGACTGCCCGCCTTGGCTAACTACCTAGGTAACTAGCACTTCGCTTGTTATACTGCCGGCTTCTCTGGAGTGCTGGGCGAGTCACGTGACCAGTGGCGTGATCACCTGAGCTTGGAGACCCCTGCTTTCCTTGCTCCCTCTCTCCTCTGCTGACCCTCTTGCTCCCTCTCTCCTCTGCTGACCCTCTTGCTCCCTCTCTCCCCTGCTGACCCTCTTGCTCCCTCTCTTCCCTGCTGACCCTCTTGCTCCCTCTCTCCCCTGCTGACCCTGGTTGGAGCAACACCTCAATCTTGCTCTCTCTTGTTGTTTCCTCGTCATTTAGAGTGTGTGGTAGAGTATGTGTTCGGTGGTAAGACGAAACATACTTCTCTGGACTCTGTGTAACTCTGTTCACACAGCATAGCCTAGACTTAGTGATTTACGACGTTTTACTGAGGTTGTGTCTCACTGACACTTTGTTAACCCAGGTCCTGAGCTGTAGCTTCTGACCTAATTCGTTGTGGCATCTGTGCATCGTCACAGTCGGGGATTTGGTTATGCTGAACTTAGATTCAGTAATAAGGGAGTTTTGTGACTATTATGTAGGATCTGTTGATGGTCCCCAGTTAGGGTTATTTTATCTCCTTGTTCCTGACGTTGTGTTGCTGCTGCTTGCTATATTGCTCTTTGGCGAGTCGGTCATTTTACTGTTCAAGCAAGCTGTTCTGATTGCCAGTTTGGTAGAAAAGTTAGCTTATGTGAGAACGTTTAGTCAGTCACTGTTTAAGTCGAGTCGAGTCTTGAGACATATCGCTTGTAACGGCTTGACAAAGCTCCTGGAGAGCGAAACGTTGCCACAATAAAATGTCACATTAGTTGCATTTGTGTCCTTTTACTTAACATATTGTCGGTAATTCTACCAATATTAATACATAACGAAGTACCTGGAGGACACACACACATACACATACACACTTGTATATATTAGTATTGTTTTATATTTGCTGACGATGTACCAGACGGTAGTTAAGAGCCATAAAGAAATATGTGCCTTCAGCACAATAATACTGTATACGAGAGAAGTGTAGGAGCTATCCTCCTAATTAACATCCTAATTAATATCCTAATATGTATTATTTTTGATTTACTTTGATACCCTAAACATTTTAACTTTGTTAATAAACATATTAATTTTATTTCGATTACTTAGTACCCTCTCAGTTGAAATCCTAAGATACTATTAAATATAACGGGAAAACTGGACCAGGATACTGACTACTTGTTACAAAAACCCAGTAAAAGGTTGAATGCTAGAGGGGCAGACCTTTCTAGTATTCACTGGAGATGTATATTTCTAATAGATATCGCGTCTTTTGTAACAGTGTGCAGCAATATTTCAGCCTGGATAGAACAAGCGATCCGAAGAGTGTCATCATGGGGTTGACATCCCTAGTTTTGAAGGTTCTCATTATCCATCCTGTCATTTTTCTAGTCATTGAACTTCATATTGTTTTCTGCAGCCCAATTAAAGATTTGGTTGATGTCCGCCTGGAGTCTTACAGAGTCTTCAATGGAGGACACTGTCATGCAAATTCAGTTGTCATCTGCAAAGGAAGACATGGCGCTGTGGCTTATGTCCCTGTCTTTCTCAAGATGAGGATGAAGAACAGGATGGGGGTGAGTACTGCCCTTGTGAAACAGAGCTTTTCACAGCAACCACCTCAGACTTTACTCTATTTACTACTACTATTTGTGCTCTATTTGTTAGGAAATTATAGATCCATCTACCAGTTTTTCCTGTTATTCCTTTATCACGCATTTTGTGCGCTATTACACCATGGTCACACTTGTCAAAGTCTTTTGCAAAGTCTGTGTATACTACTTCTGCGTTTTGTTTGTCTTCTAGAGCACCAGGATCTTGTCATAGGGGTCCAGTAGTTGGGACAGGCATGATCGAACTGCTCTAAACCCTTTTTAGCAGCTGTGGGGTGACCCCTGTGTCCTGGGGTAAATCAGTGACTGTAACGACTTGTTCCGAAGCTCCACAGTCACTGGGACACCAAGCTCAGCCCCACCTTGTGGGAGCTCAACCTCACTGGGTTCACCAGTTACAGACCAACACAATCCATTATGTCCCCTTTCCCACTCAAACACAATAAATCAGAATATGCATACTCTCTCTCCCCACCCCCCTCCCACCCGCCTACACCCTCATTCTTAGCCACTACAAGTGCAGAACCCTTTCTCATAACAACCCTCTTCATCCTCCCTCATCAGCATCCAGGATCCCAGTCCCTGCCAGTGCTAAACCCATCCTTGCAACCTGCTCCTACCCTTATCTCCATCTTCAACTATACCCCCATTCCTACTTCCGTGTTACATGGGTGATCACAAAGAGAACAGTCACCCGAAAATCAGAGGACAGTAAGAAAGGCAAGTGAAAGTTGCATAATAAATAAGAGTGATGAGGCACGCCCAGACATCACACCAATAATGTAAACAAAGTCCAGAGAAGTGATAACAGGTGCAATATTCCCAGCAGGATATCCAAAAATGACAAAGGACAAAGGAAATTGAGAAGGTGGAGGAATAGCAGTTAATCAGAAACCAGTGGATTTTTGAAACGATAAGAGGAATAAATATAGAGGTGTCCAATGAATATATAGTAAAGCCCTGGAGGACCTAACGTGGTGATAGCAGAAAAGCGGAAATATGACGACAACAGAGTGATGGCGGACATGAAAGCGGAGGTAGCTAGAAAAGTCCAAACAGGAAATGATAAATTACTGGTCATGGGAGACTTCAATTACAAGGAAACAGAATAGGAGAATCTGGAGCCTCACAGGGGGACAAAAACGTGGGGGATTGGGCTAGGTTGTTGGAGGTAGCAATGAAAAATTTCATGAGCTAACATGACATAACTAGAGAGGAGATAAACCAGCTAGGCTGAACATTGTATACACCCTAAGTGACTCTGATGTATGTGGTGGATATTGACTGTGAGAGCTGGTGCTAGCGACCATGCAGTACTGAAGCTTGAATACCTTGTGGAAGTGAACATTTAGAGAAACACAGAACGTGATGGGAGGATCTAACCTGACCTAAAAAAGAGGAGACTATGCAGGTGTGATAGTTCCAAAGTGGGGTACCATGGAAATGGCAGCTAAATGGAAAGACAAACGAAATAATGGAGAATGTAGGTGGAAAGTCTCTGGAGACAAAAGTTGAAGAAAACAGTGGCAGTAACAGTGTGATCTTATGGTTCACCCAGAAGTGCAAAAGCTAAAGTGCAAGAAGACAAAAAAAAATATAGTAAGCAAGGAATACTGGAGAATAGAAAAGTGAGCAGAAAACCCAGAAATGAATATGTATGGGCAAGAACAGACAGGAATGACAATTTGTGAATGACACTGCATCGAAAGCCATATTTGATCAAAAGCTGCTATACATCAGAAAGAAGACAACTGTGAAGGATTAGGTACTAAGGCTGAAGAAGGAAGGAAGGGAGCTCACTAGAAATTACCAAATTACCGGGAGGTATTCTCAGTGGGCAAAGGAACATTACTAGAGAGTGAAAAATGAAAAGTGCATTAATGAATACTGAGGAAGTGGTGAAGAAACTACTGAGTGAGGTGGATGCCTTAAATAAGTGAAATTGGGCAGTTGCTGGAGGTGTGAAACACAGTGACAGTAGTCCTTATATTAATAAAAGGGAACAGACAGGTAGCATTAAAGTACATTGTCAGTGACATAGTTTTAAGATAGAGCTCACTCAGCCAGCACAGGAGGAATCCACTGACATCCAGTGCCGGGACTCGACCCATGCAATAGCAAATAGGTGAGCACACAGACACACATACACAGACAAATAGACAGACCGGTGGGACCGGACAACATTTCTCCGTGGGTCCTTAGAGAGGGAGCAGAGATGTTGTGTGTGCCACTAACACAAATCTTCAACACATCCATTGAAACTGGGCAACTACCTGAGGCGTGGAAGATGGCAAATGTAGTCCCAATTTTTAAGAAAGGAGACAGACACGAGGCATTAAACTACAGACCTGTGTCACTGACGTGTATAGTATGCAAAGTCATGGAGAAGATCATCAGGAGGAGAGTGGTGGAGCACCTAGAAAGACACAAGCTTATAAACGACAACCAGCACGGTTTCAGGGAAGGAAAATCCTGTGTCACAAACCTACTGGAGTTTTATGATAAGGTAACAGAAGTAAGACACGAGAGAGAGGGTGGATAGACTGCATTTTTTGGACTGCAAGAAGGCGTTCGACACAGTTCCTCACAAGAGGTTAATGCAAAAGCTAAAGGATCAGGCACACGTAACAGGAAAAACACTGCAATGGATCAGAGAATATCTGACAGGGAGGCAACAACGAGTCATGGTACGTGACGAGATGTCAGAGTGGGCACCTGTGACGAGTGGAGTTCCACAAGGGTCAGTCCTAGGACCTGTACTGTTTTTGGTATATGTGAATGACATAACGGAAGGGATAGACTCAGAAGTGTCCCTGTTTGCAGATGATGTGAAGTTAATGAGAAGAATAAAATCAGTCGAGGATCAGGCAGGACTACAAAGAGACCTGGACAGGCTGCAAGCCTGGTCCAGTAACTGGCTCCTTGAATTTAACCCTGCCAAATGTAAAGTCATGAATATCGGGGAAGGGCAAAGAAGACCGCAGACAGAGTATAGTCTAGGTGGCCAAAGACTGCAAGCCTCACTCAAAGAAAAGATCTTGGGGTGAGTATAATACCGAGCACATCTCCTGAGGCACACATCAATCAGATAACTGCTGCAGCATACGGGCGGCTGGCAAACCTAAGAATAGCGTTCCAATACCTCACTAAGGAATCATTCAAGACTCTGTATACCATATACGTCAGGCCCATACTGGAGTATGCAGCACCGGTTTGGAACCCACACCTGGTCAAGCACGTCAAGAAATTAGAGAAAGTGCAAAGGTTTGCAACAAGACTAGTCCCAGAGCTAAGGGGATTGTCCTACGAAGAAAGGTTAAGGGAAATCGGCCTGACGACACTAGAGGACAGGAGGGTTAGGGGAGACATGATAACGACATTTAAAATACTGCGAGGAATAGATAAGGTGGACAGAGACAAGATGTTCCAGAGAGGGGACACAGCAACAAGGGGTCATAATTGGAAGTTGAAGACTCCTATGAGTCAAAGGGATGTTAGGAAGTATTTCTTCAGTCATAGAGTTGTCAGGAAGTGGAATAGCTTAGAAAGCGACATAGTGGAGGCAGGAACCATACATAGTTTTAAGACTAGGTTTGATAAAGCTCATGGAACAGGGAGAGAGAGGACCTAGTAGCAATCAGTGAAGAGGCGGGGCCAGGAGCTATGACTCGACCCCTGCAACCACAAATAGGTGAGTACAAATAGGTGAGTACACACACACACACACACACAGCTTCCAGGAAGCAATAAGAAGCACACAACGATGCATATTCAAGGGAAGGTGGGCGGGTGTACGAGGCTACAGGCACGACCCTCACATACACCCAGCTATTACATCTGTTATTGCTTCTCTTATGACGCGATAAAACCTACAAGGTGGGCTGTTTTTTCCCACCTTCACGTTGCTACTTATGTTAATGCTATTTATACTTCTATTGATGTTAATACTGCTACTGATGTTGATACTGCTACTGATGTTAATACTGCTACTGATGTTGATACTGCTACTGATGTTAATACTGCTACTGATGTTAATACTGCTACTGATGTTAATACTGTCACTGATGTTAATACTGCTACTTATGTTAATACTGCTACTGATGTTAATATTGCTACTGATGTTAATACTGCTACTGATGTTGATACTGCTACTGATGTTGATACTGCTACTGATGTTGATACTGCTACTGATATTGATACTGCTACTGATGTTGATACTGCTACTGATGTTGATACTGCTACTGATGTTGATACTGCTACTGATGTTAATACTGCTACTGATATTGATACTGCTACTGATGTTAATACTGCTACTGATGTTAATACTGCTACTGATGTTAATACTGCTACTGATGATAATACTGCTACTGATGTTAATACTGCTACTGATGTTAATACTGCTACTGATGTTGATACTGCTACTGATGTTGATACTGCTACTGATGTTGATACTGCTACTGATGTTAATACTGCTACTGATATTGATACTGCTACTGATGTTAATACTGCTACTGATGTTAATACTGCTACTGATGTTGATACTGCTACTGATGTTAATACTGCTACTGATGTTAATACTGCTACTGATGTTGATACTGCTAGTGATGTTAATACTGCTACTGATGTTGATACTGCTACTGATGCTAATACTGCTACTGATGTTAATACTGCTACTGATGTTAATACTGCTACTGATGTTAATACTGCTACTGATGTTAATACTGCTACTGATGTTAATACTGCTACTGATGTTAATACTGCTACTGATGTTAATACTGCTACTGATGTTGATACTGCTACTGATGTTAATACTGCTACTGATATTAATACTGCTACTGATGTTGATACTGCTACTGATGTTAATACTGCTACTGATGTTAATACTGCTACTGATGTTAATACTGCTACTGATGTTAATACTGCTACTGATGTTAATACTGCTACTGATTGTTGCGCCCCTTGAACTGGGCCTCAATGTATATAATGTATATTTCAATTTTCTATAATTTTATATTGCGAATATTCTCGATTTTAGCTAAATCGTTAATATTTTGCTTTATATTATTATTAGATTATCATTAGTATTTATTTACTTTAGGTAGGATGTTATATTTTGTTGTGCTCGAGTGTGTAGTAACTGCCTTGGTGTTGGCAAACGACTGTTAGGCTGCCGGCGTCTTGTTGCGGGGAGGAGTCAGTCTCTGGACACACCTGAGCTGGGTGGTTGTTCCTCGTCCCTCTCTCTCTCTGGCCTGCTGCCCTCGTCGAGTCAACTCCTCACTCTTGTTGTTCTCGACATTAAACTCTGTTGGGTAGAGTATGTATTTGTTGGTGAGGCGAATCATACTTCTCAGAACTCTGTGTAACTCTGTTCACAGAGAATAGACTAGACAGTGATTGTTCGACGTTTTTCTGGGTTGTGTGTCACTTTGACACTCTTTGAAAACTCAGGTCTCAAGCTCTAGCTCTGGACCTACTTCGATAAGGCATCTGTGCACCGCCACAGTTTGGGATTGTTTATGCTGAACCTAGTTTCAGTAGAAAGGGAGTTTTATGACTGTTTTGGAGGATCTACTGATGGTCCCCTGTTAGGGTCGATTTTGTATCTCCTTGTTCCTGACGCTGTGTTGCTGTTGCCCGTTATAGTGCTGTTCGGCGAAGTGGTCATTTTACTAGACAATCAAGCTGTTCAGATTGTCAGTTTAGTACAGCTAGCTTATGAGAAGTTGTTATGTCGTACACTGGTTGAGTCGAGTCGTAGAGTTACCGGGAGCACACTCGTACACACATTTATTATTATTTATATATATTATTGTTATTACTGACATTGTACCTGTTGGTACTTCTCAGTCAGTTATATATATGTGCCCTCAGCACAGACTTGTTGTATATGAGAGCAGTGTAGGAGCTACCCTCCTAATTATCCTAATTGATATCTTAATTAGTATCTTCATATTTGATTTACTATGCTACCCTAGATTTTCTCACTTTGTTAATAAATCTTTAAATCATTTACTTTGGTTAGTACCCTATCAGTTGTAATCCCCTTTATCTATATACTATGTCGGATAACTGAACCAGGATACTGACTTTGTTGCAAAAGCCCAGTAACAGGCTGGATGCTAGAAGGGCTTTCCTTTCTAGTGTTCACTGGAGATATCTATTGTTAATAGATATCGTGTCATTTTGTAACACTGATGTTAACACTGCTACTGATGTTAACACTGCTACTGATGCTAATACTGCTGCTGATGTTAATACTGCTACTGATGTTAATACTGCTACTGATGTTAATACTGCTACTGATGTTAATACTGCTACTGATGTTAACACTGCTACTGATGTTAACACTGCTACTGATGCTAATACTGCTGCTGATGTTAATACTGCTACTGATGTTAACACTGCTACTGATGCTAATACTGCTACTGATGTTAACACTGCTACTGATGTTAACACTGCTACTGATGCTAATACTGCTGCTGATGTTAATACTGCTACTGATGTTAATACTGCTACTGATATTAACACTGCTACTGATGTTAACACTGCTACTGATGTTAACACTGCTACTGATGTTAACACTGCTACTGATGCTAATACTGCTACTGATGCTAATACTGCTACTTATGTTAATACTGCTACTGATGTTAACACTGCTACTGATGTTAATACTGCTGCTGATGCTCTTAATATTTGCTACTGATATGTTAAAACGTTATTTTATTGAATATATCAACGGTTTCAAGCATTTTCTGACGAACCTCAGATATTAGTTAAAATATGCATATATGATGCTTGAAAATTTTTTTATGATTTGCCATAGTTTTCCCATAAAATGCAAGTGTCACAGCAGTTTCAATTAAAAGTGTGATAATTTACATATTGTAGCTAAAAAATTAGGTATGTCAGAAAATGTTTCAGACCTCTGTAAGTCGTCAAAATATGCAAGAAATGCTGTTAATGCCGCATCTGATGCGGTTAATACTGTTACTGATGCTGGTAATACTGTTACTGTTAATACTATTAATGTTGCTGTTAATACTGCTACTGGTGCTGTTAATATTGCTACTGTTTCTGTTAATATTGCTACTGTTGCTGTAATTACTGCTTCTGTTGCTAATTTGTTTTCATATTGTTCTTGATACCGTTGGTATTAACATTGCGACTGTAGGTGTTAGCACTGCTACTGCTGTTTTTAACATTGCGACTATAGGTGTTAGCACTGCTACTGCTGTTTTTAACATTGTGACTGTAGGTGTTAGCACTGCTACTGCTGTTTTTAACATTGTGACTGTAGGTGTTAGCACTGCTACTGCTGTTTTTAACATTGTGACTGTAGGTGTTAGCACTGCTGCTGCTGTTTTTAACATTGTGACTGTAGGTGTTAGCACTGCTGCTGCTGTTTTTAACATTGCGACTATAGGTGTTAGCACTGCTACTGCTGTTTTTAACATTGTGACTATAGGTGTTAGCACTGCTACTGCTGTTTTTAACATTGTGACCGTAGGTGTTAGCACTGCTACTGCTGTTTTTAACATTGCGACTGTAGGTGTTAGCACTGCTACTGCTGTTTTTAACATTGCGACTGTAGGTGTTAACACTGCTGCTGCTGTTTTTAACATTGTGACTGTAGGTGTTAGCACTGCTACTGCTGTTTTTATTATTGCGACTGTAGGTGTTAGCACTGCTACTGCTGTTTTTAACATTGTGACTAGGTTTTAGCACTGCTGCTGCTGTTTTTAACATTGCGACCGTAGGTGTTGGCACTGCTGCTGCTGTTTTTAACATTGTGACTGTAGGTGTTAGCACTGCTGCTGCTGTTTTTAACATTGTGACTGTAGGTGTTAGCACTGCTGCTGCTGTTTTTAACATTGTGAATGTAGGTGTTAGCACTGCTGCTGCTGTTTTTAACATTGTGACTGTAGGTGTTAGCACTGCTGCTGCTGTTTTTAACATTGTGACTGTAGGTGTTAGCACTGCTGCTGCTGTTTTTAACACTACTGATGTTGACGAGATTACTGTTGAAATAATTTTTTTTATTGGAGATCTTTGAAGGTCATATACACAAGCGTAAGATTCTTGGTAAATTAGACACATGTGCAACACTTGGGTATCTTTAATGAGGAAACGTTTCGCCACACAGTGGCTTCATCAGTCCATACAAAGGAGAATGGTGAACAGGAGGAGTTTGATGTAATCAGTCCATCAATCTTGAAAATAATACCTTATTCTTTTCAAGATTGATGGACTGACAACATCGACTCAAGGCTGAGGGACTGATTACCTCAAACTCCTCCTGTTCTTCACCATTCTCCTTTGTATGGACTGATGAATCCACTGTGTGGCGAAACGTTTCCTCATTAAAGATACCCAAGTGTTGCATATGTGTCTAATTTATCAACTTGTCGGTTCTCTGAACCATTCATCCGTAAGATTCTTGCTCATGTGGACACACCTCGTCCTCATGCCAACAGTTATGGCTCATTGTTCATGGGTAATGCTATCAGCTCACAAATAAAGGTCCCGGGTTTGATCCTGGGGCTCCTGTTCACCTGGAAGTAAGTAATTACCTGGGTGTTATCTCGATTGTTGTGGGTTGCATCTTGAGGAAGAGGATCTAAGAATACACAGGGTGTGCCCTGATATTGGCAAGGAAGGGGCTTTTCATCCAAGCCACTTAAGCCTCCCCTTTCTGCCTTGGATGAAGCCTGTTTAACTATTTACTACGTGATTATGATCAGATATATTCCAGATCATGACTGTGATGCATGTATAACTGGCTCCCAGAAAATGATTTTCCTTTCTAGATAAACTGTGTATGGATAAGAAATAATAGCTTCTTACAAGAAGTAATCTAGATCTTGTGAACTAGTGTCACTGGTATAGCTTCTTACAAGAAGTAATCTAGATCTTGTGAACTAGTGTCACTGGTATAGCTTCTTACAAGAAGTAATCTAGATCTTGTGAACTAGTGTCACTGGTATAGCTTCTTACAAGAAGTAATCTAGATCTTGTGAACTAGTGTCACTGGTATAGCTTCTTACAAGAAGTAATCTAGATCTTGTGAACTAGTGTCTCTGGTATAGCTTTTTAAGTAATCTAGATCTTGAGAACTAACTTATTAAGTTATCTGAATCTTGAGTTTGTTTACAATATTGTAATCCTGGATTATCCTTGTGTATCGTAGATATAGTTCAATATTTCACATCCCTGGCCGAATGTCCTCTTTGTGACTTCGTTGATTTTAAGCTCCATAGGATAACTTAGATTAGGGTTGGTTAGGCTAAATAATTGTCTATTACAAAATTGTTAAATATAATATACAATAATGGTAAGAAATGCGTGAACAGAAACTGTGGACCCACTGAGAGGACTGAAAAAAAAAACGAATTCGTAAATAAACCCACTTTTGTCTTATATTGCCGAAGTCACTTTACCGGCGGTCTTGAGACAAAGTAATAATAATAGACAACAACCCCGTTTGCAAGCAGACGCCAGGGAACAGTGCTATCCCTTCTTCGGAACCAATCCCACTAAGTGTTTAGGGAGCGCTGGGCATTACATGAAACAATCAGATTGACGGGTACTTGAAAAGAGAAACAGCTATACAAAGAACAAACAGTGACAAGTATGGAGACACAAAAATAATGAGAGACAAATAGTGGGAGACAGACAGAATGTCAGGGATTGAGAAGAAAGGGGAAAATTTTCACTTTCACATCACAGTGGGACTTGTTATTGAGCGCAGCATACACTTACCTGAGCACAGAGAGTGGAAGGTGGTGGGGCGAGAGACAGGGCTGGATGAAAGGCACAACTGCCTCCAGAGTTTGAACAGTAAGAGTGTGTTGGGTGTGTAAATGAAGCAGACTTGTGGAGAGACCCAAGTCTGGGAAGAGTGGGAAGGCTTCTTGTCTGTATATTCATGAGTAAAGAGATACAGCTCTAGAGGCAGAAGACATTAGTCGCATGATTAGTAACTCAAGAAAGTCTCTGTGGTATATTTCCGTTGGGATCCTTTCAACTAACGATGTACCTATTAGTAACAGGAACAGCATGTGTTTGGAAATTAGCCCACATATTCCAACGTGCCCAGAACCTGAACCGGGTACATTCGGTTGTGAACTGAATGCACTATCACTGCGCCATAAGGTGCTCACATATATGTGGTCATGTAAATCGAGTCTCAGTTACTGACCCCGCCTCTTAGCTAGTCGTGACCGGCTACTTCACCCTTAGCATGCTGACCCTACCATACTTAAAGTCTACGTTCACCAACACATCATCCTGGTCATTCTAATTTCTGGCAACCCTGAGACTGAAGAAACATTTCCTGACATCCCCGTCTTAGTTATCCTTTAAATTCCCATTTCCGTTCTCGTGACCACCCTCTGTAGTCTTCCGATGATATACGAAGTATACCTGAAGGGTGGGTGCCTGATCAAACAGACTGTTACAGCTGGCGTCATTCAGTCCAGAGTACCATAGCCCGGCTGATGGGGAACTGACTTGAGTAACTAACTTATGAGGCTCCCTCTTGAAGACAGTCAGAGTATCACTCATGCTGTAATGATGTCTTCCAAGGTTTATATCTTCTCATGTCAGTAGGTTTAGTTTAGCATATTGTAAAGGTAGTGTACACTAACTTTGCAAAAATAAGTGTGAGCTTTGGGTAATTGCACACAAAATCACTGCAAAAGAAATAACTTAAAAGATAAGCAGTCGGACATTTAACTCAACTAATAGAAACCAAATAGAGAAATCATCTGTTGCTACAGTAAAAAGTTCTGTACCCTATATGACATAGACATAAACCAGAAAGTGGGATTACCTGGGGCCTAATGCCTTGTCTAAGGGCAAAAGGTAAAAGTTACACAAATCACCTGTAAAACTAGTCAACCCAGGGCTATCCCAGTCAAAGTAGCGCTAAACAAGCAAGGTTTTACTCCAATGGGTTGGTTATCAGAGGGTTAAGGGAAAATTCCTCGTTAGAAAAATATACATATACATATACACTATATACAAATTCCAACTACTAGGTTATGGAAAACTGGAGGAAATAATAGCTAGGACTGAGTATATTACAAACTCCAATCACACAATTGAGCGGAAAAGTAATGTGAAGGACCTGGGTGTGGTAATGTCCGAAGACCTCACCTTCAAGGACCACAACAATGCCACCTATTACAACTGCGAGGAAACTGATAGGATGGATAATAAGAACATTCAAGACAAGAGATGCCAAGCCAATGATGATCCTTTTTAAATCACTTGTTCTCTCTAGGCTAGAATACTGCTGTACATTAACATCCCCATTCAAGGCAGGTGAAATTGCAGATCTAGAGAATGTACAGAGAACCTTTACTGCACGTATAAGTTCCATCAAACACCTTAACTACTGGGAACGCCTGGAAGCACCAGACTTATATTCACTGGAGCGTAGGCGAGAGAGATATATCATAATCTACACCTGGAAGATTCTGGAGGGACTGGTCCCTAATATGCACACAGAAATCACTCCATACGAAAGCAAAAGACTTGGCAGACAGTGCAACGTACCCCCAGTGAAAAGTAGGGGCGCCACTGGTACACTAAGAGAAAACACAATAAGTGTCCGGGGCCCAAGACTGTTCAACATCCTCCCACCAGCCATTAGGGGCATTACCAGTAGACCTCTGGTTGCCTTCAAAAGGGAGCTGGACAGATACCTAAAGTCAGTGTCAGATCAGCCGGGCTGTGGTTCGTACGTTGGACTACGTGCAGCCAGCAGTAACAGCCTCGTTGATCAGGACCTGATCCACCGGGAGGCCTGGCCATAGACCGGGCCGTGGGGACGTCGATCCCCGGAATGCCCTCCAGGTAGACTCCAGGTAGGTAGACACTCACTAAATCTACACCCATCTCTCTCTCGTGGCTGAAACACCTAAAACCAGATACATGAAGAGTCGGCAGGCTGGAGAGTCGCAGTAAAATAAACAAACATTGGGTGTATGGGGGTGGTGTGCTGTGGGCACCACCTGCCCTACACTACTCTACTCTCCTCCCGAAATATGTTATCCAAATTCACCAGCTCTCACTCGACTAACAGAGCCCTGACCATGTCAGATCGCCAGTGAGCCTACTGATAAGCATTAAAATAGCCTATTGCGTGGATTTCTAAAAAAATGGAGTACGAAAACTTAGCTCAAATACAATGCTCCTCGCCTTCACCTGACCGACCCAACGCTTCCCCCGCTAACCAAAACAGTTGGAAAATTAGTCACTGGCAGGATTTCCTTACATTTCATAGTTTACACTACTTTACAGTACCCACAAAATGCATAGCATATTTCTAAAATTATGGTTGACATTTATCCATAGTTCATACATTATGATTTACAATTATGTCATAGTTCATAAAAATTATGGCACTCTTCTCCTCTCTCTCTCTCTCTCTCTCTCTCTCTCTCTCTCTCTATATATATATATATATATATATATATATATATATATATATATATATATATATATATATATGCAAAAAAAAGATCACAGTAAACAGGTGATATCAAAATATGACGAACCACTATGAAAAATAGAAGAATTCAAAGCGCTTCGTGACTACTCACATTATCAAGGAACTATGATAGTTTGATAGTTCCTTGATAATGTGAGTAGACGAAGCTGGAATTCTTCTATTTTCATAGTGGTTCTTACATATATATATATATATATATATATATATATATATATATATATATATATATATATATATATATATATATATATATATATTATATATATATATATATATATATATATATATATATATATACAAACACTGATCTCTGGCCGACGGAGACTCGACCCTACGAACCTTGTGACAGGAACGCAGTGCTTTACCGACCGTACCACACTGGACCAATACCTTGGCATCCAGCTCACGCTAGACGTGAGCTGTTAGTTACCATTTTGTCCTAGGCACATGTCGATTTGACACTAGGCCTGTTGTATGTATGTGTGTGAGTGTGTGTGTGTGTAAGGAAACACTTCGAAATGTTTCCGCCCCGTCGGGAATAGAACCCGGGCCCTCCGTGCGTGATGCGAGAGCTTTACCACTAGGCCACCGGGGCTGTGTCGATGCATGAATGCAGGGGATGAGATGAAAAGCTGTAAGCCACCTGCCTGAAAGCTGGGTGCCTTGGATCAACGTCTAGCGTGAGCTGGATGCCAAGGTATTGGTCCAGTGTGGTACGGTCGGTAAAGCACTGCGTTCCTGTCACAAGGTTCGTAGGATCGAGTCTCCGTCGGCCAGAGATCAGTGTTTGTGAATATTTCGCCTGCTCTTGCGAATTCCCAGCATATATATATATATATATATATATATATATATATATATATATATATATATATATATATATATATATATATATCCAAGTCATGCAGAACGCTGCATAACATACCTGAATTTGTATAAAAATGGGATGGGCAGACAAGAGAGCGAGCCTCCAAGATCATACAAACCAAGTCTTCCTGTGGCTACTGACAACAATATGATGGTCAGTGAAGACATATTACACTTACTACTTTACGGAAGGATGAAAGATATATAAACAAAATCAGAGTATAACTGGAGGGAGTTTCCAGGAGGGAGGCCCGGTCCTTGACCAGACCTCGTGGAGGATCAGGGCCTGATCAGCCAGGCTCTTATTGCTGGCCGCACGTAAACCGACGTACGAACCACAGCCCGGCTGGACAGGTACTGACTTTAGGTGCCTGTCCAGCGCCTTCTTGAAGACAACCAGGGATCTATTGGTAATCCCCCTTATGTATGTTGGAAGGCAGTGAATTTCGTATGCAGATTTGGGACTAGTCCCTCTAGGATTTTTCAAGTATATATTATCATGTATCTTTCTCGCCTGCATTCCAGGGAGTACAAATTTAGATGCTTTATCGTACTTACATGTGCCGTGAAAGTTCTCTATATTCTCAAGGTCTGCAATTTCGCCTGCCTTGAAAGGAGTACAAGACAAGCTAAAATCATTCAGTAGAATGTAAGTCAAATGTGAGAGACCTGGGAGTTATAATGTCATAAGATCTTACGTTCAACGAGCACAAGAATGTTATCATAGACACAAAAAATGTCAAGGCAATGATGACATTGTACAGGTCACATGTTCTCTGTAAGCTGAAATATTGATGTGTACTAACAGCCACCTTCAAGGAAGGGGAGCTATGAATGCACTAAGGGAGAACTAAATAAGTTCAGAGGGACCACGACTCTTCAACACCCTCCCTTCTTGCATAAGGGGGAATTACAGCAAACTCCTAGCTGTCTTCAAGGGGGACTTGACAAATACCTCTAAACAGTTCATGATAAGCTTGGCTGTGTGCATGCACTGCACTAATGGCAGAGGACACTAACTGCTTGATCGATCAGTCCATCTATTAGGAGGTCTGGTCTGGGAGAGGGACCGAGGTGCAGGAGCCCGCCGGAAGAGACTACAGGTAACATACAGGCACGGGTATCCTTCCCTAATCTTCTTATTCCTGCATTTGATGGGGTTTATTTCCAGCAGCCACTTACTTGACTGAGCACTTCTGCAATTTGTCCAGGTGATATGGCAGCTGTCTGTGTCATCCTGGATAATACTCACATTAATTTCACATGATTTAATTAAATTATAATTCTCTGTTTCTTTCCCCTTAAGGATTCTTTCGTACCTCTTAAGCTTTTTCTTCTCACGAGAGCTGCGTTGATGTTACTGAGAGGTTCTTGATCCAAGGAATTAGACTTATCCTTCTTTTTTTGACTTGAACCTGATTGCTTCCAATTTCCCCAGGCGCTGTATTATCCCAGCGGTCTTAACGCTCTCCACGTGAATGTAAAAGTAGTAGTTGTAGCAGCAGTGGTAGTTCAGTAGTAGTAGTTGTGGTAGCAGCAGTGGTAGTTCAGTAGTAGTAGTTGTGGTAGCAGCAGTGGTAGTTCAGTAGTAGTAGTTGTGGTAGCAGCAGTGGTAGTTCAGTAGTAGTAGTTGTGGTAGCACGTGGTAGTTCAGTAGTAGTAGTTGTGGTAGCGCAATGGTAGTTCCGTAGTAGTAGTTGTGGTAGCAGCAGTTAGCCAGTAGTAGTAGTTGTGGTAGCAGCAGTGGTAGTTCCGTAGTAGTAGTTGTGGTAGCAGCAGTGGTAGTTCCGTAGTAGTAGTTGTGGTAGCAGCAGTGGTAGTTCAGTAGTAGTAGTTGTGGTAGCAGTAGTGGTAGTTCAGTAGTAGTAGTTGTGGTAGCAGTAGTGGTAGTTCAGTAGTAGTAGTTGTGGTAGCAGTAGTGGTAGTTCAGTAGTAGTAGTTGTGGTAGCAGTAGTGGTAGTTCAGTAGTAGTAGTTGTGGTAGCAGCAGTGGTAGTTCAGTAGTAGTAGTTGTGGTAGCAGCAGTGGTAGTTCAGTAGTAGTAGTTGTGGTAGCAGCAGTGGTAGTTCAGTAGTAGTAGTTGTGGTAGCAGCAGTGGTAGTTCAGTAGTAGTAGTTGTGGTAGCAGTAGTGGTAGTTCAGTAGTAGTAGTTGTGGTAGCAGCAGTGGTAATTCAGTAGTAGTAGTTGTGGTAGCAGCAGTGGTAGTTCGAAGTAGTAGTTGTGGTAGCAGCAGTGGTAGTTCAGTAGTAGTAGTTGTGGTAGCAGTAGTGGTAGTTCAGTAGTAGTAGTTGTGGTAGCAGTAGTGGTAGTTCAGTAGTAGTAGTTGTGGTAGCAGTAGTGGTAGTTCAGTAGTAGTAGTTGTGGTAGCAGTAGTGGTAGTTCAGTAGTAGTAGTTGTGGTAGCAGCAGTGGTAGTTCAGTAGTAGTAGTTGTGGTAGCAGTAGTGGTAGTTCAGTAGTAGTAGTTGTGGTAGCAGCAGTGGTAGTTCAGTAGTAGTAGTTGTGGTAGCAGTAGTGGTAGTTCAGTAGTAGTAGTTGTGGTAGCAGCAGTGGTAGTTCCGTAGTAGTAGTTGTGGTAGCAGCAGTGGTAGTTCAGTAGTAGTAGTTGTGGTAGCAGTAGTGGTAGTTCCGTAGTAGTAGTTGTGGTAGCAGCAGTGGTAATTCAGTAGTAGTAGTTGTGGTAGCAGCAGTGGTAGTTCAGTAGTAGTAGTTGTGGTAGCAGTAGTGGTAGTTCAGTAGTAGTAGTTGTGGTAGCAGTAGTGGTATTTCCCGAAGTAGTAGTTGTGGTAGCAGGTGGTAGTTCAGTAGTAGTAGTTGTGGTAGCAGCAGTGGTAGTTCAGTAGTAGTAGTTGTGGTAGCAGCAGTGGTAGTTCAGTAGTAGTAGTTGTGGTAGCAGTAGTGGTAGTTCCGAAGTAGTAGTTGTGGTAGCAGCAGTGGTAGTTCCGTAGTAGTAGTTGTGGTAGCAGTAGTGGTAGTTCAGTAGTAGTAGTTGTGGTAGCAGTAGTGGTAGTTCAGTAGTAGTAGTTGTGGTAGCAGTAGTGGTAGTTCAGTAGTAGTAGTTGTGGTAGCAGTAGTGGTAGTTCAGTAGTAGTAGTTGTGGTAGCAGTAGTGGTAGTTCAGTAGTAGTAGTTGTGGTAGCAGTAGTGGTAGTTCAGTAGTAGTAGTTGTGGTAGCAGCAGTGGTAGTTCCGTAGTAGTAGTTGTGGTAGCAGCAGTGGTAGTTCCGTAGTAGTAGTTGTGGTAGCAGTAGTAGTAGAAGTAATAATAATAATGATAATAATACAGCAATAATAATATAATAGGTCGCCTGCCATCCCTGACTGCGTCTCTGACTTTGGTTCAATGTGTTGTTGTATTGAAGTGTCAAATGCAGTTCAACAATGTGTGTGGATGGCAGGCTGGAGGGCAGGCGGTGTAATTACCAAGCGTAAGAGCTTATTTGAGTTTGCTTGGGGAAGAAGAGGGATGAGCTGGAGCTCTTGGTCCCTCCTCTTAACTCTCCACCAACTTACGTTATTGAGCCTTATCCTATCTGCTTTAAAACCAGTGTAATGAGTTCGCGTCTAGTGAGCTCGGGCTTAGTTCCTTCTTCTTCTTTACCACCTATTAAATCTCCATTGAATTTCAAACAATTTATGATAGAGAAGCCAATAATTCTTGGTTGTAAACTTTGCCTAGCAATGTGATGGTGACATGTCGGGAAATGATCAGCGAAAAAGGCTATAAAAGTAAGTACAAAATATGTTGTTTACTCAGAAGTGTTGGTACACTATTGTCCCAGTATAATAGTCTTTCCATTTTATGAGTAAGAGATTGTAATAAATTACTACAATGGAGAGATTATATTTGTTTTTTCATGGAACATTGTTTCCATCAGAAAGAGGTTGCCTAATTTATATTACATTAGTGTAATGAAGAATATTGATTTCATCTGTTTGCAGGAGTGTAGACTACAAGGTGCAGCTCCTCCCCCTACGATGCCTGGATATGTAGCATATAATTTAGGGTCAACTGACTGTTGTGTGATAGATATATATATATATATATATATATATATATATATATATATATATATATATATATATATATATATATATATATATAAAATTATAAGAAGGAGCTTGCCGCATTCACTCTTAGCTCCTCAAACTCGAGTAAACATCCAATATCATGGTGTTAAATTATATGCAGGCAACTACCTCCATTAACATCTCTTATCTTTATGACCCAGCTAATCAATTTCAACCTGATGCTCTACCAGATTATATCAATAGTGACACTACGACAAGGTCCTGGATGCTCTACAAGACAAAAAAAATGCAGATGTTATATACACAGACTTTGCAAAAGCCTTTGACAAGTGTGACCATGGTGTAATAGCACACAAAATGCGTGATAAAGGAATAACAGGAGAAGTTGGTAGATGGATCTATAATTTCCTAACAAGTAGAACACAAAGAGTAGTAGTCAACAGAGTAAAGTCTGAGGCAGCTACTGTGAAAAGCTCTGTTCCACAAGGCACAGTACTTGCTCCCATCCTGTTCCTCATCCTCATATCAGACATTGACAGGGATATAAGCCACAGTGCCGTGTCTTCCTTTGCAAATGACACCCGAATCTGTATGACAGTGAAGACACTGCAAGACTCCAAGCAGACATAAACCAAATCTTTAAATGGGCTGCAGAAAACAATATGAAGTTCAATGATGAGAAATTTCAATTACTCAGATACGGAAAACGTGAGGAAATTAAAATCTCATCGGAGTACAAAACTAATTCCAACCAGGGAGTGATCATGTCAGAGGATCTCACCTTCAAGGACCATAACACCGTAGCAATTGCATGTGCTAGAAAAATGGCAGGATGGATAATGAGAACCTTCAAAACCAGGGATGCCAAGCCCATGTTGACACTTTACAGATCGCTTGTTCTATCTAGGCTGGAATATTGCTGCACACTAACTGCACCTTTCAAGGCGGGTGAAATTGCTGACCTTGGAAATGTACAGAGAACCTTCACGGCACGCATAAGTGCGATAAACCACCTCAATTACTGGGAACGCTTGAAGTTCCTAAACCTGTACTCTCTAGAACGCAGGCGGGAGAGATACATTATTATATACACGTGGAAAATTCTCGAGGGATTAGTACCAAACTTGCACACGAGAGTCACTCCCTACGAAAGCAAAAGACTCGGCAGGCGATGTAACATCCCCCCAATGAAGAGCAGGGGTGCCACTAGCACGTTGAGGGACAACACAATAAGTGTCAGGGGCCCAAGATTGTTCAACTGCCTCCCAGCGTACATCAGGGGGATTACCAACAAACCCCTGGCTGTCTTCAAGCAGGCACTGGACAGGCACCTAAAGTCGGTACCTGACCAGCCGGGCTGTGGTTCGTACGTTGGACTGCGTGCGGCCAGCAGTAACAGCCTGGTTAATCAGGCTCTGGTCCAACATGAGGCCTGGTCACAGACCGGGCCGCAGGGCCGTTGACCCCTGGAATTCTCTCCAGGTAAACTCGAGGTATAGTGGAGAGTTTCTAGTTGATGGGTCGTGGTTGATGCGAGTGACGGAAATGAGACCTTGGGGGTCGTGAAGTCGTCCAGTTGCGAGCACTTGAAAGAATGCCACTAGTTAGAGCGGATGAGATGTTGAATTATTACAGCGGAGAGTGTTGCGGTATATATGGGGTTTTGGTAGACATTGGCTCAATAAGGAGGTTGTCATGACGCCGGTTAGTAAGGGAGGTTTGGGGTTGATACCCTTACATAGAAGGCTTATAGGGATATATGTAAAGCAGAGATATGTGGAGGAGGGAGGGGTGGTGGGTACGCGGGTGAGAGTGGTCATGTGTGAGGTACGGAGGTGGTGGAGTGGACGTGACCTGAGTTTATGTGAGGCAATGTTGAGGGTTTTACTAGTCGTCAGAGAGCCAAGGGGTTTTCGGGTGGGGGTTTGGACAAGCTTGGGGAGGCGGGGTATAGTGCAGGGTAGCAGAGTACCCAAAGTATAATTGGCGGGCGACTTGGGTAGGTTTCCCGGAAGTTGAGGCTGAGGGCGAGGGTTAGGGAGACGGTTTTTCGATTCCTACATGGAATCTTGGCTTCTAAAACGCAATTGTTTTTAATGGGTTTAGCGAGAGAGGGTACTTGTTTGAGATGTGGGTTTTTGGATACGTCGTACCATGCGGTGTATTTTTGTGAAGATTTAGGCGGGGTACGGGAATGGTTTGGACGGGTTCTGAGGAGTGTGGGTGGGGGTGGGCTTTCGATGTTAGGGGCTTTAAGCCTGGATATTGGTGGGTTTGGGGAAAATGTACGTAGAGGTTTAATGTACCTGGTGGTTGATTTCATATGTGTCGTGGGGTATACACGAGGTAGTGGGTGGGAGGCGGGTTCGTGCCTTGGCGGCACATTTTTACAGGACGAAATGTAGGAATCAGGTTGATGGAGAACTTGGGTTGAGCTTTCTGAGGTTATAGAACGATGACGTGTGTCCTTAAGGTTTGGGATGAAGTAAGCCAATCGAGGGGACTGGTCGAGTGGGGGGAGGGGGGAGGTTGGGCATATCGGGAAGGGGTTGACTTAGGTTATAGTTTGGTTGGTTGATTGATGTGTGGTTGGTTAGGCGTGGGTAAACAGGGTTGAAGCTAGGATGAGTTAGGTCGGGGTGGTATCGTGGGTGTCCGAGTTTTGGACGTTTCAGGGGTTTTATGGGGTTGTAGGTAATTTTTCAGGTGTGTGTTGACTCAGACTTGGAGTGATGTTGGTTGGGGGGGGATCATAGGGGTCATGGACGCATTGGGTTTTCCTCTAGGATGTAGTAGTGTAATATTCTAAAGATCAAGTAGTAGGGTTTGTCGGTGGTGATGTGCTGGCAGTTTGCATTTATGTGGCAGGTTTGAGGTTAGGAGGTATTAGGTGTTAGACAACCGACAGTGTGCAGGTGTGCTTGGGTGCAGTTGGCCCAGGTATCTGTGGCAATTCATTTAGGATTAAGTTGATGTTTTGCTATGTATTTCTTAGGTTTAATGTTTTTAGTACTGTATTCTGTATTTGTTTACTATCTTTTGTTTGAATTTACATTATGTGCAGCTTCTGCATATTTGTGTTTTTTTTCTAGAGTGTTTGTATATGTATGCAACACAAATGTGTTTTGTGTGGACTTATTATCCGGTGTGGGAGTGTGACGTTGTGTTGTAGACAGTGTTGTCTACGGTAGTGATGGCTTGTTGTTAATGTATTTCTTATTTAAGATGATGTTGTGGTGTGACCCTTGTTTCGGGGGTCAGTTGTTTTTATGTGTTATTGTGCAACACCTGTTTTATAGGCAGAAAGTTTAAGGTTTTATTTTATTTCATGCCTATGTACTGCGTTTTGTGGTAGGGAAGAAGTAAGATATGTAACCAACGGTTTAATTTTGCGGTGTTTTTGAGACTATGTACAGTTTCATTGACAGTGTGTTATGTTATTGTATAGAAAAAATTAGCTAGGATGGGTAGTAGGATGGACTTTTTTTGTTTGTGCTTTTGGCACGGGTTCTTATTATAGGATATATAGACAGATGTGTTTATTCCTGTTCTGTTTGCTTGTTTTTGTTTATATGAGCCTGATTTATTTTTGGGCATTTATTGGATTGTTATGTATATATGTATTTAAAAAAAAAAAAAAAAAAATCTTATTTAAGATGATGTTGTGGATGACCCTTGTTACGGGGGTCAGTTGTTTTTATGTGTTATTGTGCAACAACTGTTTTATAGGCAGAAAGTTTAAGGTTTATGTTATTTCATGCCTTTGTACTGCGTTTTGTGGTAGGGAAGAAGTAGGATATGTAACCAAAGGTTTAATTTTACGGTGTTTTCGAGACAGTGTATGTACAGTTTCATTGACAGTGTGTTATGTTCTTGTACAGAAAATTTAGCTAGGATAGGTAGTAGGATGGACATTTTTTTGTTTTTTTTATGTGCTTTTGACACGGGTTCTTATTATAGGATATATTGACAGATGTGTTATTTCTGTTCTGTTTGCTTGTTTTTGTTTATATGAGCCTGATTTATTCTTGGGCATTTATTGGATTGTTATGTATATATGTGTTTTTTAATAAAATAAAATAAAAAATTAGAGCGGTTTTTCAAGCCAGTAGAACCCCAGGAAAAGGTTCGCTCCAAAGTATAATTTGCGAGAATTGCAACTAGTGCAGTTAGTTGCATTTCTAGTAGGGTTTAGAAACACAATGGCGCCAGGAGAAGTTAATTTTAAGGTGAAATGAGTGACAATGAGATTTTGTCCCAGTGAGTGTCTGCTGATGACACTATCGACCCTCTTGGGTAGTTGAAATATATGCAGAGAAATCTATGTTAGTGTGTTAAGGAACTGAAAAGCCTCTTTTGCGCTGAGAACAAAAAGTAAGAAGTATATTAATAGTTTTTAATAAGAAAACAAAGAAACCATGTGTGTGTGTTAAATGAATTATTGTTCCTTAATTTTAGTATGAAATTAACCAGGATGTTTAATTTTAGTTGAGGTTTGTGTTACTGAGTTTGTATTTTTTTTTTTTTGTGGTTTTCTGATAGAGTTAAGGGTGAGGATAAAATAGTCTGAGAACTTTTAGATTGTCTTAGTTACCAAGTTTTTTAAAAGGGAAGAAAGGGAGATCTGGTATCTTGAGACGGTTGTCCAGCATCTGTTAGCAAAAGTGATATCAGAAGCACTAATTCCCTGATAGCCAACCTTGATCATGGGAATCCCGGTTCTGTGAGCGACCACTTGGTGAGTTTCTTACGAGAGTTGACTCTCTAGCCAGTAGTTATAGGGGGTGTGGAGGACTTTATGAGATCAGGGGAAGTAGGTGAGTGAAGACGTGGTGACGAGCCTTGGCTAGACACAGAGCTAGAGGCTGTCTCACCAGACTCTACTGGGGACACAGCCTCAGCTCTGTCCCCAATAGAGTCTGGTCTTGGGATCTGGCCTAGTTGGTGATCAGCTGAGAACTCTTTTTTATACTCTGAGTGAAGTTTCAATTGTTTTCAGTATATTGCATTCCCGTCTCAATTATCTTGTACGCTCCCCAGTTATCTTAGTATCAGATCCCATTCTCTTCGACCAGGTACGATGTTGTAATAATTGAGTATTAATAAATCATAATAGTGAGAAATATAGTATTCACGTCCCCTTATCTTTAATTTGTTCTTCTGTATAAGAGTGATTTGTGTGGACCTAGTTAAGTGGAATTGAGTAAAGTGCCCAGTAGTGTGTTGTGAGGAGATGGTGTGCTCGCTGTCTTGACTCATTACTTACACAGAGAGGGAAGGATCTCTCCTCGCTTGTGATACCTGGAGGGTGTATACCTGGAGGGTGTTTCGGGGGTCAATGCCCCCGCAGCCCGGTCCATGACCACGACGCAAGTGTTTCATTAAATGTTCATCAGCTACGGCAGCGTCACAGGTTTCGTTCCAGCAGGACTGTACTTATGTCACTGGGGAGTTATCATCGCTCAGGATGACCTGTCCTATACACAGCGAGGTGACAAAAATATATGTGGAGAGGGAGGGTGGGGATGGTGGGTGTAGAAGATGATAGGGATGGTGGGTGAGGATGGTGAGAGGGATGGTGGGTGTGGAAGATGATAGGGATGGTGGGTGAGGATGGTGAGAGGGATGGTGGGAGGGGATGGTGAGAGGGATGGTGGGTTGGGATGGTGAGAGGGATGGTGGGTGGGGATGGTGAGAGGGATGATGGGTGTGGATGGTGAGAGGGATGGTGGGTGGGGATAATGAGAGGGATAGTGGGTGAGGAAGATGATAGGGAGAGTGGATAGGGATGGTGAGAATGATGGTGGGAGGGGATGGTGAGAGGGATGGTGGGTGGGGATGGTGAGAGGGATGGTGAGTGGGGATGGTCAGAGGATGATGGGTGGGGATGGTGAGAGGGATTGTGGGTGGGGATAGTGGCAGGGATGGTGAGTGGGATGGTGGGTTGCTAGGGATGGTTCAGAAGGTGGTTCCGGAGAAATGTAGAAGTGAGTGCTGGAGGATGGATGTTGGGAAGGGTGGATGGTGGTAAGGGTGTGTGGTTTTAAGGGTGGGTGGTGTGACAGTGGGAGTAAAGGATGTGTGGGAAAGGTGACATGAGATGGTGAGTGGGGAGAGTTAGTTGGGTAGGTGGTTTAGGAGAGTGGTTGGAAAAGGTTATTGGAGTAGGTGATGGGGAGGGGAGTGGGTGGCAAGGTGGGTCGTGCAAGGGTGGGTGTTCAGGGAGAATAGGTATGTAAGGTGGGTGAGGAGACTAATCTTTCTCTGATGACACAAAGGTTATAAGGACACTGGCATTCATTTCTCTCCAGTAGTCAGACGATCTATCATCAGTGTAGCATGCAAGAGGAGACACACCTGTTAGTCCATCTATCATCATTCTATCATACAAGAGAAGCCACACGCCTATGAGACATCTAACAAAATCAATAAACTCTTGGATGTCCCCACTGCCCGGTGTCGTCCGGGATACAAACACCTATGTAAGCAAGAGGCTTAGCAGACAGTGCAAAATTCTGCCAATGAAAAGCAGGGAAGCAATAAGTACTCTAAAAGAGAACTCAATAAGTGTAAGAGGCCCAAGAGCCTTTAATACTCTTCCATCTTGGATAAGGAGAATTACCAACTAATTGCTGTCTTCAAGATGGCTGTGATGCGCTGAGCTACGATCAGCTGGCAGTTTGGTCAGTCAGACCGGCAACCAGGGGGCCTGGTCTAGGACCGGGACGCAAGAGCGGTGACTCTCCGAAAGCGACTACAGGTAACCTAACTTCCGTGAGTCTGCACTACTAGCTGATGTACACACAACCAAATGTAAACTTTACCACACCTTGCATCATTATGTGTTGGAACGCGACAAAAATCATGAATTCAGAGACAATTCATTCACAAACGCTCATGAAACGTCAAGGTATTTCATCCACAGTATATTACCAGTCTTTCAGGAAAAAAATACCCTGACTTTACCTATAATAAATATCTCATAATCAAACTTGTCTAAATTCGCCCATATCTTGCTGAAATTTAGGATATAAATAACTCTGTAATTTTTCGTTGTGACTGAATTCATGATTGAGTAAACAAGTCTAACATATTGTTATCAGAACATAAACGTGAAAGTGGTTCATTACCATTATAACTTGCTTGGTTATCAAAAATATTGGAGCCCCGCCTCTGGACCCATTATGTTCCTCTAATCTTTCGTCTACTACACACACCATGGGTATAGGGTGGAAATAAACCTATTAACTTAAATTCCTTGACCACCCGGAGGTGAAAGAGAAGGTGGAGGAGTAGGAGAACTAGGTGGGTTAGGAGGAAGAGGAGGAAGTGGAAGAGGAGGAGAATGAGGAGAGAAGGCGAAGGAGAATATAGAAGGAGAGAAGATTTTTAGATTTTGCCGTCGAAGCTGCTAGTTCAGTGTGCACCCCATTATCCATCTTGTGGAGGGTAGCGCAAAAGCATATGGATACACCAAAGGCCTAGTTCCATATCTACAGTTTATTTATCTGTTGCAAGTAAATTTAGGAAATTCACTTAATATACCAGGTATCTTATTTTCATTATTAAGGTATCTTGACACTTTCCGAAGTAGGTTATTATACTGTCCATCTCTATATTCCTCGATAAGTGGACAGTTAATCACATAGTGACCATTCTGCTGCCCACATACTTTGCATTTGGTTTGATCTTCATCTGCGTGTCTGGCAAACTGCCAGAGGTACTTGTAACCAGCATAAGTCTGTCTACTACATCAGTCAGCTTGTTCACACCGGAAGTTGCACAATAAACGTACTTATCCACGTTCATGTTATAGTGAGTGATAGATCTACTCATGCTTCTATGTACATTCCTGTAACATTCAGTTTCATTATTTATTTCTCTCCTATTATTCCTAATGCTTGATACAGTCATACCAAAGTTATAATCAACATTTGCCTGCAGGGTACTTTTTTTTGGACCAACTTATCAAGTTTATTATGACGGAGTAACCCAATTGTGATGGAATCTATTACAATGGGACATTAATTATTTTTTAAGTATATATGGCTTCTCCAATCAGCATGTTGTTAGAGTCTTTATGTGAGTCAAGAGCTTTCAGTGATGAGAGTTAGTAATCATAGTCAAGCTCCCGTACCTGGGTTGGTAGTGCACTCAGCTTACACACTGAGGTCCGTGGTTCGATCCCCGATAGGGGTGGAAATATTGGACGTGTTTCCTTGAGACACCTGCTGTCTCTGTTCACCTAGCAGTAAGTAGGTACTTGGGTATTAGCCAACTGGTGTGGGTCACATCCTGAGGAGAAAATTAACCTAAGTTGCCCGAAATGCTCTGCATAACCAGCTATGGTTATGCAGATGATGTCAGCTATGGTCTATATAAGTTGTATCATGGACTTGTAGAAATAATGATTATTATTATCATTATTATAAGTTAACTTTAGTGCCATTAGGATGGCAAACAATTCAGTTTTCAGTGTAGAAGCCCAGTTGTTAATTCTCATGCCTAACTTAACATAGTTCTTAACATTCTTGTCTTAGGTGGTGGCAACAAGAGCAGATGCAGCCCTGCCAGTAGACTCCTACTTAGATCCATCAGTGTACATAACTTATCATAAATTATTACTAACAGCTAAGCGAGAATTTTCTTCATGTGCAGTTGCCTTTACAAGTGATTTAAGGAAGGTAATACTAGCAATGAGCTTCTTGGGAGGGGCTGCAGGTATGTGATATTAAATGAACACAGCTTCCATGGAGGGTGAGATGCTCTTGCTGTCTACAGTGATGCACTTCGTGCAAGTTACAAAACTTAATATAATTGCATGTTTTCGCAACCCATTTAGATCTATGTGAATTTATTTCTAGACGTCTAGTAAGATTCATTGTTACTGTGTCTGGTTTATTTCTTAAAATTCTAATACTAACTACAGTGTTAATCTCAATAATTATATCACTGATAATAAGAAGAGAAGAAATTAGATAAAACCCGATATTAGCTATAGTTTTAACCTGCCTAGACAAAGTGAGGGAGGTCGGCTGATGTAAATGCTACGTGTTTACTAACAATTGTGGTCCTGCCCTCTCCCTCTGTCATTATGATGGAGTGTATTGATGCGTGGGTTGTTGTTGGTGGTAGTGTGTTGTTTATTGTTGTCGTTGTGGTGGTGGTATGTTGGTTGGGTGGTTGTAGGTGCTGGTTCATATTGTGTGGTGATTGTTAATGTTGGAGGTGGTGATTGTTAATGTTGGAGGTGGTGATTGTTAATGTTGGAGGTGGTGATTGTTAATGTTGGAGGTGGTGATTGTTAATGTTGGAGGTGGTGATTGTTAATGTTGGAGGTGGTGATTGTTAATGTTGGAGGTGGTGATTGTTAATGTTGGAGGTGGTGATTGTTAATGTTGGAGGTGGTGATTGTTAATGTTGGAGGTGGTGATTGTTAATGTTGGAGGTGGTGATTGTTAATGTTGGAGGTGGTGATTGTTAATGTTGGAGGTGGTGATTGTTAATGTTGGAGGTGGTGATTGTTAATGTTGGAGGTGGTGATTGTTAATGTTGGAGGTGGTGATTGTTAATGTTGGAGGTGGTGATTGTTAATGTTGGAGGTGGTGATTGTTAATGTTGGAGGTGGTGATTGTTAATGTTGGAGTGGTGATTGTTAATGTTGGAGGTGGTGATTGTTAATGTTGGAGGTGGTGATTGTTAATGTTGGAGGTGGTGATTGTTAATGTTGGAGGTGGTGATTGTTAATGTTGGAGGTGGTGATTGTTAATGTTGGAGGTGGTGATTGTTAATGTTGGAGGTGGTGATTGTTAATGTTGGAGGTGGTGATTGTTAATGTTGGAGGTGGTGATTGTTAATGTTGGAGGTGGTGATTGTTAATGTTGGAGGTGGTGATTGTTAATGTTGGAGGTGGTGAGTGCGAAGACGAGTGTTGCTTCATTTTTGATGGTAGATAGTAATGTGTGTACTCACCTAGTTGTGGTTGCAGGAGTTGAGTCATGGCTCCTGGCCCCGCCTCTTCACTGGCCGCTACTGGGTCACTCTCCCTGCGCCATGAGCTTTATCATACCTCTTCTTAAACCTATGAATGGATCCTGCCTCCACTACATCGCTTCCCAAACTATTCCACTTCCTGACCACTCTGTGACTGAAGAAATACTTCCTAACATCCCTGTGATTCATCTGAGTCTTCAACTTCAAACTGTGTCCCCTTGTTGCTGTGTCCCATCTCTGGAACATTCTGTCTCTGTCCACCTTGTCAATTCCTCTCAATATTTTATATGTCGTTATCATGTCCTCCCCTATCTCTCCTGTCCTCCAGTGTCGTCAGGTCGATTTCCCTTAACCTCTCCTCGTAGGACATACCCCTTAGCTCCGGGACTAGTCTTGTTGCAAACTTTTGCACTTTCTCTAGTTTCTTTACGTGCTTGGCTAGATGTGGGTTCCAAACTGGTGCTGCATACTCCAGTATGGGCTTAACGTTTCCTAGCGTGTGTGTGTGCTCACAGGGGTCGAGTCTCAGCTCTTTGACCAGTTTCTTCACTGGGGTCCACCACGAGGCCTGGTCTCAGACCAAGCCGCGGGGGCGCTAGCCCCCGAAACCCTCTCCAGGTAAACTCCAGGTCGTTACTATTTTCCCTCTTTCCTGGCATAGAGAGTCTTGTCGTACCTCATGTTAAAGCTATAAGTATGTATGGATCCAGCATCTACCACTTCATCTCCAAGTCGTTTCACTGTACGATAAAACTTCATAATATCCCTGTGACTCATCTGTGTTTATAACTTTCAGCTGTGTCCTCGTGTCTGTGCTTCCCACCTCTCAAACAATCTGTCCCTGTTCACCTTATCAATTCCTTTCGGTATTAGTGTCGGAACAGACTTAAATAGTACTCACTGGAGCGGAGGAGAACGATAGATACATAATAATATATATGTGGAAAGTACTTGAGGGTCTAGTCCCAAGTCTGCACGCTGCCAAAATAACATACCAGAATGAAAGATATAAGAGGAAGTGCAAAATAAACTCAGTGGAAAGCAGGGACACCGTGCGTATAAGAGAACATTGTATCAACATCCGTGGCTACAGATTATTCAATATCTTACCAGAAGATTTCAGAAACAGTTTCTGGGACAAGTAAAGAAGTTTTCAATAGGAAACCGGACAAGTATCTCCATCAGGTGTCGGGTCAACCAGGCTGTGACGGATGTGAGCCAGTAAGCCGCCAGTAGGCAACTGCCTGGTTGACTAGGCGAGTATCAGACAAACCTACCTCAAGGCCCAGCTCCGAGAGTAGAAAAACTCTCGAAACTTATCAAAGGTATATAATAAGCAATGGCTGAATAGCATTAAATAGTAAGATTGAATTATAATTAAGTTTAACATGGCTGATGTCATATAATAAACAAAGCTGGAGTATAATATAGTATTCACAGTGGTTCTTTCAGGAGTTCACACAGTAAACTCAAGCACAATATTCATAGTATTGCTCTCAACCCACTACTTAAATAATGAGTTCTACAATCTACTAAAAGTTATTTAATCTATATTTTCAAGTATGTACGGAAATCCGTAGATCCAGCTTCATTTATCACCGCGAGGAGATTAATGGAGGCATCATGATGTTGTGGACAAGAAAGTTTATGAGTATGGACAATGCTCAATACTGAACTACCTTGAGGCTGTGACCTGATGCAAACAATCGAAAACAAGCGATCTTAGCAATGCAGAACAAACCAAATGGGACGACTCTGTGTCATGGGTTGCCACTGTTACCTTCTGTCTCGCCTCAGAGAATTTTCCCTCCTGTCTGTTGCCGTCTAGCAGCACTGCATAGCTCCTGACGACGCACGAAAGTGTGAAAGATCTTGAACTAAAGATTTCCATCCCCCCAAGTGGCTTGTTTGGCACAGTTTCCCCTGTAATGTATAACAGGCATGTAAATGCAGAGTAGTTAGTACACTCAAACTGGCACCTAGACAGGCAGTGTACAACTGCCTAAGTGTCAGAGCGGCATTATGAAGGACATGTTACTAGAATAACACAAGTTACTGGCCCAGGGAAAAATCCAGCTGGGACAATACACAAAATTACCACCAGTGTCTTAAATCAGCAGTACACACACTGATCTAGATTAACCATTAATACTGTCATAGAGGCAGTACACACAACACTGGATGTGCCTGGTAAAGTCTTAGATAATTTACTTAGGAAAGTACCATCCAGGTAGTATACACATATATGGACGTGCCAAGAAATATCTTCAAGAACCAACCTAGGAAGGTACCCACTGGATAGTACAGTACCCACTGGGTAGTACACATAACCTTGACAATGCCAATAAAAAATCTGGAAAGACTGTCCTAAATACTAGGACAAACTAGGAAAAATACCAATTTTGGAACCTGCCAGCCAGTTCCTAGTAAACACATTAAAAAATACCTCTAATTCAGTCAGGAGAATCATCATATCATCTGCCTATGATAAAACATAGCAAGCCTGAAACAGCGTCCGAAGTGGATGACACACCACTTTTGTTAACCAATATAAAAAGCATCGCCCAAGGTGACAACACCCTGGCATGACTACACTGGTAAACCTCACCAAACATAGAAATTATTAACAACTAGTATTAATGGGATGAGACGAGTATAATACATGTTACTCAGGTGCGTGGCTTGAGGAGACTCCCTGAAGCACCCTGAAATGACCTACCTGGCAGACCTGAAGATCTACTACACTAACCAATGACAACACAACGTGAGGATCACGTGACTTTCTATGACAACGTCTGATGCAATACATATTGTATTGCAATACATATTGTATTGCAATACATATTGTATTGCAATACATATTGTATTATAATCTAAATATTGCGTATAAACATATATGAAATATTTGCTACACAATCCATTTTCATTCTGGCCAAGTATGAGGACACATGAATGAAAAAATAGATAAAACATAGATCAGTAGAAGAGATGACGAGCGTAACCCCACAACGTTCAAGTGTCACGATATCCTCATCAGTCAAATGTCTGAAACAATATGAACAGAGCGGACTTTAAATGAAATGCTGAAAGCCAAACGATCTACAAGAATTTTCCAGCACAGCGGCAGAGGTTAGTGAACTACTCTGATGTCATTGAAGGCTTCTGTGTCGCATACCTGGGCCAAAGGATCAGCTAGCATATAATACTGCATATCACACAAAAATATGCCTTTTTTAATTCTTCAGTATTGCATATCTATCACATAATGGTAAATCGTCTGACCTAACATAGCATGACATCATCTATGTCGTCATTATCAGTTTATACGGCAGAAATAAAAGATATATTACAGAGCGATTTGCCTGTGCACGTGAATCATTTTTTTTTAAATATAAAATCATGATAATACTCTAATATTGATAATACTGATTTTAAGAATGATCATACATATGGAGTTTGACAGTAGTTCACACTGAACTTCCATGTAACTTTCGGTATCCCTCTACCAATATACATTATCAACGAGAGAAAAATTTCATGTGAAGCTGAGTCGTGTCTGGAAGACGAACATCAACACTGCTGCCTGGAACATCAACATCACTTATTTAAGACTAGGCTGAGTCGTGTCTGGAAGACGAACGTCAGCACTGCTGCCTGGAACATCAACATCACTTATTTAAGACTAGGCTGAGTCGTGTCTGGAAGACGAACATCAACACTGCTGCCTAGAACATCAACATCACTACTTATTTAAGACTAGTTTAGGAATTAAATTTTCTCTCTCATCAAGCACTGTACAAAATCAGAGAAAGTCGAATTTAAAATTAGATTTTAATTAAAGCATCAAATTAAAACAAGTAAAACGAAAAATTAGACAGCTAAAAACAAGAGTAACTAAACCGAATGTTCATTAATACAGAGAAGGTTTCTCTCTAATGCTTATTGTAGTGTACACAGTGGCCAGAACTACGGCACACAGTGGCCAGATCTATGGCACACAGTGGCCAGAACTACGGCACACAGTGGCCAGATCTACGACACTGGATCGACTGGACAACACAATAATAATTAATAATCAACAATAATAAAATATTCATGGTAGTTTACCAAATGGTCTATTTGTTCTAATAAAACTAGCTAAGTGTTCAGATATGTGAACCCACAGTTAATGCTTTGTTTTATCAATAAATGTAAAATTTCAGCTATGACAAATATATAGGCTACAATAGACTATAATTCAACATGTATAACATCTTCGAATTTCAAGAGACCTTGTATAATGTAGTTAGGCTTACCTGTAAACATAAGCCTATTACTTGGGAAATAATTCTTCTAACAGCAGTGTTAACTTCTGTTGAAAAGCTACTTTTATCTGTGAATGTTATTGGGAAATAAAAATTGCTCTGTTAACAGCAATTCTTGGTGCTCAATTATATCATTTTTGTGGCTGCTTATCTTTATAACAATCTATGAAAAAATTATGCTGCTCAGTCGATCTAACACCATAGATCTAACACCATTGGTCTAACACCATAGATCTAACACCATGGATATAGCACCATAGATCTAACACCATGGATATACCACCATAGATCTAACACCATGCATCTAACGCCATAGATCAAACACCATATAGCTAACACCATAAATGTAACACCATTGCTCTAACACCATAGATCTAACACCATTGATCTAACACCAATCATCTAACACAATAGATCTAAAACCATTGATATAGCATCACTGATCTAACACCATAGATCAAACACCATATATCTAACACCATAGGTCTAACACCCCATTGGTCTAACATCATAGATCTAACACCATAGATTTAACACCATTTATGTAACACCATTGATCTAACACCATTGATTTAACAACACTGATCTAACACCATAGATCTAACACCACTGATCTAACACCATAGATCTAACACCATATATCTAACACCATAGATCTAACACCACTGATCTAACACCATAGATCTAACACCATAGATCTAACACCACTAATCTAACACCATAGATCTAACACAATAGATCTATCACCATAGATCTAACACCATAGATCTAACACCACTGATTTAACACCATAGATCTAACACCATAGATCTAACACCATAGATCTAACACCATAGATCTAACACCATAGATCTAACACAATAGATCTAACACCATAGATCTAACACCATAGATCTAACACCATAGATCTAACACCATAGAGCTGCTCATAGGAGAGTATTCACCTTCAGTAACAAGTCTTCTCTGTGTAATAATGAACGCTCAGTAAAGTTACTCTGATTTTAGTTTATAAATTTTATTTTTACGTGTTTTAATTTGATGTTTTATCACGTTAAGATCTGGTTTATAAATTTTATTTTCTCTGATGTTATAGTGCCTAGTGATGGTCGAGCAGCCTTACCTCAGGAACTAGTCGTAAATTAATGATGTTGCAAATAACAGTGCTGGTTTTCAATTTACACACACACACAGGGCCAGGAGCTGTGAATCGACCCCTGCAACCACAACTAGGTGAGTGCACACACACAGTCCAAAGATCCTGTGTGTTAGATCATTGGTGTTAGATCATTGGTATAAGATCAATGGTATTAGATCAATGGTGTTAGATTTATGGTGTTAGATCTATGGTGTTAGAGCAATGGTGTTAGATCTATGGTGTTAGATCTATGGTGACATCAGGAACTGCTACATCAGTCACAGACGAGGGGACTGGAAGGAACAAAGAACCTATACTGTATGCGGAGGCCCTATCAGACAACCGTGGAGCCCGGGAAAAGACAAGGAGCACATCAGGAACAAATGAGGGGACTAAAGACAATGAAGGAGCTAAGCTATATGCAGAGGCTCTAACAGACCACTGCAGTGCCCAAGAAGAGCTGAGAAGAAAAAAAGACAGACCACTTAGCACAGGGACATCAGCTAGAGAAAAGACTGAAGGAAGGAAGGCTTCGATGGAAGGAACTAAATTGTCTCAGGGGATGCAAAGGAATATACAGTGGGAGGACGAAAGGGAGAGGTCAGTTTTTGTCTATGGGCTCCAGGAAGTCGAAGGGAAAACTTGTGAAGTGAGTAGACGGGAGGAGAAAGAATCGATTGAAAGTATCATGAAAGCAATAGGAGAGGACGACATGACTCAGTTGACAAATTTTCTGAGAATTGGGTGGTTTGCAAGAGAAAAAAACCGGCCAGTCAAAAGTGATTTTCAAGGCAGAACCTTCTGCAGGATCCTGCAGGAGAAAGCACGACTAAGGGACATACCGAAGTACCAGAGGGTGTACCTCGATCGAGACAGAACATAAGAAGAAAGGCAGAAACTGAAAGAGAGGGTACAAAGACGCAAGGAGGAACGAGAGGCACTGACGGAGATAAGCAGGAGAACCCAGACTCAGGAGGAAGAAAAAACACAACCTCCTTCAGAACCACCCACAGTAGGCCCCCAACCACGACAACCCCAATGCAACCAAACAATATAAACCAAAACCCACACACTGTACCTTCTGCCCCCATCCCCCTCATCGCAAACTCTACCCCACAGCAACCCCCCCATAGGTCCCCGCTAGGGTTCCTGCTTCCCCAATCCCAACGTTTTCCCCAGACTACAGTTTTAGAAAAGAAGTTGAAAGTTTGGTATACGAATGCGGATGGAATAACAAATAAATGTGAGGAGTGGCATGAAAGAATCAAAGAGACGTACGTCCCCAGACATCATAGCAGTCACAGAAATGAAACTCGCCGGGATGATAACAGAAATAATCTTCTCACCCAGATATCAGATCCTGAGAAAAGATAGGAGTAGAGAAGGAGGAGGAGTTGCACTGCTCATTAAAACCCAATGGGGTTTGAGGAAATGGAAAGAATGGACGAAATTGGCAAAAAGGATTACATAGTAGATACAATTCAGTCTGGGGGACATAAGGTAGTTATTGCAGTGATGTATAACCCATCACAATGGTGGACACACTAACTGAGGTGGCCAGAAGAGCTCACACAGATATAGCAGTTACTAGTTGTTGTCGATTTCAATCACAAGGAACCACATGGGGGGGTCCCAAAACATGGAGAGCCAAGATGATGGATGTGGTACTGGAAAACCTCATGCATCAACATGTTAGGGACACTACCAGAGAGAGAGGGGAGAATGAACCAGCAAGACTGGACCATGTCTTCACCCTGAGTAGCTCAGACATTGAGGACATCACATATGAAAGGCCTCCTTGGAGCTAGTGATCACATAGTTCTGAGCTTTGAATACATAGTAGAGTTACAAGTGGAGATTGTATCAAGAGTAGGATGGGAAAAGCCAAACTACAAAAGAAAAGGAAAGACTACACAAGTATGAGGAACTTCCTGCAGAAGGTTCAGTGGGAAAGAGAATTGGTAGGAAAGTTCGTAAACGAAATGATGGACTATGTAACAACAAAATGCAAGAAGGCAGAGAAAAGGTTTGTTTCAAAGGGTAACAGAAATAATGGGAAGGTCAGAACGAGCCCTTAGTTTACCCAAAGGTGTAGGGAGGCAAAAACAAAATGCACTAGAGATTGGAAAAAGTACAGGAGACAAAGAACCCATAAAGAGATCAGTCGAAGAGCCGGAAACGAGTATGTAAAGATAAGAAGGGAGGCCCAGCGACAGTAAGAAAACAACATAGCATCGAAAGTCAAGTCTAACCCGAAGCTGTTGTATAGCCACATCAGGAGGAAGACAACAGTCAAAGAATAGGCAATCAGGCTGAGGAAAGAAGGTGGGGAGCTCACAAGAAACGACCAAGAGGTATGTGAGGAGCTCAACATGAGATTTAAGGAAGTATTAATAGTGGAGACAGAAAGGACTCTGGGAGGTCAGAACAGAGGGGTACACAAAGAGGGAATATACCAACAAGTGTTTGATAAGATGCACACAACCGAGGAGGAGGTGAAGAAGCTGCTAAGTTACCTTGGTATCTCAAAGGCGATGGGATCGGACAACATCTCTCCGTGGGTCCTTGGAGAGGGAGCAGAGACGCTGTGTGTTCCACTAACCACAATCTTCAACACATCCATTGAAACTGGGCAACTACCTGCAGGTATGGAAGACGACAAATGTAGTCCAAATTTTTAAGAAAGGAGACAGAAACGAGGCACTAAATTATAGACCAGTGTCACTGACGTGTATAGTATGCAGAGTCATGGAGAAGATTATCATGAGAGTGGTGGATCACCTAGAACGGAACAAGCTTATTAATGACAAGCAGCACGGATTCAGGAAAGGCAAATCCTATGTCACAAACATACTCGAGTTTTATGACAAGGTAACGGAAGTAAGAAACGAGAGAAAGAGAGGGGGTGGGTTGATTGCATTTTCTTGGACTGCAAGAAGGTCTTAGACACAGTTCCTCACAAGAGATTAGTGCAGAAAGCTAGAGGATCAGGCACGTATAACAGGAAGGGCACTGCAATGGATCAAAGAATACCAGATAGGGAGGCAACAACGAGTCATGGTACGTGATGAGGTATCACAGTGGGCGCCTGTGATGAGCGGGGTCCCACAAGGGTCAGTCCTAGGATCAGAGCTATTTCTGGTATATGTGAATGACATGACGGAAGGACAGCCTCAGAAGTGTCCCTGTTTCCAGATGATGTGAAGTTAATGAGGAGAATTAAATCAGATGAGGACAAAAGAGACCTGGACAGACTGGAAGCTTGGTCCAGCAACTGGCTCCTCGAATTTAACCCCGCCAAATGCAAAGTCATGAAGATCGAGAAAGGGCGAAGAAGACCGCAGACAGCGTATAGGCTAGGTGGCCAAAGACTGCAAACCTCTCTCAAGAAAAAGGATCTTGGGTTGAGAATAATACCGAACACGTCTCCTGAAGCGCACATCAACCAGATAACTGCTGCAGCATATGGGCTCCTTGCAAACCTGAGAATAACATTCCGATACCTTAGTAAGGAATAGTTCAAGACTCTGTACACCGTGTACTGGTGCTGCATACTGGAGTATGCAGCACCAGTTTGGATCCCATACTTTGTCAAGCAAGTCAAGTAATTAGAGAAAGTGCAAAGGTTTGCAACAAGGCTAGTTTCAGAGCTAAGGGGAATGTCCTACGAAGAAAGGTTAAGGGAAATCGGCCTGACGACACTGGAGGACAGGAGGGTTAGGGAACACATGATAACGACATACAAAATACTGCGAGGAATTGACAAAGTGGACAGAGACAGGATGTTCCAGAGATGGGACACAGAAACAAGGGGTTACAATTCGAAATTGAAGAATCAAATGAGTCAAAGAGATGTTAGGAAGTATTTTTTAGTCATAGAGTTGTTAGGAAGTGGAATAGTCTGGCAAGTGATGTATTGGAGGCAGGAACCATGCATAGTTTTAAGACGAGGTATGATAAAGCTCATGGAGCAGGGAGAGAGAGGACCTAGTAGCGATCAGTGAAGAGACGGAGCCAGGAGCTATGTATCGACCCTGCAACCACAAATATGTGAGTGCAGACCTAGATA
>WNWK01002485.1:0-82500 GCA_009830355.1 Cherax destructor | reverse complement strand
CTGTATATGAATAAACAGAAGGATGCATGGGAGGCTTGAACCCTGGCCTCAAAATTAGTAGGTCCAACTTGTTTCCGTCAGAGGTACCAAGTGTAACCCTAGTGAGCACTTCTCCACACCCAGGAGCTTCAACAGTACATGTATTTTTACCTCCATTAAGGGAGGTAAGAATACATTTACTTTAATTTTTTTAGTTGTCCCTCTGACAGAAGCAGACACAGAGAAGACATAGAACCTCCTTTGCCTACCTACCTAGGTGTGTAACTACATGCAAAGATTAGGAGTCGACATATCAATCAATGTTTTCCATTAACTAGGCCTCTCAGTTTCGTACGATCGAGTCATGGGCGTAACCCCTGCAACTAGCAATGGTTTATGTAAGGGGCTACCATATGTGAGGGGCTACCATATTGAGGGGCTACCATATGTGAGGGGCTACCATATGTGAGGGGCTACCATATGTAAGGGGCTATCATATGTGAGGGGCTACCATATTTGAGGGGCTACCATATGTGAGGGGCTACCATATGTGAGGGGCTACCATATGTGAGGGGCTACCATATGTGAGGGGCTACCATATGTGAGGGGCTACCATATGTGAGGGGCTACCATATGTGAGGGGCTACATATGTGAGAGGCTACCATATGTGAGGGGCTACCATATGTGAGGAGCTACCATATGTGAGGGGCTACCATATGTGAGGGGCTACCATATGTGAGGGGCTACCATATGTGAGGGGCTACCATATGTGAGGGGCTACCAAATGTGAGGGGCTAGGATATGTGAGAGGCTACCATATGTGAGGGGCTACCATATGTGAGGGGCTATCATATGTGAGGGGCTACCATATGTGAGGGGCTACCATATGTGAGGGGCTACCATATGTGAGGGGCTACCATATGTGAGGGGCTAGCATATGTGAGGGGCTACCATATGTGAGGGGCTACCATATGTGAGGGGCTAGCATATGTGAGAGGCTACCATATGTGAGGGGCTACCATATGTGAGGGGCTACCAATATGAGGGGCTACCATATGTGAGGGGCTACCATATGTGAGGGCTATCATATGTGAGGGGCTACCATATGTGAGGGCTACCATATGTGAGGGGCTACCATATGTGAGGGGCTACCATATGTGAGGGGCTAGCATATGTGAGGGGCTACCATATGTGAGGGGCTACCATATGTGAGGGGCTACAATGTGTGAGGGGCTAGCATATGTGAGAGGCTACCATATGTGAGGGGCTACATATGTGAGGGGCTAGCTATGTGAGGGGCTAGCATATGTGAGGGGCTACCATATGTGAGGGCTAGCATATGTGAGAGGCACCATATGTGAGGGGCTACCATATGTGAGGGCTACCATATGTGAGGGGCTACCATATGTGAGGGGCTACCATATGTGAGGGGCTACCATATGTGAGGGGCTACCATATGTGAGGGGCTACCATATGTGAGGGGCTACCATATGTGAGGGGCTACCATATGTGAGGGGCTACCATATGTGAGGGGCTAGCATATGTGAGAGGCTACCATATGTGAGGGGCTACCATATGTGAGGGGCTACCATATATGAGGGGCTACCATAAGTGAGGGGCTACCATATGTGAGGGGCTACCATATGTGAGGGGCTACCATATGTGAGGGGCTACCACCCTGAACAATCAGTCCGTCCACTTCATCTGGAAAAAGATTTGTTCACCATTGCAGCTGTGGACAACATCGACCACAACTGTTCCTCAACTACGGCATCTGAATGCACAGATGCCGGGGTATAAATACCCGGGCAAAAAGAACAAAAGTTCACAATACCATGGTTGGAACAATAAAGTTCACAATACAGTGGTTGGAACAATAAAGTTCACAATACCGTGGTTGGAACAATAAAGTTCACAATACCGTGGTTGGAACAATAAAGTTCACAATACAATGGTTGGAACAATAAAGTTCACAATACCGTGGTTGGAACAATAAAGTTCACAATACCGTGGTTTCAACAATAAAGTTCACAATACAGTGGTTGGAACAATAAAGTTCACAATACCGTGGTTGGAACAATAAAGTTCACAATACAGTGGTTGGAACAATAAAGTTCACAATACCGTGGTTGGAACAATAAAGTTCACAATACAGTGGTTGGAACAATAAAGTTCACAATACAGTGGTTGGAACAATAAAGTTCACAATACAGTGGTTGGAACAATACAGTTCACAATACCGTGGTTGGAACAATAAAGTTCACAATACCGTGGTTGGAACAATAAAGTTCACAATACAGTGGTTGGAACAATAAAGTTCACAATACAGTGGTTGGAACAATAAAGTTCACAATACAGTGGTTGGAACAATACAGTTCGCAATACAGTGGTTGGAACAATAAACAAAGAGTAAAAATACCCTGAGTTGACTGATACAAGAAAGATAAGACAGCTACCAGAATTCTACACCAGCATAGAGCCAGTGGCCATCAAGAAGGTAGACGGACCAAGTAAACCATCTACAATCACTTCCCAAGGCTTTATCAGATAAATAAGGATAAGTTTATTCTAGTGGGTGTAATTACTATTCCCTCACTGAATGATTCCATTGAATTCCACTGGGAAGTGAAATAATGCAGCGAAACAATTGTAAGTGGAACTCCTTTAATTCCAATTGTTCTTTTCTGTTTGGACCAGGAAGCGGCGAGTGTCCGGGTTCGATTCCCGGCGAGGGTAGAAACATTGGGCGTGTTTCTTTACACCTGTTGTCTATGTTCCCCATCAGTAAAATGGGTACCTGGGTGTTAGTCGACTGGTGTGGGTTGCATCCTGGGACAAAACTGACCTAATTTGCCAGAAATGCTCTGCATAACAAGCTGCTTTCTATATAGTAGTATGTCACTGATGTCAGCTAGGTCTGTATACCTTGTACATGTACTTGTAGTAAATAAAGATATTATTATTATTATTATTATTAAAACGCTGCATCGGTGAAGATGAAGAGAAGAATATGTGCCTGGCTGAAGGTGATGCTTCTCAAACACCTGAGCAAGATCATTGCTCAGCAACATCATCATTGCTTCCGTTCTTTCCTGATGAATCCAAATCTCCATCAATGATTCGTCATGCACTGAATGTCATGAAACATGTTATTAATGTGCTTTATCCTGGACAGGTGCCGATCATTGCCCTACATCAACCACTGGTTGTCTTGTATGAATAAATTCAGCGGACTTATCCGGAGTCACATGGTGAGGATAAATTTGTAATCCTACTCGGTGGATTGCATATAGATATAGCTGCTCTGATGACTCCAGGTGACTGACTTGAGGACTCGGGATGGACAGAAGCCCTGGGACTTGCAGAAGTAAGAATCCCTGGAACTGCAGAGTTCCTTATCAAGGTAACGCAGTATGGCACTTGTGATGCGTAGTGGAAGTTTTACTGGATGTGCCATAGTTTGAGTACTATGTTTGCAAAATCATTATGTATATTTACTAATACAGACAAGCAAATAATAATACCATAAATGTTCAACATTGCTGAAATAAAAACTAAGAATCATTTTCCATTGTTGGAAATTTTTGTATTAGAATTCTTGGCCATCAAAACCATGTAGTACATATATTTACTCTATTGATATGATCAATACTAGTGGAGATATTCTTGAAAATGTACGCTCCGGTAATAGCCGATTCAAAATGGCTGCCGCATGCACCACAGGCTATTATGGTAGTGGCTCCATATCCAGATTTGTTCATAATGATAATGGATAATTAGCCACGAAGTTTCTTGCTTTTTTATTTAAAGTGCACTAGTTTGCTGTTTTGTTGCTTTATCTCCCATACTACTGGTCTGACAACGTAGTTAGATTCACTGCCCTCCTGCGAGAGTAATATTAAGCTCAGGAGACTGTCGTACTCTTTCAGTTTTGGGTTGTCATATGAGGGGTGTATATGAGGTAATGTGCTAGCCTGGGCAGACTGAAGCACTTTGTATGAAGGTACAAGGCATCATGGACATTCAGATGGCCTATCCATTGTTGCATCTTCCTCAGTTCGTCCAAATTTCCCTCAAGAATTGTGACAGTGGCAGTAGTTATAATAGAGGCAATGGCTGATTAACTTGGAAGTATAGAACTCTCTGCATCAGTTGCTTCTCGTCTGACACAGACGATTTCGCATTTGTATGCATTGAGTCATGACATGACTGGTCCATGTGTAATCACCTGATTAAAGTCTGCTTGACGAGACTCCTTTGTGCCTGCCAGTGGGTCATCGTCCAGGAACTAATTGTTGAATTCTCAGGTCAAGCTGCTAGTGAGTTCGGGGTGTCCGGGGCCCTAGACTGTTCAACAGCCTCCCACCAGCCATAAGAGGCATTACCAGTAGACCCCTGGTTGTCTTCGAGAGGGAGCTGGATAGATACCTAAGGTCGGTGCCGGATCAGCCGGGCTGTGGTTCGTACGTTGGACTGCGTGCGGCGAGCAGTAACAGCCTCGTTGATCAGGCCCTGATCCACCGGGAGGCCTGGTCGTGGACCGGGCCGCGGGGGCATTGATTCCCGGAATACCCTCCAGGTAGACCGTTATCAGCTGGTCCTGTGCAAGAGAGATGGGGCTAAATCATCCCATTGCTAAACATCCTACGATATTTATGTCTAAGAAAATTATTGCATATATAAAACACTAAGATTACAAACTGGCTATGGTGAGGTGACACAAATACAGTTATTTGGAGCTTCTATTGACGACGTTTCTCCCACACATTGGACTTTATCCGGTCACTGTCTGGACGAAACGTCATAAAAAAAGGTTGCATATAGTGCACTTGTGTCTCTTCAACACCATAATCTTGCCCACCTGACCTCTCAACCATTTCCATCACTAAACCTCACAACAACTGCAGCATTTTTTTCCAAACTCGGAAACTTGCACAATTAAAGCAATTACAGCAACCAGTTGGCATTTTCCGGAAAGATTCGTCATAGTTTGAAATATAATGATAAAAGTGGCAGAAAACCGAATCTGAGTTTTAATTCTTTGTCTCAGTTTGACCAGGAATTTTTAAAAAATTAGTTTTCGAAAGGCAGCCTAACTTAGTTATGATTTTTTTTTCTTTCCTCTGCACAACCTTTTAAGCGGATGGTGCCTTGATTGAAATGACGGGCTCTTGGTTCAAGGAACTGGAGGTATCTTTCTCTTCCTTGGGACAAACCTGTTTACCTTCCTTCTCACTGTGTGACCATTACTCTCTCAGCTCCATCATTAAAATATCTCATTAATATGATATCTGCGTGTCGTGTCAGGTCGCTAAGTTCTAAGCTCACTATTGTTTACTAAACTCACCCTTGTGCGTTCCTTAGCTCGCTATTATAGTCGATATTTCTCATTCCAGTTTTTACCTGCAACGACAAAATGAGAATATTTCTCAAGTACTAGCGAATATTTTTTTTTTCGAACTTCTTAAAATCCCTTAAAACAGCTTTCCATCTGACAAAACCAAAGACTCTCCATTTACCTTTTATCTGACTTTACGAATCTTGAAAACATTTTTTTTCTTGATGCATTTTGGTAATTCCTTTCACCGGTGACGAGAAAATTTGAATTTCGACATTTGCTCAAACTAAGAAGTGCTCACGAAAAAAAAAAAATTATTCCAATTTTTTTTTCAGATGCTGGGGAAAGAAGGTAAGATCTGAGATGAGGTTTCAGATGCTGGGGAAAGAAAGGAAAATTTGAGATGAGGCTTCAGATGCTGGGGAAAGAAAAGAAGATCTGAGATGAGGTTTCAGATGCTGGGGAAAGAAAGGAAGATTTGAGATGAGGTTTCAGATGCTGGGGAAAGAAAGAAAGATCTGAGATGAGGTTTCAGATGCTGGGGAAAGAAAGGAAGATCTGAGATGAGGTTTCAGATGCTGGGGAAAGAAAGGAAGATCTGAGATGAGGTTTCAGATGCTGGGGAAAGAAGGGAAGATCTGAGATAAGGTTTCAGATGCTGGGGAAAGAAAGGAAGATCTGAGATGAGGTTTCAGATGCTGGGGAAAGAAGGGAAGATCTGAGATGAGGTTTCAGATGCTGGGGAAAGAAAGGAAGATCTGAGATGAGGTTTCAGATGCTGGGGAAAGAAAGGAAGATCTAAAGGCGAGGATTCAGTTTTTTACAATATTGGATACATCAGCAGTGTGCTGCCACCCTATTCTATATGGTAATTACATAGTGTGATCAAAACCTAACTATGTTTACCTGTCAAATTCCATCACATGGGATGGGGCTCACACAAGGTACTGGAATCTGTCATTTTAATCTGGGAGACTTCAGTAATGTCAGTCTGAGCTGTGAGACTTCAGAAGTGTGAGCATGAGCTGGGAGACTTCAGTAGTGTCAGCATGAGCTGGGAGACTTCAGTAGTGTCAGCATGAGCTGGGAGACTTCAGCAGTGAAAGCCTGAGTTGGAATACTTCAATAGCGTCGGCCTGAGCTGTGAGACTTCAGTGGGGTAATGAGGATATCGACAAACATTCCAGCAAGGCTTCATCGGTTATGGCAGCTTCGGAGGTTTCCTTCCAGCATAGCTGGAGTTACTATCTTATACACAGGAAATGTGGTATTTTTATGAAGCTGTGTCCATCATCCCAGAGCGGGGGCAAGAATAATTCCACACAGGAGGTAGCGGAAAGAAAAAGAGGAGGAAGAGAAAGATGGATGTCATAAGATATCCAACTACACACACACACACACACACACACACACACACACACACATTATATATATATATATATATATATATATATATATATATATATATATATATATATATATATATATATATATATATATTATGCAAATATCGCAAAACCAAGCGATACAGTATGAAAAAACAACCGCAGGGGGAATGGAATGATAGCTCTTATCGTTTTGTGTTGCAATCAACACATCATCAGGAGCTTGCAAAGTTGCAAAAAAAAAGGAGGATGTCCAAGCTAATACGATTCCAGAAGATGTATTCACTGGAGTGAGGGAGAGAGAGAAGGGTAGGAAGTACCCACAGGCATACCAGTGCCCATAGCCAGAAGGATGAATATTATAGCATTAGAAAAATCCCACAAGCATTGATATTGTAATAGTAGCCTAAACGAAAGTAACGTGGCAATAATAAAAATTCGGTCATATTTCGCTATGATATAAGTAATTTTACATACATAAATATATTGTCAGTGATATAGAAGACACTGGCAATTATGGAGTAACCTTCCTTCAGCGGGTCCATTAAAGGGACGAGAAAACAGGAACACTTAAAGGGGAGACTTCTAAATGTTATACAATGGAAAATGGGGCTCATTAAAATAAACTCATTTAAAGAGGGAGGCATCTGTAATTACAAGGAAGACGGCCACAGTTACTCATCCCACATGATTCTGAGGCAAACTCTTGTTCAACCTTCAGAAACTGCAGGAAAAATAGGCCCTAATTCCTCGGTGTGGCGCTACATTTAAGAGAATCTAATGCATTCGTATTAGAGCCCAGTTTTTGACTGTGTACTATTGCCTCAGCTAAAAACGCATCTAATTTGAATAACCCGTCACTGATATTGTATAATGAATGATTATCATGCTTAATAATTGCCGATTCTGCAATATTCCTTTCAATCCAAGTCCTACAAGGGAAGATGACTCATGCTTCCTGCCAATTTGCTGGGTTATTACAAGCTCTAATGTGGTTGAATATCGCGTTCAACTCCTGTGCTATACGTGTTGTGAAATTCTCACTTCTAATGATTTTCCCGTCCGTCCCAAATAGGAGAGACTGCAACCGTTGCAACCAATTCTGGAGACACCACCAGCACGCTGCTGGGGTGAATTCTTTATCAGAATGCTTCTAACAGTCTGTGAATTTTTAAATACTACTTGTATATTAAATCTTTTAAGGGCATTCAGCAGGATAGATAAATTCTCATTGTATGGGAGGACCAGCACATTCTTGGACTGAGGTGTTATCTTAGGTTCTGTTCTATAATAAGTTTTCTTAGCTTCCACCAAGGCAGATCCATGAACTCCTTAGGATACCTCAGTTTCATGCTAGTGTCAAATATTTTCTTAATTTCTTCATCTAGGAACTCCGGACTGCACACTCTATAGGCTCTCAGAAACATCGTAAGAAATAAACTCCTTTTAACTCTCGTCTCATGGTTGGAATAGTAGTCATTGATAAATTAGACACAATGTATGAGCACATATTGGTGGTCTTCCTATATACTGCAAGCTTAAACTTTCTATCAACCCGGTGCATCAACATATGTAAGACTGGAAGTTTACAGCCCACCTCTTTCTCGAATGCGATTTTCAACCATATTAGAGCTTGCAATAACCGGGCAAATTGGCAGGAAGCAAGAGTCATCTTCCCTTGTAGGACTTGGCTTGAAAGGAATATTTCAGAATCGGCAATTATTAAGCATGATAAGCATTCATTATACAATATCAGTGACGGGTTGTTCAAATTAGATGCGTTTTTAGCTGAGGCAATAGTACACAGTCAAAAACTGGGCTCTAATACGAATGCATTAGATTCTCTTAAATGTAGTGCCACACCGAGGAATTAGGGCCTATTTTTCCTGCAGTTTCTGAAGGTTGAACAAGAGTTTGCCTCAGAATCATGTGGGATGAGTAACTGTGGCCGTCTTCCTTGTAATTACAGATGCCTCCCTCTTTAAATGAGTTTATTTTAATGAGCCCCATTTTCCATTGTATAACATTTAGAAATCTCTTCTTTAAATGATCCTGTTTTCTCGTCCCTTTAAATGGACCCGCTGAAGGAAGGTTACTCCATAATTGCCAGTGACTTCTATATCACTGACAATATAACTATGTATGTAAAATTACTTATATCATAGTGGAATACAACCGATTGTTTTTATTGCCACGTTATTTTCGCTTGTGGGATTTTTCTAATGCTATAATATTCATCCTTCTGGCTATGGTCACTGGTATGCCTGTGGGCACTTACTGCCCTTCCCTCCCTCCCTCACTCCAGTGAATACATCCTCTGGCATCGTATTAGTTCAGACATCCTCCTTTTTTCTGCAACTTTGCAAGCTCCTTATGATGTGTTGATTGCAACACGAAAGACATAGAGCTATCATTCTACTCCCCCCGTATGCGTATGTGCATGCAATAATATCGCAAAAAATCAATCTGAACCTAACGAAAAAAATATATTTCATTGTGTTTGTTTATTATTAAATTATTGTGAACTTACCTAAAATATATTTAGATGAATTAGGTTAAATTAAATTGCGTTTGTTACAAGCGCAAATTATTAATTTTTACTCTATCATAAATGAAAAATATATATCTTTAAACGTAGAAGAGACAATTTTAGAAAGGACTTAATTTTAAATGAGTTCTTGCTAATAGACAAGTTTTACCTATTCTGCACGACACACACACACACACACACACACACACACACACACACATACACACACATACACACACACACACACACACACACACACACACACACACACACACACACACACATATATATATATATATATATATATATATATATATATATATATATATATATATATATATATATATATATATATATATATATATATATATATATATATATATATTTATATAAATATATATATATATATATATATATATATATATAAGATGGGGTCCACCTCTGGTACAAATTGTGTGGGACCCATAGCCTCGGATAAGTGGATAAAGGCTTCAAGGAAGAAAATTTGGATTTCTTCCTGATGCCATTTGAATATTCCACTTCCCCTACCACCCCATCTTTTTTTTTTTTTTTTTAACCAATAGGCATATTTTATTACATAATATGGTACACAAGATTTAAGAGATACATTGTTGATATAAAGATGGCATATACAGTACACGAGGTGTGAGAGATACATGTCTAGTACATATTGTTACATGTTTGTCACTGATTATAATGCGAAAATCTCATCCAGCTCCTCAGAGCTGGGGCGCGTGCCCAGAATACAGCATGCATTACCCCTTTGAACAGCAGCGCTGAGTCGCTGGAATAGAAAACTAGCTGCCCTGGGATCCCTAGTTACCCTGTTGAGTCTTTTGCCCAGCTCCTTGAGGAACTTAGATGCACTCTTTCCCCATGAGCCAAGGGTCTTTGAGCCTATGGGAACAAACATATAATGATGGGCAAGTTCTCCATATTTTCTCGACTTCTGGGACTCCCTGAAGGTGGCAGCTGCCCCTCCTTCCTCCCTGGTGTATTGGAGATAGGTATCAGCCAAGGTAGATGCACATGTGTAGTCCCACACCACCTGCTTGCTGTCTGTCCAGGCTTGAAGGGTGATACCATCTGGATGCTTTTGGCTGCCATCAGATCTGCACAGTTGGGGTGGTTCCCTTATTGCTGGGCATCCGGCTGTTGTGAGGCTCCTCTTGTTAATGTTATTAACCTCTTCATGTCTTGCAATCTTTCCCTCGGATTTACGACACACAAGACCATGGTACCCGAATCGGTCTGCTGTTTCACTGCCACAAATACACCTGTGTTCGGCGAGAATAGGGGCGGTAAGTCGAAGGGCAACACCAATGCGGATGGTCTGTGGGTCGAGGCGTGTGCCAAGGCTGGAGTTGGGAACAGCCAAAAGAAAGTCTCCTGCATGAGGAGCTCTCACTGCAAGGAGGCGGGCTCTATCCTTCCCTGACACACTCTGAAGCATTGCTGAGGCTATATTCTCTACTATTGGGCCATCCCAGTGCGATTGTTTGTAGTTGTTGGGGGAAGCAGGCCTGGTTTCAGAGCCTGTTAGATTATCCCAGATCCTGGCTCCATCAACGAACTTTTGGTCATGGATTCCAATCGTGTCCCTAAGATGTTCAGGGAGAATTGCTGCTACAAGCCCTCTGGATAACAAAAGTTTTTCTTTTTTAACTTTATATATATATATATATATATATATATATATATATATATATATATATATATATATATATATATATATATATATACATATATAATTGACAAGTCCGACGCTCTACCGTCTAGAACATTGTTTCTCAACTGGGGTTCCCCGAACCCTAGAGTTACGCTAGAGGTCGCTAGGGGTTCTGAGAGAAATGGTGATAATTGCAGGAATACTTTCAAAAAAACAATAAGCAAAATTTTTGCCAAGTGAATTGAAGATGAAAAATGGTTGCAGAGGCTAATCTACTGAGCAGACATTTCTCATCACATGAATGAGCTGAACAAGGCACTGCAAGGCCCTGCAGAAAATGTATTGACTTCAAGTGACAAGAATCTTAGGAAAAAATCATGTTGTAAAAGGAAATCTTGAGATGTTTCACCTCCTGCCGGGGCTTAGAAGTGAAGGAGGATATCAACAAATTTCAAGTTTTATTGAAATCCACCTGGAAGAACTGTGAATGAAATCTAACATTACTTGTTCTCCCATTGAACACAAGTGTATGATTGGGTGAGGGAAAATCAAATAAATACATTTCTACAGTTTTCAAAACTTTTACATGTGTGAGGAAGCTTTTTCTTATTTAACAAGTGTCGAGAGCAAAGCCAGAAATAGTCTCCTTTCAGTTGAAGATGAAATCTTTGTGTGTTTATCTTTGTCCCAGAATTAAGTATTAAGACAACCACAGGTTTCACATTAGAGAAACAAATTTCATTATTTAAATTGGCTTCAAGAATAACATTTCCTTGACCCATATATTTGTTTATATGACATTTTGCCTTGATTTATCTTATGCCTTTTCAACATCGTCAATAAACGATTAATTTAATGTAGAAGTTATTATCTGTTTTCTTTCTGTTTATGTGTTATATATGATATGGTTATTCATGTCTATTTTTTTTCAGGTATGGTTAATGTTTTGTGTGAGAATGAAAAACCTCTGTATGAAGTCTCTTGAACAAGCTGTTTTTTTTTTTTTTTTTTTTCATTGTCAATAAACTTGAGAAAAACGTAAAGTTATTTTTCCCTTAAACCAGTTATCAGGAAAAAATATATTATATTTTCGTTATGAACTTCTTTATAAATGAGAAAGAAAGAAATATATTAATAATGATATATAATAATTTTTATGTAAGGATTCCCTGAGACATGAAAATTATATCAAGGTTGAGAAACGCTGCTCTAGATTAACACAGACTTAATAGGAAGGATTTGAAGGTAATACTTAATGTATTACATTCCTTCTGAGATGAGGCTTCAGATGCTGGTGGAAGAAGGGAAGGTCTGAGATGAGGCTTCAGATGCTGGTGGAAGAAAGGAAGATCTGAGATGAGGTTTCAGAAGCTGGTGGAAGAAGGGAAGGTCTGAGATGAGGTTTCAGATGCTGGTGGAAGAAGGGAAGATCTGAGATGAGGTTTCAGAAGCTGGTGGAAGAAGGGAAGGTCTGAGATGAGGTTTCAGATGCTGGTGGAAGAAAGGAAGGTCTGACATGAGGTACTTGAAAAAAAGAAATGGCTGAGCGTAACAAAGAACGAAGCAGCTGGTCGAGGTCCCCAGCCACTTCTCAGGGTAATCCAGCTGCCAGCTGGCCCTACACACACATAAACACACACACACACACACACAAACACACACACACGCACACACGCACACACACATACACACACACTCATAAACACACATATATAAATATACGCACATAAACAAAAATACAAACACACATCAACATAAAAACACATGCACACGTAAAGACACATACACAAACACACACACACACACACACACTAACCACAATCTTAAACACATTTTTAAGAAAGGAAACAGAAACGAGGCACTAAATTATAGACCTGTGTCACTGACGTGTATATTCTGCAAAGTCATGGAGAAGATTATCAAGAGGAGAGTGGAAGAGCACCTGGAACGGAACAAGATTATAAACGACAACCAGCACGGATTCATGGAAGGCAAATCCTGTGTCACAAACCTTTTGCAGTTTTATGACAAAGCAACAGAAGTAAGACACGAGAGAGAGGAGTGGGTTGATTGCATTTTCTTGGACTGCAAGAAGGCCTTCGACACAGTTCCTCACAAGAGATTAGTGCAGAAGCTAGAGAATCAGGCACGTATAACAGAAAGGGCACTGCAATGGATCAGAGAATGCCTGACAGGGAGGCAACAACGGGTCATGGTACATTCTGAGGTATCACAGTGGGCTCCTGTGACGAGCGGGGTCCCACAGGGGTCAATCCTAGGACCAGTGCTATTCTTGGTATATGTGAATGACATGACGGAAGGGATAGACTCAGAAGTGTCCCTGTTCGCAGATGATGTGAAGTTAATGAGGAGAATTAAATCAGATGAGGATCAGGCAATTGGCTCCTGGAGTTCAACCCCACCAAGTGCAAAGTCATGAAGATTGGGGAAGGGCAAAGAAGACCGCAGACGGAGTACAGCCTAGGGGGCCAGAGACTGCAAACCTCAATCAAGAAAAAAGACCTTGGGGTGAGTATAACACCAGGTACATCTCCTGAGGCGCACATCAACCAAATAACTGCTGCAGCATACGGGCGCCTAGCAAACCTAAGAACAGCATTCCGACATGTTAATAAAGAATCGTTCAGGACCCTGTACACTGTGTACGTTAGGCGCATACTGGAGTATGCAGCACCAGTTTGGAACCCACACCTAGCCAAGCAAGTGAAGAAGCTCGAGAAAGTGCAAAGGTTTGCAACAAGACTAGTCCCGGAGCTAAGGGGTATGTCCTACGAGGAGAGGTTAAGGGAAATCGACCTGACGACACTGGAGGACAGGAGAGATAGGGGGGACATGATAACAACATATATGATACTGAGAGGAATTGACAAAGTGGACAGAGACAGAATGTTCCAGAGATGGGACACAGCAACAAGGGGACACAGTTGGAAGTTGAAGACTCAGATGAATCACAGAGATGTTAGGAAGTATTTCTTCAGTCACAGAGTGGTCGGGAAGTGGAATAGTTTAGGAAGTGATGTAGTGGAGGCAGGCTCCATACATAGCTTTAAGAAGAGGTATGATAAAGCTCATGGCGCAGGGAGAGTGACCCAGTAGCGGCCAGTGAAGAGGCGGGGCCATGAGCTCTGACTCGACTCCTGCAACCACAACTAGGTGAGTACATGCGTACATATATACATTCATACATACATACATACATACATACATACATACATACATACATACATACATACATACATACATACATACATACATACATACATACATTCATACATGCGTACATATATACATTCATACATACATACATACGTACATATATACATTCATACATACATACGTACATACATACATACATTCATACAGCCACATCAGGAGGAAAACAACAGTCAAGGACCAGGTAATCAGGCTGAGAAAGGAAGGTGGGGAGTTCACAATAAACGACCAAGAGGTATGTGAGGAGCTCAACATGAGATTTAAAGAAGTATTTACACAGGAGACAGGTAGGACTCCAGGAATTCAGAATAGGGAGGTATACCAACAAGTGCTGGATGAAATACACACAACCGAGGAGGAGGTGAAGAAGCTGCTATGTGAACTCGATACCTCAAAAGCGGTGGGACCGGATAACATTTCTCCGTGGGTCCTTAGAGAGGGAGCAGAGATGTTGTGTGTGCCACTAACACAAATCTTCAACACATCCATTGAAACTGGGCAACTACCTGAGGCGTGGAAGATGGCAAATGTAGTCCCAATTTTAAGAAAGGAGACAGACACGAGGCATTAAACTACAGACCTGTGTCACTGACGTGTATAGTATGCAAAGTCATGGAGAAGATCATCAGGAGGAGAGTGGTGGAGCACCTAGAAAGACACAAGCTTATAAACGACAACCAGCACGGTTTCAGGGAAGGAAAATCCTGTGTCACAAACCTACTGGAGTTTTATGATAAGGTAACAGAAGTAAGACACGAGAGAGAGGGTGGATAGACTGCATTTTTTGGACTGCAAGAAGGCGTTCGACACAGTTCCTCACAAGAGGTTAATGCAAAAGCTAAAGGATCAGGCACACGTAACAGGAAAAACACTGCAATGGATCAGAGAATATCTGACAGGGAGGCAACAACGAGTCATGGTACGTGACGAGATGTCAGAGTGGGCACCTGTGACGAGTGGAGTTCCACAAGGGTCAGTCCTAGGACCTGTACTGTTTTTGGTATATGTGAATGACATAACGGAAGGGATAGACTCAGAAGTGTCCCTGTTTGCAGATGATGTGAAGTTAATGAGAAGAATAAAATCAGTCGAGGATCAGGCAGGACTACAAAGAGACCTGGACAGGCTGCAAGCCTGGTCCAGTAACTGGCTCCTTGAATTTAACCCTGCCAAATGTAAAGTCATGAATATCGGGGAAGGGCAAAGAAGACCGCAGACAGAGTATAGTCTAGGTGGCCAAAGACTGCAAGCCTCACTCAAAGAAAAAGATCTTGGGGTGAGTATAATACCGTGCACATCTCCTGAGGCACACATCAATCAGATAACTGCTGCAGCATACGGGCGGCTGGCAAACCTAAGAATAGCGTTCCAATACCTCACTAAGGAATCATTCAAGACTCTGTATACCATATACGTCAGGCCCATACTGGAGTATGCAGCACCGGTTTGGAACCCACACCTGGTCAAGCACGTCAAGAAATTAGAGAAAGTGCAAAGGTTTGCAACAAGACTAGTCCCAGAGCTAAGGGGATTGTCCTACGAAGAAAGGTTAAGGAAATCGGCCTGACGACACTAGAGGACAGGAGGGTTAGGGAGACATGATAACGACATATAAAATACTGCGAGGAATAGATAAGGTGGACAGAGACAAGATGTTCCAGAGAGGGACACAGAAACAAGGGGTCATAATTGGAAGTTGAAGACTCCTATGAGTCAAAGGGATGTTAGGAAGTATTTCTTCAGTCATAGAGTTGTCAGGAAGTGGAATAGCTTAGAAAGCGACATAGTGGAGGCAGGAACCATACATAGTTTTAAGACTAGGTTTGATAAAGCTCATGGAGCAGGGAGAGAGAGGACCTAGTAGCAATCAGTGAAGAGGCGGGGCCAGGAGCTATGACTCGACCCCTGCAACCACAAATAGGTGAGTACAAATAGGTGAGTACATACATGCGTACATACATACATACATACATACATACATACATACATACATACATACATACATACATACATACATACATACATACATACATACATACATTCATACATACATACATACATACATGCGTACATACATACATTCATACATACATACATACATACATACATACATACATACATACATACATACATACATACATACATACATACATACATACATTCATACATGCGTACATATATACATTCATACATACATACATACGTACATATATACATTCATACATACATACGTACATACATACATACATTCATACATACATACATACATGCGTACATACATACATACATACATACATACATACATACGTACATACATACGTACATACATACATACATACATACATACATACATACATACATACATTCATACATACATACATACATACATGCGTACATACATACATTCATACATACATACATACATACATACATACATACATACATACATACATACATACATACATACATACATACATACATACATATATACATACATACAAAACTTGAAACTTTCCAGGTTCTTTATTGAACATATGTCAGGCCCATGTTGGAGTACGTAACACTAGTAAGAAACCCACACCTGAGCAAGCATGTTGTGAAACTGGAGAAAGTGCAGAGGTACACAACAAGACTTGGCACTGTGATAAGAAGTATGAGCTTTGAGGAAAAGCTAATGAAATATAATGTAACGACACTGGAGGCTAGAGGAACCAGGGAAGATATGATAACAACATACAAAATGCTCAGGGGATTGATTGGGTAGGTAGGGACAGAGTGTTTGAGAGGCGAGAAAAGGGAAGTCTGGGACACAGCTAGATTTTAAAGAGAGATGAGCCACAAAGAGGTCAGGAAGTATTTCTTCAGTGTCAGGGTGGTCGGAAAGAGGAATAATCTGAGTGAATAAGTGGTGGAACAGCGGTCCATAGGTAGGTACTGTGAGGACCAAGAGGCTACGAAGGAGCGAATATGGCAAGTGGTAAGTTGAAAGGTGGGGCCAGGAGCTAAGAATCGACCCCTGCAGCTACATACAAGTGAGTAAGTACACCTTTGTTTCTTGTGTAAGTAAGCAATGTGAGAGAAGAAATCGAGTCAGAGGTGTCCATGTTGGCAGATGTGAAACTAATGTGGAGAATACAAACAGGAGCAGACCAGGAAACTACAAATGTATCTGGACAAACTGTACGACTGGTCTAACTAGTGGCTATTAAAACTTAGCCTCAACAAAAAAAAATTATGAAAATCATGGAAGAACAAAGTAGAGAAGAAATGGAGTACATGTTCGAGGGACAAAGACTGCAAATCTTCCTGAAAGAGATGGACCTCAGGGCGAGCATAGTCCCAGGCATTTCACCTGACGCACACAACAACCGGATAACAGCAACTGTGAAACTGGCATATTTAAATTTGGCTTGCAGGAGTCTTAACAAGGAGGCATTCACGACATATGACAGGCCCATCTTGGAGTATGCAGCGCCGGTATGAACTCCGCACCTGATAAACCATTTAAAGAATCTGGAAAGAGTGCAAATATTCGTCTACTCATCTAGTCCCAGACTGAGGGGTAGGACCTATGAATTGAGAGTAGAGAAGCTAAACCTGGCCACATTAGAAAACTGAAGACTAGGGGTGACATGAGTGCAACGTACAAAATACCGAAAGGAAATGAGAGGGTGGACAGGGCGACTCTGTTTGAGAGGCGGGTCTCAGGTACACAAGGGCACAGCTGAAAGTTTATAGCACAGATGAGTCACAGGGATGTCAGGAAATACTTCTTTAGCCTTAGAGTAGTCAGCAAGTGAATCGATCTAGACAGCGAAGTGGTGGAGGCAGGATCCAAACATAGCTTTAAGAACTGGTAGGATAGGAGTAACACAGCCAATAGAAATTGAATCCAGTACCTCGAGCAGGCAGGCGGGGCCAGGAGCAGAGACTCGACCCCTACAACCACAAATAGGTGAGAGAGAGAGAGAGAGAGAGAGAGAGAGAGAGAGAGAGAGAGAGAGAGAGAGAGAGAGAGAGAGAGAGAGAGAGAGAGAGAGCAACCGAGAGCCACTCCCAGCTTTAGTCTTGCTCCCTCCTGTCCCCCTCCCGCAAGGTGAGTCAGGACTCAGGTGTGAGCCTCTCCCTACATGCACCTGCCGGATTGCACACGAGCACGTCAAAGCAGTCCCTGTACTCACCTATTTGTACTCACCTATTTGTGGTTGCAGGGGTCGAGTCATAGCTCCTGGCCCCGCCTCTTCACTGATTGCTACTAGGTCCTCTCTCTCCCTGCTCCATGAGCTTTATCAAACCTAGTCTTAAAACTATGTATGGTTCCTGCCTCCACTACGTCGCTCTCTAGGCTATTCCACTTCCTGACAACTCTATGACTGAAGAAATACTTCCTAACATCCCTTTGACTCATAGGAGTCTTCAACTTCCAATTGTGACCCCTTGTTTCTGTGTCCCCTCTCTGGAACAACTTGTCTCTGTCCACCTTATCTATTCCTCGCAGTATTTTATATGTCGTTATCATGTCTCCCCTAACCCTCCTGTCCTCTAGTGTCGTCAGACCGATTTCCCTTAACCTTTCTTCGTAGGACAATTCCCTTAGCTCTGGGACTAGTCTTGTTGCAAACCCTGTGTGTGTGTGCGTGTGTGTATGTGTGTGTGTGTGTATGTGTGTGTGTGTGTATGTGTATGTGTGTGTGTATGTGTGTGTGTGTGTGTGCGTGTGTATGTGTACTCACCTAATTGTGGTTGCAGGGGTCGAGACTCAGCTCCTGGCCCCGCCTCTTCGCTGTCTGCTACTGGGTCTCTGCTCTCCCTGCTCCATGAGCTTTATCATACCTTGTCTTTAAACTATGTATGGTTCCTGCCTCCACTATATCTTTCTCTAGTCCATTCCACTTCCTGACTACTCTGTGGCTGAAGAAATGTTTCCTGACATCCCTTTGACTCATCTGAGTCTTCAGCTTCCAGTTGTGTCCCCTTGTTTCTGTGTTCCCTCTCTGAAACAACCTGTCACTATCTACCTTGTCAATTCCCCGCAGTATTTTGTATGTCGTTATCATGTCTCCTCTGACCCTTCTTTCCTCCAGTGTTGTTAGTCCTATTTCCCTCAATCTTTCTTCATAAGACAGACCCTGAGTTGTGGAACTAACCTTGTCGCAAACCTTTGCACTTTCTCCAGTTTCCTTACGTGCTTGACCAGGTGTAGGTTCCAGACTGGTGCTGCATATTCTAGTATGGGCCTGACGTACACGGTATACAGTGTCTTGAACGATTCCTTGTTAAGGTAACGGAACGCTAATCTAAGGTTTGCCAGACGCCCATATGCTGCCGCAGTTACCTGGTTGATGTGTGCCTCCGGAGACGTGCTTGGCGTTATACTCACTCCAAGGTCTTTCTCCTTTGCCGAGGTTTGTAGCCTTTGTCCGCCCAGCTTGTACTCTGTCAGCGGTCTTCTTTGCCCTTCTCCGATCCTCATGACTTTGCATTTGGAGGGATTGAATTCGAGAAGCCATCTGCTAGACCAGATGTCGAGCTTGTCCAGGTCTGTTTGCAGCCCTGCCTGGTCCTCTTCCGATGTAATTCTCCTCATTATTTTCACATCATCCGCGAATAGAGACACTTCTGAGTCTATCCCGTCCGTCATGTCATTTACATATACCAGGAATAACACTGGTCCTAGGACTGACCCCTGCGGTACACCGCTCGTCACAGGCGCCCACTGTGATACCTCACCACGCACCATGACCCGTTGTTGCCTCCCTTTGAGGTATTCCCTGATCCATTCCAGTGCCCTTCCTGTTATACCTGCTTGTTCTTCCATCTTCTTTACTAATCTCATGTGAGGAACTGTGTCGAAGGCCTTCCTGCAGTCCAGGAAAATGCAATCAACCCACCCTTCTCTCTCCTGCCTTACCTCTGTTACTTTATCATAGAACTCTAGGAGGTTTGTTACACAGGATTTGCCTTCCCGGAATCCGTGCTGTCTGGTGTTTATTATCCTGTTCCGCTCAAGGTGCTCCACCATTCTTTTCTTGATGATTTTCTCCAGGACTTTGCACACTATACATGTAAGTGACACCGGTCTATAGTTTAGTGCCTCTTTTCTGTCTCCTTTTTTAAAGATGGGGACTACGTTGGCCTTCTTCCATACCTCAGGTAGCTGCCCAGTTTCAAGGGATGTGTTGAATATTATGGTAAGTGGCACACTCAGTACCTCAGCTCCTTCCCGAAGAACCCACGGGGAGATATTGTCCGGACCCATCGCCTTTGAGGTATCGAGGTCACTGAGTAACTGCTTCAGTTGTGTGTGTGTGTGTGTGTGTGTACTCACCTAATTGTACTCACCTAATTGTGGTTGCAGGGGTCGAGACTCAGCTCCTGGCCCCCGCCTCTGCGCTGCCCGCTACTGGGTATCTGCTCTCCCTGCTCAATGAGCTTTATCATACCTTGTCTTAAAACTGTGTATGGTTCCTGCCTCCACTATGTCTTTCTCTAGACTATTCCACTTCCTGACTACTCTGTGGCTGAAGAAATGCTTCCTAACATCCCTTTGACTCATCTGAGTCTTCAGCTTCCAGTTGTGTCCCCTTGTTTCTGTGTTCCCTCTCTGGAACATCCTGTCACTGTCTACCTTGTCGATTCCCCGCAGTATTTTGTATGTCGTTATCATGTCTCCTCTGACCCTTCTTTCCTCCAGTGTTGTTAGTCCTATTTCCCTCAGTCTTTCTTCATAGGACAGACCCCTGAGTTGTGGAACTAACCTTTTCGCAAACTTTTGCACTTTCTCTAGTTTCTTTATGTGCTTGACCGTGTGTGTGTGTGTACTCACCTATTTCACCTATTTGTGGTTGCAGGGGTCGAGTCATAGCTCCTGGCCCCGCCTCTTCACTGATTGCTACTAGGTCCTCTCTCTCCCTGCTCCATGAGCTTTATCAAACCTAGTCTTAAAACTATGTATGGTTCCTGCCTCCACTATGTCGCTTTCTAAGCTATTCCACTTCCTGACAACTCTATGACTGAAGAAATACTTCCTAACATCCCTTTGACTCATAGGAGTCTTCAACTTCCAATTGTGACCCCTTGTTTCTGTGTCCCCTCTCTGGAACATCTTGTCTCTGTCCACCTTATCTATTCCTCGCAGTATTTTATATGTCGTTATCATGTCTCCCCTAACCCTCCTGTCCTCTAGTGTCGTCAGGCCGATTTCCCTTAACCTTTCTTCGTAGGACAATCCCCTTAGCTCTGGGACTAGTCTTGTTGCAAACCTTTGCACTTTCTCTAATTTCTTGACGTGCTTGACCAGGTGTGGGTTCCAAACTGGTGCTGCATACTCCAGTATGGGCCTGACGTATATGGTATACAGAGTCTTGAATGATTCCTTAGTGAGGTATTGGAACGCTATTCTTAGGTTTGCCAGCCGCCCGTATGCTGCAGCAGTTATCTGATTGATGTGTGCCTCAGGAGATGTGCTCGGTATTATACTCACCCCAAGATCTTTTTCTTTGAGTGAGGTTTGCAGTCTTTGGCCACCTAGACTATACTCTGTCTGCGGTCTTCTTTGCCCTTCCCCGATATTCATGACTTTACATTTGGCAGGGTTAAATTCAAGGAGCCAGTTACTGGACCAGGCTTGCAACCTGTCCAGGTCTCTTTGTAGTCCTGCCTGATCCTCGACTGATTTGATTCTTCTCATTAACTTCACATCATCTGCAAACAGGGACACTTCTGAGTCTATCCTTCCGTTATGTCATTCACATATACCAAAAACAGTACAGGTCCTAGGACTGACCCTTGTGGAACTCCACTCGTCACAGGTGCCCACTCTGACATCTCGTCACGTACCATGACTCGCTGTTGCCTCCCTGTCAGATATTCTCTGATCCATTGCAGTGCTTTTCCTGTTACGTGTGCCTGATCCTCTAGCTTTTGCATTACCCTCTTGTGAGGAACTGTGTCGAACGCCTTCTTGCAGTCCAAAAATGCAGTCTATCCACCTCTCTCTCGTGTCTTACTTCTGTTACCTTGTCATAAAACTCCAGTAGGTTTGTGACACAGGATTTTCCTTCCCTGAAACCGTGCTGGTTGTCGTTTATAAGCTTGTGTCTTTCTAGGTGCTCCACCACTCTCCTCCTGATGATCTTCTCCATGACTTTGCATACTATACACGTCAGTGACACAGGTCTGTAGTTTAATGCCTCGTGTCTGTCTCCTTTCTTAAAAATTGGGACTACATTTGCCATCTTCCACGCCTCAGGTAGTTGCCCAGTTTCAATGGATGTGTTGAAGATTTGTGTTAGTGTGTATGCGTGTGTGTGTGTGTGTGTGTGTGTGTGTGTATGTGTGTGTGTATGTGTGTGTGTGTGTATGTGTGTGTGTATGTGTGTGTGTGTGTATGTGTGTATGTGTGTGTGTGTGTATGAGTTTGTGTATGTGTTTGTGCGTGTGTGTATGTGTGTGTGTATGTGTGTGTATGTGTGTGTGTATGTGTGTGTGTATGTGTGTATGTGTGTGTCTGTATGTGTGTGTATGTGTATGTGTGTGTGTGTGTGTGTGTGTGTGTGTATGTGTATGTGTGTGTGTGTGTGTGTGTGTGTGTGTGTGTGTGTGTGTGTGTGTGTGTGTGTGTGTGTGCATGGCTGTGTGAATGTTTCGTCCAAGAGAGAACCCGCAATAATGGATTCAAGTTAGATAAGTTTAGATTTAGAAAGGATATAGGAAAGTATTGGTTTGGAAATAGAGTAGTTGATGAGTGGAACAGTCTGCCTAGTAGGGTTATTGAAGCTAGAACCTTGGGTAGTTTAAAATTTAGGTTGGATAAATTCATGAGTGAGAGGGGTTGGATTTGAGTGGGACTCGCACATGAGTAAATAGAATTATCAAAGCTTATTTCTTGGGTAGCATTGAAGATTGTGTTGAGCAAACATTCTGTTAGTGGGACGGATTGTGAAGGACCTGCCTAGTATGGGCCAACAGGCCTGCTGCAGTGTTCCTCCTTTCTTATGTTCTTATGTTCCCCGCCCTATGTGTATATGTGAAAGTATACGCATGCACATTGCTGTATTAACGTCCGTATCTGCGGTTGAGAGTAGTCACAAATGATGGGGTGACCGCCGCCCTCTGAAGGTTACGCTTAAAGTGCATCATCCACACCGACTCACCTTGCCGACCGACCTACCGACCAACCCGACTACAACTTTGTCCTCTAATGCGACCCGAAACTGACCTAGCACGTTGAAAATACCTCACCTAGGTGGAGTTATTTTGCCAACGTAAATCACATTGAGAACCAGTACAGTGTACATGTACACGAACCTGAGGCACGAGAGGAGAGATATCGAACGTGAGGCACGAGAGGAGAGACATCGAACCTGAGGCACGAGAGGAGAGACATCGAACCTGAGGCACGAGAGGAGAGACATCGAACCTGAGAGACATCGAACCGAGGAGAGAGGAGACATCGAACCTGAGGCACGAGGAGAGACATCGAACCTGAGGCACGAGAGGGAGACATCGAACCTGAGGCACGAGAGGAGAGACATCGAACCTGAGGCACGAGAGGAGAGACATCGAACCTGAGGCACGAGAGGAGAGACATCGAACCTGAGGCACGAGAGGAGAGACATCGAACCTGAGGCACGAGAGGAGAGACATCGAACCTGAGGCACGAGAGGAGAGACATCGAACCTGAGGCACGAGAGGAGAGACATCGAACCTGAGGCACGAGAGGAGAGACATCGAACCTGAGGCACGAGAGGAGAGACATCGAAGACTTCTCAACTTGTACTGTATCTATTTTGTGGTGAAAGATTAAAGTTTGTTGTCGAAGTGGCTAGTTTATTGTGCAAATCTATATCTATCCTGTGGATAGTAGTGGCTAGTTTATTGTGCACCTCTATATCCATCCTGTGGATGGTAGTGGCTAGTTTATTGTGCACCTCTATATCCATCCTGTGGATGGTAGTGGCTTGTTATTGTGCACCTCTATATCCATCCTGTGGATGGTAGTGGCTAGTTTATTGTGCACCTCTATATCCATCCTGTGGATGGTAGTGGCTAGTTTATTGTGCACCTCTATATCCATCCTGTGGATAGTAGTGGCTTGTTATTGTGCACCTCTATATCCATCCTGTGGATAGTAGTGGCTTGTTATTATGCACCTCTATATCCATCCTGTGGATGGTAGTGGCTTGTTATTGTGCACCTCTATATCCATCCTGTGGATGGTAGTGGCTTGTTATTGTGCACCTCTATATCCATCCTGTGGATGGTAGTGGCTTGTTATTGTGCACCTCTATATCCATCCTGTGGATGGTAGTGGCTTGTTATTGTGCACCTCTATATCCATCCTGTGGATGGTAGTGGCCAGTTTATTGTGCACCTCTATATCCATCCTGTGGATGGTAGTGGCTTGTTATTGTGCACCTCTATATAAATCCTGTGGATAGTAGTGGCTTGTTATTGTGCACCTCTATATCCATCCTGTGGATGGTAGTGGCTTGTTATTGTGCACCTCTATATCCATCCTGTGGATGGTAGTGGCTTGTTATTGTGCACCTCTATATAAATCCTGTGGATGGTAGTGGCTTGTTATTGTGCACCTCAATATCCATCCTGTGGATGGTAGTGGCTTGTTATTGTGCACCTCTACATCCATCCTGTGGATGGTAGTGGCTTGTTATTGTGCACCTCTATATAAATCCTGTGGATGGTAGTGGCTTGTTATTTTGCACCTCTATATAAATCCTGTGGATGGTAGTGGCTTGTTATTGTGCACCTCTATATAAATCCTGTGGATGGTAGTGGCTTGTTATTGTGCACCTCTATATCCATCCTGTGGATGGTAGTGGCTTGTTATTGTGCACCTCTATATAAATCCTGTGGATGGTAGTGGCTTGTTATTGTGCACCTCTATATAAATCCTGTGGATGGTAGTGGCTTGTTATTGTGCACCTCTATATCCATCCTGTGGATGGTAGTGGCTTGTTATTGTGCACCCTTGTGGTGCTAATTCAAATGTGAATTATTGTTAGAGTGGAAACGCAAAGCAGTTCCAGTATTCTATTAGACATCCCGTTCTATGTGGGAGTAGAAAAGCAGCAGCAGCAGCAGCAGCTGCTGCTGCTGGTCACCTGTGACCCCAGACCTGCACCAGCGACTGCTGAGTTATTACTGACACAATAAATGGTGTTTTTTTTCTTCAGCCGACAAAGTACACACACACACACACACACATACACACACAAAAACACACGCACACACACACACATACGGGCGTCTAGCAAACCTAAGAACAGCATTCCGACATCTTAATAAAGAATCGTTCAGGACCCTGTACACTGTGTACGTTAGACCCATACTGGAGTATGCAGCACCAGTTTGGAACCCACATCTAGCCAAGTACGTAAAGAAGCTAGAGAAAGTGCAAAGGTTTGCAACAAGACTAGTCCCGGAGCTAAGGGGTATGTCCTACGAGGAGAGGTTAAGGGAAATCGACCTGACGACACTGGAGGACAGGAGAGATAGTGGGGACATGATAACGACATATAAAATACTGAGAGGAATTGACAAGGTTGACAGAGACAGAATGTTCCAAAGATGGGACACAGCAACAAGGGGACACAGTTGGAAGTTGAAGACTCAGATGAATCACAGGGATGTTAGGAAGTATTTCTTCAGTCACAGAGTGGTCGGGAAGTGGAATAGCTTGGGAAGCGATGTAGTGGAGGCAGGTTCCATACATAGCTTTAAGAAGAGGTATGATAAAGCACATGGCGCAGGGAGAGTGACACAGTAGCGGCCAGTGAAGAGGCGGGGCCAGGAGCTATGTATCGACCCCTGCAACCACAACTAGGTGAGTACATACACATACACACACACATACACACACACACATACAAGAGGCCTAGTGTCTAATCGACATGTGCCTAGGACAAGATGGTAACTAACACATATACACACATACACACACACATACACACACATACACACACACGCATACACACATGAATCGACCCCTGCAACCACACCTAGGTGAGTACAACTAGGTGAGTACATACACACACACACACACACACACACATATATATATATATATATATATATATATATATATATACAGTGTTAGTCACGGCATTATCCCGGCATAATGCCGTGACGAAAATAAAAGGCCTACCATACAGGGGAATCTTTTTATTTTCGTCAGTGCATTATGCCGGGTAGCAGCCATTAGCATGACGTCAGGGCCTGCCGCCACACTCCACAGTGACTCCTCAGTGCTCACGTGGCTGCCGTGGTGAGAGGAAGTGTTGCACTTTTGTCTCTCATCCGCCCCATCTTTCTCCGGTATTCCCTTTGGTTTTGGGGCTATACATGTTTGATTATGGGTAAAAGGAAATCTTTAACACCTGAAACAATAGCTTAAATCATACTGCATCACAAAGCTGGGCACCAGACGAAAGAAACAGTGGGGAATGTTAGTGTGTGTGAGCGTTCAGTTAAGAACTGGGTGCAGCGTTTCAAGGCTGGTGGCGGTGTCGAGTTACCGTCTGCCAAACCTCGGCCTGGTCCCTCGAAGAAGACATCTGTTTGTACCTTAACTGTGTTAAAGAAGCAGTTTGAGAGTACACCTAAGATAACTGCTAGATAATTGAAAGAAAAGAACCCACATCTTCTCACAGAGGGCTACAGTAGTCACCACCAGGTTAAGAAACCGATCCTCTCCAAGCCACAGAAGAAACGTAGGCTGGATTATGCAAAGAAATATCTTCACTGGAATCCTCAACAGTGGTCTGAAGTACTTTGGAGTGATGAAGCAACCTTCACCGTCACCTGTAACCTTGGGGGACATGTGTACCGGCCCAGAGGTAGTGACTCACTAGACCCACGCTACACCTGTTGTTTCAGTGCTCAGAGTGTTGGTGAACTCATTATGCTTCCCAAAAACCAGTATATGAACCAGTATAATTACCTCGAGTTATTGTGTGATAATTGACAATTTACCTGAGGCGTTTGACAAGTGTGGGGCTATGGCTTTTATGCAGGACGGTGCACCGTGTCATACCGTCAAATCTGTAGTTCAGTGGCTTAAGAACTGTGAAGTGAGGTTCTTTAATAACTGGCCAGGCAATTCCCCAGACCTAAACTCTATTGAGAACTTCTGGTCAATAGTGAAATGAAGTTTACTGGGCAAGGATATCAGTTCCATCCCGCGGCTGGAGGCTGCTCTACATGAGGCATGGAATAATATACCTCCCCAAACACTCAAGAATTTGTGTGAGTCTTCCTACACAGCTGAGGGACGTGATTAAGCGTAAAGGACGCAGCACCAAGTATTAAAACCTCAGTAAGTGTGCAAATATATATATTATAATCTTTCATGGTAAGTGTTTGTGTTTTGGTACGTGTGTGTCGGAGAGGCGGCATAATGCCGTTTGGTGTACTAGTACACCAAACGGGGATAAGAATGAAATTAGCTTAAAGGCACCCACACCACCGTATGTCCTCGGACTAAGAGTAACACACCTAGCTTGGCTGGGTGCTTGGTTCTTGAAGGATTGTGTAGTTCAGTGAGTTAAGGCGTCATGTGATTTTCGTTCACCATGAGGCAGGGCCAAAACTACATGAGTTCGAATCCTCGGCTAGTCGCAGTGTTGTTATTGATTCAGTACCACTCGTTCGTGGTCACAATAATAATATATATATATATATATATATATATATATATATATATATATAAGCGAGTGTGTAGGAACTTTTGAGCCAAGTGAGAAAGAGAGTAATCGTGGTAGGAGACCTAAATGCTAAAGTAGGAGAAGCGTTTAGAGAGGGTGTGGTAGGTAAGTTTGGGGTACCAGGTGTAAATGATAGTGGGGAGCATTTGATTGAACTCTGTATAGAAAGGGGTTTGGTTATAGGTAACACATATTTTAAGAAAAAGAGGATAAATAAGTATACAAGATATGATGTAGGGCGAAATGACAGTAGTTTGTTGGACTACATATTGGTAGATAAAAGACTGTTGGGTAGACTTCCGGATGTACATGTTTATAGAGGGGCCACAGATATATCACATCACTTTTTAGTTGTAGCTACAGTGAGAGTAAAAGGTAGATGGGATACAAGGAGAATGGAAACACCAAGTAAGAGAGAAGTGAAGATTTATAAACTAAAGGAGGAGGTGGTTAGGGTAAGATATAAACAACTGTTGGAGGACAGATGGGCAAGTGAGAGTATAGGCAGTGGGGTAGAAAAGGTATGGGGTAAGTTTAAGAATATAGTGTTAGAGTGTTCAGCAGAAGTTTGTGGTTATAGGAAAGTGGGTGCGGGAAGGAAAAAGAGCGATTGGTGGAATGATGATGTGTAGAGAGTAGTAAGAGAGAAAAAGTTAGCATATGAGAGATTTTGCAAAGTAGAAGTGATGCAAGGAGAGAGGAGTATATGGAGAGAAAAAGAGAGGTAAAGAGAGTGGTAAAGCAGTGTAAAAAGAGAGCAAATGGGAGAGTGGGTGAGATGTTATCAACAAATTTTGTTGAAAATAAGAAAAAGTTTTGGAGTGAGATTAACAAGTTGAGAAAGCCTAGGGAAAGAATAAATTTGTCAGTTAAAAATAGGAGAGGAGAGTTATTAAATGGAGAGTTAGAGGTATCGGGAAGATGGAGGGAATATTTTGAGGAATTGTTAAATGTTGATGAAGACAGGGAAGCTGTGATTTCGTGTATAGGGCAAGGAGGAATAACATCTTGTAGGAGTGTGGAAGAGCCAGTTGTGAGTGTGGGGAAAGTTCGTGAGGCAGTGAGTAGAATGAAAGGGGGTAAAGCAGCTGGGATTGATGGGATAAAGATAGAAATGTTAAAGGCAGGTGGGGATATAGTTTTAAAATGGTTAGTGTTTTTATTTAATAAATGTATGGAAGAGGGTAAGGTACCTAGGGATTGGCAGAGAGCATGCATAATTCCTTTGTATAAAGGCAAAAAAGACAAAAGAGAGTGTAAAAATTATAGGGGAATACGTCTGTTGAGTATACCTGGTAAAGTGTATGGTAGAGTTATTATTGAAAGAATTAGGAGTAAGACGGAGAGCAGGATAGAGGATGAACAAGGAGGCTTTAGGAAGGGTAGGGGGTGTGTAGACCAAGTGTTTACAGTGAAACATATAGGTGAACAATATTTAGATAAGGGTAAAGAGGTGTTTGTGGCCTTTATGGATTTGGAAAAGGCATATGATAGGGTGGATAGGGGGGCAATGTGGCAGATGTTGCAAATGTATGGAATAGGAGGTAGGTTATTGAAAGCGGTGAAAAGTTTTTACGAGGATATTGAGGCACAGGTTAGAGTATGTAGGCGAGAGGGACATTATTTCCCAGTAAAAGTAGGCATTAGACAGGGATGTGTGATATCACCATGGTTGTTTAATATATTTATAGATGGAGTTGTAAGAGAAGTGAATGCTCGGGTGTTGGCAAGAGGTGTAGGGTTAAAAGATAAAGAATCTAACACAAAGTGGGAATTGTTACAGTTTCTCTTTGCTGATGACACTGTGCTTTTGGGGGATTCTGAAGAGAAGTTGAAGAGGTTGGTGCATGAGTTTGGTAGGGTATGTAAAAGAAGGAAATTAAAAGTGAATATAGGAAAGAGTAAGGTGATGAGGATAACAAAAAAATAGATAACGGAAGATTGGATATCAGATTGGAGAGAGAGAGTATGGAGGAGGTGAATGTTTTCAGATATTTGGGAGTGGATGTGTCAGCAGATGGGTATATGAAAGATGAGGTGAATCATAGAATTAACGAGGGGAAAAAGGTGAGTGGTGCACTGAGGAGCTTGTGGAGACAGAGAACTTTATCCATGAAAGCAAAGAGGGGAATGCATGAGAGTATAGTTATAGCAACACTCTTGTATGGGTGTGAGACATGGGTTGTGAATGTTGCAACAAGAAGAAGGCTGGAGGCAGTGATGTCGTGTCTGAGGGCAATGTTTGGAGTGAATATAATACAGAGAATCCGTAGTTTGGAGATTAGGAGGTATGGGATTACCAAAACTATTATCCAGAGAGCTGAGGAGGGGTTGTTGAGATGGTTTGGACATATAGAGATGATGGAGCAAAATTGAATGACTTCGAGAGTGTATAAATCTGTAGTGGAGGGAAGGCGGGGTAGGGGTCGGCCAAGAAAAGGTTGGAGGAAGGGGTAAAGGAGGTTTTGTGAGCGAGGGAGTTGGACTTCCAGCAAGCGTGAGTGAGAGTGTTAGATAGGAGTGAATGGAGACAAATGTTTTTTAGGACTTGACGTGCTGTTGGAGTGTAGGCAAGGTAACATTTATGAAGGATTTCAGGGAAACCGGCAGGCCGGACTTGACTCCTAGAGATGGGAAGTACAGTGCCGGCACTCTGAAGGAGGGGTATTAATGTTGCAGTTTTGTAGCTGTAGTGTAAGCACGCCTCTGGCAAGACAGTGATGGAGTGAATGATGATGAAAGTTTTTCTTTGTCAGCCACCCTGCCTTGGTGGGAAACAGCCGATGTGTTAATAAAATAAAAAATATAATATATATATATATATATATATATATATATATATATATATATATATATATATATATATATATATATATATATATATATATATATATATATATATATATATATATATATATATTATATATATATATATATATATATATATATATATATATATATATATATATATATATATATATATATATATATATATATATATATATATATATATATATATGCAAAAAGATCACAGTAAACAGGTGATATCAGAATATGCAAGACAACCACTATGAAAAAATAGAGGAATTCCAAGCGCTTTCGTGACTACTCACATTATCAAGGAACTATAAAAGGAAACATGACAAGCAGGCTTTTAAAGGGGCAAGACTACACCTCACAGTAGCGTAACATCTCACGACTCTGTGAAGAGGAACATAAGAAAGGACCTGAAACTCTTCCCAAGAATTAAGATTAGTCCAATTTATCATTAAATTGTTCCCAAATTTTATTAATTATAAATGAATCCAATTTATATAAACCAAAAGAAATATTCATATTATTTTCAAAACTGCTTTTTATGAAACATGATTCTATTATATTCCTTTCAACCATGGACTTGCTTGATACAACTTTCTCAGCATTTTGAAAATCAATTGGATGGTTAAAATCTCTCACATGAATAAATAGAGCATTAGAATCTTGTCCAGTTCTAATGCTATATTTATGTTGTTTTAATCTTAGTTCAAGACTTTTACCAGTTTGACCGTAATAAACTTTATCGCATATTTTACAAGGATTCTTATAGACACATCCGTCAGCATTTTGGGGGGAATTTTTTATCAAAAGTCTTTTTACTGTATCAAGATTTTTAATTATCACTTTGATATTAAAATTCTTAAGAAATGAAGGTATATCAACCAAGTTTTCATGGTAAGGGAGAACCAACATATTTTTGGTTGAATAGGGTTGGTTGTCCCTTTTTGGATTGTAAAAAGTATTTCTAGCTATTTTAAAAGATTTATCAATTACGTTTCTTGGGTATTTTAAATCATTAGCTATTTCATAAATTTTAGAGATTTCTTCATCTATGAACTCTGGACTACAAATACGTAAAGCTCTCAAAAACATTGAAGAGAAAACCGACACTTTAACTCTATCTTGATGTGAAGAATAATAGTGTACATAGGAACAATTATTTGTAGGTTTTCTGTAAATTTTAAATTTAAAATCAATGTTACCCTTAATAATAAAAACATCTAGGAAGGGCAATGAGTTATTTACTTCGAATTCAACAGTAAAATTTATAGATTGAGCTAAGCTATTTAATTGCACAAGGAAATGGTTTATGTCTACATTCTTAGGCATAAGGCACAAAATATCATCAACATATCTATACCACTTAGCAGTATTGGGAAGAATTGTGTTAAACAGTCTTGTTTCGAAAAATTCCATATATAAATTACTAAGAACAGGTGAAAGAGGATTTCCCATTGCCATACCAAACTTCTGAGTGTAAAACTCACCATTAAATACAAATTTTGCATCAACAATACAAAGTTTAATAAGTTTAATGATAGTAGGAACTGGCAATGGTAAATCGTAATTAACCAATTCTTCAGATAAGAAACTTAGTAAATCATCAACTGGAACTTTTGTAAACAAGGAGGTAACATCAAAACTAACCATATTGAAATCATTTAAATCAGTCACGGTGCTTAATTTATCAACTAAATCTAAGTTGTTTTTAACATTAAAATTAGAAATTTTTCCAACAATTGGGCTCAAAATATCAACAAGCCATTTAGAAAGTTTATAAGAAACTGAACCTATGGAGCTAATAATTGGTCTAACAGGATTACCAGGTTTGTGTGTTTTTATTAATCCATACATATAAGGTAAAGATGGATTGGTGGAAGTAAATTATTTAATTAATTCATCTTTGCCCTTCAATAGATGTTTTATTGTTTTATTGAAATTGCTGTTAACAGTTTCTAAGGGATTCTTTCTAAGTTTAGAATAGGTTTCAAAATCATCTAGGAGGTTATTCATTTTATCTTGGTAATCGGTTTCTTTCATAATTACTATTGCATTTATTTTATCTGCTTTAGTAAGGCGCAATTTTTTATTATTCAAAAGTGAATCATAAGACTTAAAAAATCTTTGAGGGCAATTAGGAATATTTTGTTTTAACATTGAACTATATACCATCCCCTTACTAATATAAATTTCATCAGTGGATAAATCAGAGGATTTTTCTAAATTACAAAAGGCTTTTGCAATTTCAATATTATTAAGTTTTTTTGAAGTTGCAAAACTTAAACCGAAACCAAGAGCAGCAGTTGTATATTTATCTAATATTTCATCTGATAAGTTAATTACAAAATTGTTATTAGCATGCTTTCTCCAATCACTATTTTCAATTAAATTATCTGATTTTCAAAATGCTGAGAAAGTTGTATCAAGCAAGTCCATGGTTGAAAGGAATATAATAGAATCATGTTTCATAAAAAGTAGTTTTGAAAATAATATGAATATTTCTTTTGGTTTATATAAATTAGATTCATTTATAATTAATAAAATTTGGGAACAATTTAATGATAAATTGGACTAATCTTAATTCTTGGGAAGAGTTTCAGGTCCTTTCTTATGTTCCTCTTCACAGAGTCGGGCGATGTTACGCTACTGTGAGGTGTAGTCTTTGTTAGTGTGATGTGACTGTGAGGTGTAGTCTTGCCCCTTTAAAAGCCTGCTTGTCATGTTTCCTTTTATAGTTCCTTGATAATGTGAGTAGTCACGAAAGCGCTTGGAATTCCTCTATTTTTCATAGTGGTTGTCTTGCATATATATATATATATATATATATATATATATATATATATATATATATATATATATATATTATATATATATATATATATATATATAAATATATATAGTTTTGGAGTGGTTGGTGCTATTATTTAATAAAGGTATGGAAGAGGGTAAGGTACCTAGGGACTGGCAGAGAGCGTGTATTGTTCCTTTGTATAAAGGCAAAGGGGACAAAAGATAGTGCAAAAATTATAGGGGAATAAGTCTGTTGAGTATACCATGTAAAGTGTATGGTAGAGTTATTATTGAAATAATTAAGAGTAAGACAGAGAGCAGGATAGCAGATGAACAAGTAAGTTTTAGGAAAGGAAGGGGGTGTGTAGACCAAGTGTTTACAGTGGAACATATAGGTGAACAGTATTTGGATAAGGGTAAAGAGGTTTTTGTGGCATTTATGGATTTGGAAAAGGCGTATGATAGGGTGGATAGGGGGACGATGTGGCAGATGTTGCAGGTGTATGAAATAGGAGGTAGGTTTCTGAAAGCAGTGAAGAGCTTTTATGAGGATAGTGAGACTTAGGTTAGAGTGTGTAGGAGGAAGATTATTTCCCAGTAAAAGTAGGCCTTAGACAAGGATGTGTGATGTCACCGTGGTTGTTCAATATATTTATAGATGGGGTTGTAAGAGAAGTGAATGCGAGGGTCTTGGCAAGAGGTGTGGGGTTAAAAGACAAAGAATCAAATACAAAGTGGGAGTTGTCACAGTTGCTTTTTGCTGATGACACTGTGCTTTTGGGAGATTCTGAAGAGAAGTTGCAGAGGTTGGTGGATGAATTTGGTAGGGTATGTAAACGAAGAAAATTGAAAGTGAATATAGGAAAGAGTAAGGAGATGAGGATAACAAAAAGATTAGGTGACGAAAGATTGGATATCAGATTGGAGGGAGAGAGTATGGAGGAGGTGAATGTATTCAGATATTTGGGAGTGGACATGTCAGCAGATGGGTCTATGAAGGATGAGGTGAATCATAGAATTGATGAGGGGAAAAGGGTGAGTGGTGCACTTCGGAGTCTGTGGAGACAAAGAACTTTGTCCATGGAAGTAAAGAGGGGAATGTATGAGAGTCTAGTTATACAAACACTCTTGTATGGGTGTGAAGCATGGGTGATGAATGTTGCAACGAGGAGAAGGCTGGAGGCAGTGGAGATGTCATGTCTGAGGTCAATGTGTGGTGTGAATATAATGCAGAGAATTCGGAGTTTGGAAATTAGGAGGAGGTGGGGGATTACCAAAACTATTGGAAATCTTGACTGAGGATTGATGAAATCGACCAGTAGTTCCGGCAAGTGTCGCACATGTATCTTAATAAACACTGGACAAAATTTACCTTCGTTAAAGATTACTCTAAGTAAAAACCAACACAACTACCAAAGACGCGAAATTTTACAACTGCTGAAGGAGAATTTTCCAGTGCAGATATTTTATGTTTATTTTCATTAGCTGACCAGGACGCACTTTTCACATGTTATTAAAGACGGAGAGAAGAACCATCCCTCCGTCAGGCTACGATCTCCATCACACTCGCGCTCCACGTCTGTTGTCGGTCCTCCCGGCAAACAGACGTCTGTGATCCCAGACACCTGGTAATCAAATAACTACGGAGATCCTCCCAAAACAGACTCTGCTGTGTAGATAATGAATTAAGGAAAGTTGCTTGCTCAGGTTAGCTAAGAACCAGTTAAACTAGACAGTCGAAAGCAGTGCTAACAACCGCTAACATAGAAAGCCATGTGTTGCAGGAACAGTGCTAACAACTACTAACACTGAAGGACAAGTGTTGTGAGAGCAGTATTAACATCTACTAACACTGAAGGACAAGTGTTGTGAGAGCAGTATTAACAACTACTAACACTGAAGGACAAGTGTTGTGAGAGCAGTGTTAACAACTACTAACACTGAAGGACAGGTGTTTTGAGAGCAGTGTTAACAACTACTAACACTGAAGGACAGGTGTTGTGAGAGCAGTATTAACAACTACTAACACTCAAGGACAAGTGTTGTGTGAGCAGTGTTAACAACTACTAACACTGAAGGACAGTTGTTGTGAGAGCAGTGTTAACAACTACTAACACTGAAGGACAGGTGTTTTGAGAGCAGTGTTAACAACTACTAACACTGAAGGACAAGTGTTGTGAGAGCAGTGTTAACAACTACTAACACTGAAGGACAAGTGTTGTGAGTGCAGTATTAACAACTACTAACACTGAAGGACAAGTGTTGTGAGAGCAGTGTTAACAACTACTAACTGAAGGACAGGTGTTTTGAGAGCAGTGTTAACAACTACTAACACTGAAGGACAGGTGTTGTGTGAGCAGTGTTAACAACTACTAACTGAAGGACAGGTGTTGTGAGAGCAGTATTAACAACTACTAACACTGAAGGACAAGTGTTGTGTGAGCAGTGTTAACAACTACTAACACTGAAGGACAGGTGTTGTGAGAGCAGTATTAACAACTACTAACACTGAAGGACAGGTGTTGTGTGAGCAGTGTTAACAACTACTAACACTGAAGGACAGGTGTTGTGAGAGCAGTGTTAACAACTACTAACACTGAATGACAAGTGTTGTGAGAGCAGTGTTAACAACTACTAACACTGAAGGACAGGTGTTTTGAGAGCAGTGTTAACAACTACTAACACTGAAGGACAGGTGTTGTGTGAGCAGTGTTAACAACTACTAACACTGAAGGACAGGTGTTGTGAGAGCAGTATTAACAACTACTAACACTGAAGGACAAGTGTTGTGTGAGCAGTGTTAACAACTACTAACACTGAAGGACAGGTGTTGTGAGAGCAGTATTAACAACTACTAACACTGAAGGACAGGTGTTGTGTGAGCAGTGTTAACAACTACTAACACTGAAGAACAGGTGTTGTGTGAGCAGTGTTAACAACTACTAACATTGAAGGACAAGTGTTGTAAGAGCAGTATTAACAACTACTAACTGAAGGAAGGTGTTACGAGAGCTACGTTCCAATACAACTCACTGCAACAATGGTACCTGCAGGAGGGTGAAGTAACACTTCAACCAAGGTAATGGATAATAAAACTTCAATCACAGCTTGGTATGTACAAGTAGCAGGTCCAGTAGGAAAATTTCACCCATTACCTCTAATTCCCCTATGGGTTTAACGCACTCCCGTCAACATACACATGTCACTTTAATCACAGGTGACAGACGCGGCAGACGCTGCTGCTGCTGCTGCTGCTGCTTTCACCCACATATAACGGGCTGTCTAACAGTATAATGAAAGCTTTGCTTTATTATTCTAAGAAGATTTCTCCATTGAATTAGTTGTGAATTACCCACTTAGAGCGCATATTAGTGTATAATAATAATATCGATACTATTATTACTACTATTATTTATAATAATAATAAATAATAATAATAATAATAATAATAATAATAATAATAATAATAATAATAATAATAATAATAATAATAATAATAATTATTATTATTATTATTATTATTATTATTATTATTATTATTATTATTATTATTATTATTATATTTCTGTAATCAACATTTCGTACAAAAGTAAGAAATGTAAAATAATCACAAAAGAGGCGCTCTCACTCTCCATGAAATGAACCAAGTGCTGAAAAAGAGGTATATTAAATGCATCCCACCGGATGATGGAAGAAAATATTCCCAAGAAACTAACCAGGCGAAGAAAAGCTTTCCCCGGAAACCAACCCAGAGCTGAAGAGGCATTCCAATTATCTAAAAAGCTAATGCAGACAATAGACTGTATTCTGAACTCATTTAGTGGTTCTTCTGGGGACCAAAAAGAGACCTGGGGGTCCATGAAAGACTGGGGAAAAAAATGTGACCAGGCAGGTAGCCCTTGTATTGTCAGACGTCTGCGAGGCTCAGATTGTCTGAGGTCTGTGGGAGAGATTGTTTGAGATCTGAGACACAGATTTTCAAGGATCTCTGAGAGAGAGAGAGAGAGAGAGAGAGAGAGAGAGAGAGAAGTAGAAAAAAGAAATCAGGAACTTAAATGGTAAATAAATATGTGTGGAATATGGTCAGAGGTTTGTGAGACACTTATAGTCAGGCTCTGTGAGACAGATTTTCAGGTCTGTGAGACACAGATTGCCAGTGATTTATGAGATAGATTATATGACGTATGTGAGTGTGAGGGAAAAGTTCCTATAGACATTCATTGTTGTAAATAATTCAAGGACTACTGACTGGTTCTTCGTTCATCTTGTGTCACTTAGCAGAAGAACGCTAATATCACGATGGCTGACTGCCACAAGAACTGAGTGTCACTGTTAACTTCCGCTGAAGAGCATAGTTACAACTGGTAACCAGATATAAAAAATATTACGCAAGAAACGTCAAGTAATGAATGGGGCTGCTACTTCGTGTCAATAGAGACACGGTGGGTGAAGCTACGTGTCAGGAGAGGCATAGTGGGTGAAGCTACATGTCAAGAGAGGCATAGTCGGTGAAGCTACATGTCAAGAGAGGCATAGTGGGTGAAGCTACATGTCAAGAGAGGCATAGTGGGTGAAGCTACATGTCAGGAGAGGCATAGTGGGTGAAGCTACATGTCAGGAGAGGCATGGTGGGTGAAGCTACGTGTCAGGAGAGGCATGGTGGGTGAAGCTACATGTCAGGAGAGGCATGGTGGGTGAAGCTACGTGTCAGGAGAGGCATGGTGGGTGAAGCTACGTGTCAGGAGAGGCATGGTGGGTGAAGCTACGTGTCAGGAGAGGCACGGTGGGTGAAGCTACGTGTCAGGAGAGCATGTGGGTGAAGCTACTGTCAGGAGAGCAGGTGGGTGAAGCTACTGTCAGAGAGCATGGTGGGTGAAGCTACATGTCAGGAGAGCATGTGGGTGAAGCTACATGTCAGGAGAGCATGGTGGGTGAAGCTACTGTCAGGAGAGCATGTGGGTGAAGCTACGTGTCAGGAGAGACACGGTGGGTGAAGCTACGTGTCAGGAGAGGCATGGTGGGTGAAGCTACGTGTCAGGAGAGGCATGGTGGGTGAAGCTACGTGTCAGGAGAGGCATGGTGGGTGAAGCTACGTGTCAGGAGAGACATGGTGGGTGAAGCTACATGTCAGGAGAGACATGGTGGGTGAAGCTACATGTCAGGAGAGACACGGTGGGTGAAGCTACGTGTCAGGAGAGCATGGTGGGTGAAGCTACTGTCAGGAGAGCACGGTGGGTGAAGCTACGTGTCAGGAGAGGCATGGTGGGTGAAGCTACGTGTCAGGAGAGGCATGGTGGGTGAAGCTACGTGTCAGGAGAGGCACGGTGGGTGAAGCTACGTGTCAGGAGAGGCATGGTGGGTGAAGCTACGTGTCAGGAGAGGCATGGTGGGTGAAGCTACGTGTCAGGAGAGGCATGGGTGAAGCTACGTGTCAGGAGGCAGGTGGGTGAAGCTACGTGTCAGGAGAGCAGTGGGTGAAGCTACGTGTCAGGAGAGGCATGGTGGGTGAAGCTACGTGTCAGGAGAGCAGGTGGGTGAAGCTACGTGTCAGGAGAGAGCATGGTGGGTGAAGCTACGTGTCAGGAGAGCATGGTGGGTGAAGCTACGTGTCAGGAGAGCATGGTGGGTGAAGCTACGTGTCAGGAGAGGCATGGTGGGTGAAGCTACGTGTCAGGAGAGCAGTGGGTGAACTACGTGTCAGGAGAGCAGGTGGGTGAAGCTACGTGTCAGGAGAGCATGGTGGGTGAAGCTACTGTCGGAGGATGGTGAGCTACTGTCAGGAGAGCATGGTGGGTGAAGCTACGTGTCAGGAGAGGCATGGTGGGTGAAGCTACGTGTCAGGAGAGGCATGGTGGGTGAGCTACGTGTAGGAGGCATGGTGGGTGAAGCTACTGTCAGGAGAGGCATGGTGGGTGAAGCTACGTGTCAGGAGAGGCATGAGAGGGTGAAGCTACGTGTCAGGAGGAGGGCATGGTGGGTGAAGCTACGTGTCAGGAGAGGCATGGTGGGTGAGCTACGTCAGGAGAGACAATGGTGGGTGAAGCTACATGTCAGGAGAAGGAGTGTTAGAGTGAAGCTACATGTCAGGGAGGCATGGTGGGTGAAGCTACGTGTCAGGAGAGGCAGGTGGGTGAAGCTACGTGTCAGGGAGCATGGTGGGTGACACGTAGAGAGCTGACCACATGCTCTGCCGAAGTACAAATTTGCAACAGAGCAGGAAGTTACTTCAAGATCAAGTCTTCCTGAACTTTCAGTTGGATACTGTCACAGGAATTTTTGACTTTCTGCGACTGGTCTGCATAGCTACCTGTCACGGCACCATGCTCTGACACGTAGCTTCACCCACCATGCCTCTCGACAGTAGCTCACCACCAGCCTCTGACACTGTCACCGTGCCTCTGACACGTATGCTCAGTACCCACCTGCCTCTGACACGTGCTCACCCACCATGTCCTGACACGTGTCTCTGCCGACCGAGCTCACCAGTGCCTCTGACCGAAGCTCACCCACCGTGCTCTCTGAAACGTGGCTTCACCACCAGCTCTCCTGACACGTAGCTTCACCACCATGCCTCCTGACACGTGCTTCACCCACCATGCCTCTGACACGTAGCTACCACCATGCCTCTCTGACACGTAGCTTCACCCACCGTGCTCTCTGACACGTAGCCACCACCGTCCCTCTCCTGACACGTGCTTCACCCACCGTGCTCTGACACGTGCTTCACCCACCGTGCTCTCCTGACACGTGCTTCACCCACCGTGTCTCTCCTGACACGTGCTTCACCCACCGTGCTCTCCTGACACGTGCTTCACCCACCATGCCTCTCCTGACACGTAGCTTCACCCACCATGCCTCTCTGACACGTAGCTTCACCCACCATGCTCTCCTGACCGTAGCTTCACCCACCGTGCCTCTCCTGACACGTAGCTTCACCCACCGTGCCTCTCCTGAAACGGCTTCACCCACCATGCCTCCTGACACGTAGCTTCACCCACCATGCCTCTGACACGTAGCTCACCACCATGCCTCTCCTGACACGTGCTTCACCCACCATGCCTCTCCTGACACGTAGCTTCACCCACCTGCCTCTCCTGACACGAGCTTCACCCACCGTGCCTCTCCTGACACGTAGCTTCACCCACCATGCTCTCCTGACACGTAGCTTCACCCACCATGCTCTCCTGACACGTAGCTTCACCCACCATGCCTCTCCTGACACGTGCTTTACCCACCGTGCCTCTCCTGACACGTAGCTTCACCCACCGTGCCTCTATTGACACGACGTAGCAGCCCCATTCATTACTGGATGGTCTTGACGTTTCTTGCGTAATATTTTTTATATCTGGTTACCAGTTGTAACTATGCTCTTCAGCGGAAGTTAACAGTGACACTCAGTTCTTGTGGCAGTTCAGCCATCGTGATATTAGCGTTCTTCTGTTAATTCATTGTGTTCTCTTAGCCCACAGTTCTAGTCTAGGTCGTACAGATCGTGAGGACAAACCAGAATTATAACTTTTATTACTTCAGGAGAACTCTTCAAGTTCTATTACTTGGGTCTCGTTCTGAATACAACTATATTTATATTACCCCTCAAGGGCGGTATCTCGATATCGGTGAGGGGCTCTTGATCGAAGAAACAGGATTTATCCTTCCCTTCCTTTAACTGAACATGAATGCCTCCCATTGCGCAGACGCATAGATCCTTACGTTAATTACGATAAATAATAATATACTCTGATTAGTTGTTGTTTGGGACCTGACCCCATCTTCCGGGAACCCAGCGTGTTATGGAAATCTGATGTATATTCAAGACTCAGAGTCGAATTGTTCATCCTGGGCTGAACGTTATCCAGCCATGGCTCCTCACGGTGCAGTTCATCATTTCCCATCTACTACTTGTCAATTACAAGCACTGTCCGTCAAGCCCCTCTCATCTACGGCCGCCTTTAGTGAAACAGGGATTAAAGAAAAGTCTCAGTGTATATACCCTGACAAGCTTGCAGTTCTCGGTGTGTGTATTTATGGGATTTAACACCAGAACAATGTTGAAGTGTCATGACGAACTGAAATTTCTCCTTTTTCACAACTTAAGTGTACAAAGAGTCTTTTGCAATTAGTGCGCTGAATGACCCACACTGGTAAGAGAAGTGTAAGAGCAATGTAAGAGCAGTGTAAGAGCAATGTAAGAGAAGTGTAAGAGCAATGTAAGAGCAGTGTAAGAGCAGAGACTAGGAAACAATCCAGCTCATTAGCTTCTCTTACTGCAAGATACTGACCCACAATTATATTGCATATTTCACTGTTCTTTTTTTTTCTAAAGATTTAAATTTGTTTGATCATGTTAATTTATTATTTGGGGGTAAAATACACTCCGATTTTTATCTGGTCATAAATATATATATATCGTTATTTGTTTATTCTTCAAGTTATTATGCCTTTATATATATTTTCATAAAAGAACATGCACTCTGATTATCAGTACCTGAGCAGCTCCTGTCCCACTGTCACAGATTGTCTGACGTCTGTGACACACAGACACAGATTGCCAAAGGTCTAAGATGGATTATTCTCAGAGGTATGCGAGGCACTATCAGAAGTCTGTGTCAGGAATTCAGGGATGAATGCATCCCAGAAGGCCGCAGCTGCATGCAACGAACACCTAAATTGTTGGTAAACTTTTCCCAACGTAGAGGAAAAAAAAAAAGTTTTCGGACATGTAAAAAAGTAAATAAAATGTCTGGCTGGTGCACCATGCAGGCACACATTGAGAGAAGGCACTGCGCCACCAAGAACTACCTTGTTTTTAAAAGTTTGCTTTGCAAATGGTTTAAACCTTTGCACTTTGTAAAGCCACACAGGAATCACGTGATCACATTGTCAACATGTTCTCATCGCAATGTCATTCTTCAGGTCACCATGTGTCACTCACACCTCACTCAGGTCACCATGTGTCACTCACACCTCACTCAGGTCACCATGTGTCACTCACACCTCACTCAGGTCACCATGCGTCACTCACACCTCACTCAGGTCACCATGCGTCACTCACACCTCACTCAGGTCACCATGTGTCACTCACACCTCACTCAGGTCACCATGCGTCACTCACACCTCACTCAGGTCACCATGGTCCTCACACCTCACTCAGGTCACCATGTGTCACTACACCTCACTCAGGTCACCATGTGTCACTCACACCTCCTCAGGTCACCATGTGTCACTCACACCTCACTCAGGTCACCATGTGTCACTCACACCTCACTCAGGTCACCATGCGTCACTCACACCTCACTCAGGTCACCATGCGTCACTCACACCTCACTCAGGTCACCATGTGTCACTCACACCTCACTCAGGTCACCATGCGTCACTCACACCTCACTCAGGTCACCATGTGTCACTCACACCTCACTCAGGTCACCATGTGTCACTCACACCTCACTCAGGTCACCATGTGTCACTCACACCTCACTCAGGTCACCATGTGTCACTCACACCTCACTCAGGTCACCATGTGTCACTCACACCTCACTCAGGTCACCATGCGTCACTCACACTCACTCAGGTCACCATGGTCACTCACACCTCACTCAGGTCACCATGTGTCACTCACACCTCACTCAGGTCACCATGCGTCACTCACACCTCACTCAGGTCACCATGTGTCACTCACACTCACTCAGTCACCATGTGTCACCACACCTCACCAGGTCCAGTGTCACTCACACCTCACTCAGGTCACATGTGTCACTCACACCTCACTCAGGTCACCATGTGTCACTCACACCTCACACAGGTCACCATGTGTCACTCACACCTCACACAGGTCACCATGTGTCACTCACACCTCACTCTCCGTCTATACATACTGTCTTTTTAACCTCTGTGTGTTAGAAGTAATCAAGGTCCCAGGACCGAAACGTTTTCTAATAAATAAGTCCCAGTATCTGCTTACGTGTCTTTCTAAACCAATCTGCAAATAGTGTTTTCTTACTGCATAGTGTTTTCTTATCACACTGTCAGGAGTCAGGTGTCGGGGCTCTTGATCCTCTTGTCAGGAGGTTGATGTGGGGAACTCGCACCCACTGCACTTGCCTTGTCAGGTGCGTTTAAGAATTCGCATCCCTGTCCCCACCTTGTCAGGTGACTGGTGTGGGGAAGCCACACCTTTCTACCCACCTTGTCAGGTGACTGGTGTGGGGGAGCCACACCTTTCTACCCACCTTGTCAGGAGGCAGGTGTCAGGGACTCGTGTCCCTGCACCCTCCTATTAATTATTGCGTAGACACACTATGCTGAATGAGTTAGACAGTCTACAGACATTAGATAGACAGTTCATGAAATTAAAGTATAGATACTGCAGAAAAGAGGGTAGACATGCTAAAAATATTGGGTGAGAAGATTACAGACAGCAGGTGGACAGGTAACGTACAGACAGCGGGTAGACAGGCCACAGACAACAGGCGGACAGGCCACAGACAACGCGTCAACACAAGTGATGATTACTGAAAAATCATCAACCGCAATTTATCAGTCATCAATCTAGTATGCTAGGCTCCATCATCCGAGTGTCATGGTCAGTGGAATCCGTCACCTGGCTGTCTGCTGGCGCCCTGCTGTCACAGCCACTCACTAAAGACAGATGACTGGAAGGTTACATACAATATCCGAAACTTTAGAGTAAGATATAAACGGAAGACTGACCAAAAAAAAATACTTGAAGATAGCAAAGACAACATAGACAGGTAAGAGGTAAATACACGGTAAACAACGGGTAAATAGCACGGGAACATAGGTAAACAGCAAGTACACAGGTACAGCATGTAAACATCAGGTACATAGGTATTGCAGGTAAACAACAGGTAAAACAGGTAAACAGCAGGTACACAAGTACAGCAAGTAAGCAGCAGGTATATCAAGTACACAGGTATACAGGTACACAGGTACATCAAGTACACAGGTATACAGGTACACAGGTACATCAAGTACACAGGTATACAGGTACAGCAGGTACACAGGTAAACAGGTACAGCAGGTAAACAGGTACAGCAGGTACACAGGATTCAGACTATGATCACAACAAAATCTGAGATATTTAGCTTCAACAAAAGTCAAAATTTTTGTACGATTTTCAACCAATCAGAAGATTTTGTCTCTCTCGATCTCTCCATCTATCATCTCTCTCTCTCTCTCTCTCTCTCTCTCTCTCTCTCTCTCTCTCTCTCTTTCTCTCTTATTTTCTTCATCTGACTAGTAAAGCAACATTATCCTCTCCAACACAGCTTCTCCAACACAGCTCTCTGTCCTCGTATATAAATCCTTCTTCTGGTATAAGCAGAAACGGCTACAAAAAAAGACAGTAGCAAATTCGGAAATTCTGATCGTGTTGTGTCATGTTGCAAAAGCGACAACAAACCTCTGACCATCTCTCAAGTTAGAGAACGTAGCAGTGTAATTTCTAGTTCCAGTTGGTGGCGGTGCTGCTGCTGCTGCTGCTGCTGTTACGTCAGCACCAGCAGAATCAGTACCATCGGTACTTGCGCTAGCAGCTCAAGTCACTACCACCATCATCACCAGCAGCAGCAACGGCAGCACTAACAGCAGCTGCAGCAACGGCAGCACTAACAACAGCAGCAACGGCAGCACTACGAGAGCAGCACGCAGCCCGCAGCACAGCAACGGCAGCACTACAGCACACGGCAGCACAGCAGCAGCAACGGCAGCACTAACAGCAGCAGCAACGGCAGCACTAACAGCAGCAGCAACGGCAGCACTAACAGCAGCAGCAACGGCAGCACTAACAGCAGCAGCAACGGCAGCACTAACAACAGCAGCAACGGCAGCACTAACAGCAGCAGCAACGGCAGCTCTAACAACAGCAGCAACGGCAGCACTAACAGCAGCAGCAACGGCAGCACTAACAACAGCAGCAACGTCAGCACTAACAACAACAGCAGCAGCAACGGCAGCACTAACAGCAGCAGCAACGGCAGCACTAACAGCAGCAGCAACGGCAGCACTAACAGCAGCAGCAACGGCAGCACTAACAACAGCAGCAACGGCAGCACTAACAGCAGCAGCAACGGCAGCACTAACAACAGCAGCAACGGCAGCACTAACAACAACAGCAGCAGCAACGGCAGCACTAACAGCAGCAGCAACGGCAGCACTAACAGCAGCAGCAACGGCAGCACTAACAACAGCAGCAACGACAGCACTAACAGCAGCAGCAACGGCAGCACTAGCAACAGCAGCAACGGCAGCACTAACAACAGCAGCAACGGCAGCACTAACAGCAGCAACAACAACAGCACTGGCACTACTAGCACATGAAAAAGAAACACCAGCAGTAGCATAAGGAGCGCCAAAAAAGTAGTACCGGCTGCAACATCATCAGCAGCAGCACCTGCAACAAACATTACTGCACACTAACAAACACCAAGGCTACGGCTACTCACCCTGACGTGCAACAGCAGAGCAGCAACACTAAGAAATGCAGTGCCGGTTGCAACACCAGCAACAGACAAACATTAGAGCAGAGTAACAGCTCAGCCTCAGGTAGTGGTGGTGGGTGCGGTGCCTTACCCTGGCCCGCCGCTCAGATATCCATTGGCTTAACCAAAGCAGCTCATGCATATGTGATTGCAGCCATCAGGGGGGTAACTTTTTGTAAATATTCAATGAGGGAGGGACGAGGTAAGGTAAAGGAGGCTACACATTACCACTCACACACATACTTAATTACCTATCTGTCGTAACCTACCTTGTACACATGTGCCACCACATGTGCCACCACATGTGCCCCTTTATTCTTGAAGCCACAGGGGTACAACTACGTCCCTGGCGACCCTCTTCCAAAATTTGTTTGTCATATATTTTTTTTATAAAATTTAATGGTTTTCAGCCACAAAATACAACAGGTCACAATACACAACTCACAAGTCCCACCCACCGAGGTATAGTGACCCAGAAGACACACGTTCATCACCACCGAGGTATAGTGACCCAGAAGACACACGTTCATCACCACCATCATTCACTGTCACCTCCACGACAAGGGAGGAGGGTCTTGGGGGTTGGGAAGGGGGAGTGGCTCTTGATCCAAGGAGTTAGGCCTTATCTCTCATTCTCTGAGATCGAACCTGATTGCCTCCCATTCTTTTCCTCCCCAGGCGCTGTATGACCCATGCAGGTTTAGCGCTACACCACAATAATAAAATAATAATAATAATAATAATAATAATAATAATAATAATAATAATAATAATAATAATAATAACAATAATAATAATAAGAGTAATAATAATAATAATAATAATAATAATAATAATAATAATAATATAAATAACAATAATAATAATAGTGAAATTAAAAATAATAATAATAATAATAATAATACTATAAATAACAATAATAATAATAGTGAAATTAAAAATAATAATAATAATAATAATAATAATAATAATAATAATAATAAATAACAATAATAATAAAAGTGAAATTAAAAATAATAACAATAATAATAGTAATAATAATAATAATAATAATAATAATAATAATAATAATAATAGTATTTCCCAGGTCAACTCCTTCAGAGTGCAGCCGCTCGCTGAACTTCGCACCTCCACTCCTCCAGAGTTCAGGCACCGTACTTCCCACCTCCAGAACTCAAGACCGGCTAACCGGCTAACCGGTTTCCCCGAATCCCTTATGTGAATAATTTATGTAAACACTGTAAATTATTCTTCGGTGAAAGTCTGGGTTATTCACTGTCGCTCAAGATTCTTGGCAAAGTTACCGCGACACGAGTAAGGGTAACACTGCTCATGTGGAAATTTTATGCTTTCTCGTTCATGTTTTCTTAATTGATGTTAACCTAAGCTAATATAACATAACATGAACCACCCTAACCTAACCTAAACTAACATGAACTAACCCAACATAACCTAAACTAATATGAATTAATCTAACCTAACCTAACATACCTAACAAAAAGTAACCCAATCTAACTTAACATACCTAACCTAACCTTTCTAATTCAACCGAACCTAACCGAACCTTACGTAACATAACATAACCTAATCCAACCTGACTTAAGTTAACCTCACTTAACCTAACTTAACATACCAATCCTAACCTAACCAGTCACCATGACATTCAAAATTCAAGATCTAGTGAGACTTAAATTTCATTTCTAACATTGAGCCATTGGAGATTTAGACATGGCAAGAAGGGTAAGACATGGCATTCTTCTAAGAAACCCCCATATCTCTTTCTCTCTCTCTCTCTCCCCCACTTGGTTGAGAGAGGATAACCATCACAGTGACCCCCGGGTCACAGCCATCTCAAGGGAGAAGAGAATGTAGGAATAATGGAATAAATTCCACCACAAGGTCTTGGTACCCCACACCTGCCTCCTGACAAGGTAGGTGTGGGGGCATGAGTCCCCACACCTGCCTCCTGACAAGGTAGGTGTAGGGCATGAATTCCCCACACCTGCCTCCTAACAAGGTAGATGTGGGGGCATGAGTCCCCCACACCTGCCTCCTGACAAGGTAGATGTGAGGCATGAGTTCCCCACACCTGCCTCCTGACACGGTAGATGTGGGGGGGGGGGTATTCTCAACTCGTCTCTATTGAGGTGGGTGTGAGGGGTGAATTCACCAAACCTGCCTCCTGACTGGTTGGGTGTGGAGGAACGAGACCTCTGCACCCACTTCCTGACGAAGACAAAGATCACAACAGCCAGGGAGATGACGGGGTGGGTATTGAGAACTTTCAAAACAAGGGAAATAATGCCGATGGTGATACTCTTCAAATCGCTAGTGCTCCCTCACTTAGAATACTGCTCAGTGCTGATGGCCCCGTTCAAGGCAGGATAAATATCAGAGCTGTAACAAATACAGAGATTGTTTACGGCTCACATTGAGCCAATAAAACACCTAAATTACTGGGAACTCATTCAAGTCTTGAACATGTATTTAATGGAGCAGAGAAGAGAGAGATACATGATTATATATACTTGGAAAGTACTCGAGGGACTATTTCCAAATCTTCACACTGCCATAACAACATACTAGAGTGAGAGATAAGAGAGGAAGTGCAAAATGAACCCAGTGAGGAGCAAGGGTGCAGTGGGCATAATAAGGGAACACTGTATCAACATCCGGTGTCCCAGAGTATTCAACATCTTACCAGAAGATATCAGAAACACGCCTGGAACAAGTGTAGAAGCCTTCAAGAGGAAACTGGTCAAGTATCTTCACCCTATGTCAGATCAACCAGGCTGTGATGGATATGTGGGGCATCGGGCCTCCAGCAGCAACAGCTTGGTTGACCAGGCAAGCACCAGACGAGCCTGGCCCATGGCCGGGCTCCGGAGTAGTGAAACTCTCGAAACTCTTCAAAGTTATATCAAAGGGGTGTGCAACCCCCATACTACCTCATGATAAGTCAAATGCAGGAGCATGAGACCTTCCCCTCCACCTGCCTTCTGACAAGGTGAGTATGAGGGTGTAAGATACGACACACCCACATTCTAACAAGTCAGGTGCAGAAACATGAGACCCCACACCCGCCTCCTGACAAGGCAGGCACTGGGAAAAATGCCTTTGAAACCATCGAAAGATCTACTGAAGCAAGAAAGTTTTCCATTAACATTTTAACACATGTGGTCAGTGCTGTGTTATTCTGCTGGCATTATGTAAGAGAATCATACCACATAAAATTATTGATAATAACCGGGGACTTGAAAGAACACCGAAAATTACCACCAATTGGAGGACACTCTCAAAGCAAGGCTGGTCAGCCCTGATCTGGAGGACAGGCCTCAGGGACCTGTCAAAACCACTACTAATGCTTTATTATTATTGAATTTGTCATTGACTTCACCACTGATGTCCTCACTGTCTTCATTACTGTCCTCACTGTCTTCGTCACCGCCTTCATCAGAGTCACTGCCGTCAGCATCAAACAACCAGCCATTGTCGTTTGTTTCATCTCTTCTCTCTTGTGTAGATTTTTTCCTCGCGATGAAATGTAATAACCCAGGGTCCACCCACGGCTGTGTATTTGTATGTATCTATGAATATATGTATATATGCTTGTATGTGCGTATGTATGGATGGATGTGTGTATGTGTATTTGTATGTATATATGTATGTACGCAATATTATTATTATTATTATAGTAGTAGTAGTAGTGGTGGTGGTGATGATGGTGGTAGCAGTAGTTGTAATAGTAGTTGAAGTAGTAGTAGTCGTAGTAAAATTAGTAGTAATAATAGTAGTATTAATAGAAGTAGTAGTAATAATAGTAATAGTAGTAGTAGTAGTAATAATAATAGTAGTAGTAGTAGTAGTAATAGTATTATCTCTCTCTCTCTCTTTACACAGTCTTTACAAGGTTAGGTTAAGAGTTCCTATTTTTATTAACTAGCTAAGAGCTGTTACCTACGTCTGCTCATTTGAAAACCTTACCTAGCATTATCTTCATTAATTTTAATTGTTATCAAACATACAGATAGGGAACAAGATGACACTGGAGCCAAGTGTGGGCCAGAGATTTCGTTTGGTAAACTAACTTTATTTCTTCAATGTCATTATGGTAGGCGAACATGTTCCAGACTCGAGTCATCTAGGAATGAATGATCTCAGTGATGTTCTTGAGAGGGGTACAGCCAGAGCGTATTTGCTGTTTGCTGCCCGTCTTGTGATACAGAAGCTGTCTTCTAGCTGTCTGCAAATTAGAGCCAAGAGTACAACCTCTGCTGTCGAGCAGGGATGGGATACACCCTAGTGCTGTCAGCTTCTTGACTGCCTTGGATACACCCTAGTACTGTCAGCTTCTTGACTGCTTTGGATACACCCTAGTGCTGTCAGCTTCTTGACTGCCTTGGATACACCCTAGTGCTGTCAGCTTCTTGACTGCCTTGGATACACCCTAGTGCTGTCAGCTTCTTGACTGTCTTGCTTGCAAGATTTACCACGCTATTTTTCACAGACATTTGGATATCCACCTCATCCCTGGATTCTAACACTTTTTCATTCATTCTTGCTACCTCTCTGGGAAATCTGGGATGAGGTAAAGGTCACTGAAGTAGAGTCTATAACAATAGACCAAGTACACTTCCCTGTGGAACACTGGCTCCGACTGAGTATTTTGTTGCCTCTGTCCCATTGAGAACTACTCTTAGGGATCCACCTTGAAAGTAATCACTAAACAGGTGTAGTGGAGACCCAGAGATTCCAATTGCCTGCAGCTTTGGGTAGATAAATAAGATACATGCAACAGTTAGGTATCTTTATTTCGAAACGTTTCGCCTACACAGTGGGCTTCTTCAGTCAAATACAGAGGAGACAGCAGAAGCAGTGGCGATGCAAAGTTGGTATAAACAGTCCATCGCCCTTTTATAAATAGTTTTGAGCTGGTCATTCCCTCAGCCTGGAGAAAAGTTTTGCTCCAAGAGTCCCTGGTGCCATACTCGGTCGAAAGCACCAGCAATATCCAGTGCTACTACACAGCTGATCTTGGATTCATCCAGTGACTGGTGCCAAGTGACTGGTGCCAAGTGACTGGTGCCAAGTAGTGGAGAAGTTTAACAGGAAGTCAGCAACAGAGATTTGAGGATATATATTCATCCTGCATTATTGACACCTCTGACAACTTTGGCACGGTTCTTGCGACTAGCAAAGAACTGGATCAGGGACTTGCATGTTGGCACGAAAGTGTTCAGCAAATAGGTCAGCGTTTTCTTGAATGTTATTTAGAGACAGTCTCGTCCTATAGATTTAGAGGTGGAATAATTTCTTCAGTTGAATATCCTTGCCGGTTCATGACCCAAGAGCACCAGGTTTTGGAACCCACTCTTCTTGATGCCAATTTTCGTTTTGTGTCAACCTTCCATGTAAAGATGGCCCAGTTTAGGACTTCCTTAATTTACCAACAGTCTTACCTGTGCAGGTTGCTGTTATAGATAGTGGGATGCGTCTTATACCTTCACCAAGCCTTGTACTTAGCAGTAGCGGCTTCTCCACAATGAAAACCAAACCAAGGCTGATCCGAAGGCTTCGTTAAATACTGTCGATGAAGAATGTTCTTGTGCTGAACATTGAAGATATGTTTAGTGAAAACGCTTATTTGGCTATCATCACTTCTCTCTCTCTCTCTCTCTCTCTCTCTCTCTCTCTCTCTCTCTCTCTCTCTCTCTCTCTCTCTTTACAACATCCACACAGTGCTTCTCTCATCCCACTTACTCAAAATGTTCACAAGTTCACAATAATTATTTTCTACATACGCTACACATATTTCAATTAATTTTTTTTTATAAAATTAAGAAAAACAACAGTCATAAATGTTGGCACTTTTTTCTAAAAATACGTTATGCATCTTAATTTTAAATGAAAATTGGAGTAGTGTTCATTTCTGAATAATACTCCTCAACACTTGTCACCATTTTGGATAATTCTCGTCAACACTTGTCACCATTTTGGATAATTCTCGTCAACACTTGTCACAATACTTGTCACCATTGCTGCTCCAGTGTTTCATTACGCTCATGACAGACACATAGTTCTATCTCGACCTCGAGTCCTGATTTCATGTTCCATCTTGGCGTGGCTGGAGAATTTTGCAGTAACTTAAGTCCATCCTTGAGTGCTGAGGAACAGATTGTCCGTCCAAGTAGGACCTCAAGCGCAGTGCAGCGCTTCCAGATATTCCCAGACTTGTTGCTGTGAACAAGGTAAATCTTTTTATAAAGATTCGATTGTCACTATTACAATGGGCTATTACAAGTACATCTGCACCTTGTTCTACACAATTATCTGCACTCGGCATAGACATGATCTTAACTCACTTTAATAGTACCACTGTGGTGATTGTTTCACCGCACTTACTCTTCAGGTGTACAATCTTGCTCAGGTGTGTGTCCATCATTCACATTATATGAACAACGGTTGTCTTTTAAAGCAAACATGTTTTTTAATCTTCATAACGCTTCAGTAAACATGGGCTTCTCGTTTTGTATTTAGAAAACCAAAACGAAAAATATTTGCAAGCGAAAGGAGAATAGAAGTGCAGTCAAGTTTCCTGGGAGAGCTTTGATCTACCGTGTGAAGCAAATGAGGGTATTGATCTACTATTCTTTCTTTTTCAATTAAAAATCGTCCATGAGTAATGGTTTGTAAGACTCAGTAACAATATGGCATTCCTCTGCGCTTGTTCAACAGTCAGAAAGTATTTCCGTGTCAACCTTCTTCGAGAGATGACAACAAGTTTTGTCGAACTTGCAAACTTGACAATCTCGGGATCTCTTACTGGCACTTTGCTCTTCACCAGTGATGACGTTCTTGCTTTGTTAGCAAGTTCATTAATCTAATTAGTATTGACGTGAGCGGAGAGCTGAAAACTGCCAAGTCAAGTGGCGCCTCTGCTGGAGAATGTCGACGTTACCGACAACGTTAAGTAAATACTGTGTGTTCAGTATGGTATAAAATACTGACTAGTTGATGAGTAAGACATATGTACAGCAGTTATCAGTCTTTATTCTTGAAACATTTCGCCTACACAGTAGGCTTCTTCAGTCAGATAGAGAGGCAGTAGACGCAGTGTTGAAGTAAAGATGATGTAATCAGTCCATCAACCTTGGAGAAATAGTAGTTGAGGTGGTCAGTCCCTCAGCCTGGGACAAGGTCAGCTCCATGGTCTGGAACGATTATATGTTCCAGACAATGGAGTTGAACTCTTCTCCAGGCTGAGGGACTGACCACCTCAAATACTATTTCTCCAAGGTTGATGGACTGATTACATCATCTTCATTTTACTGCTGACTCTGTATTTGACTGAAGAAGCCTAAGTGTAAGCGAAACGTTTCAAAAATAAAGATTCCCAACGTTGCACACGTCTCTGACTCGTCAGAACACTGTGTGCAGAACTAACCTTGAAGAACAACGTCTTGCTTGGTGACACACAGTGTCTTCTCACTGTGTGTTCCTGCAAGTTACACCAGGCGGCCAAAGGAGTTAGAAAACGCTTCCGCTTTATTTACTCTTTACTTGTCCCCAAACTTTGAATGTATGATGTATAAAGTTTGCCAACAACTTAAGTGTTTGTTGCACGCAGCTGGAGCCTCCTGCGGTACATCCATCCCACAACTCTTGATACAAACCTCTGACAATGTTTCGTATACTTCTGATAATGTTCCTCACAGAGTTTTCTCAATATGTCTCACAAACTTCTGACAATCTGTGGCAGTGCGACAGGAGCAGTTCCGATACTGTAAACAGGAAAGACCACTTTCTTTCATGAAGATTGAAAAACAATAAAAACTTAAAGAATAAACAAATAAGGATATGTATTTATAACCAGAGAAAAATCAGAGTTTATCTTATCCCCAAAATAATAAATAAACATGACCAAACTAACTGAACTCCTGAGATCCAAAAATTGAATAATGCAATATGGACTTGTGACTCAGGATCTGGCGGTGGGAGAGGCTACTGAACTCGCTCCGAAGTGTTTCTGAAACACCTGACTATTACACTGAAGGTGAGTGGAGGTTGACGCACAGTGCTAGTAACTGACAGGTAGTAGATGGGAGGTGATGAACTGCACCATGAAGGCCCAAGGCTGGAAGAACTTCACATCTTTGAATCTTGATCAGACGTCAGATTTTCCAGCCTACGCTGGCTTCCTGGAACATGGAGTCAGGTCACATACAGCAACTAATGAAAATTTATTTTTATTTTATTTTTATCAGGAAATTGTGAAAAGCTGAGCGGGGTCATTTAGCATCTGGGGAAGTGGAGGTCTTCAGGTACAACCAAAGGTAACGAAGAATAAGTCCAATTTCTTCGATCAAGGGCCTTGACCATTACATTGATGGGGTTAAGTTGTTCAGGCTGGTTGACCCTCAATGTCTGTATGAACCAGACTTGACCTGTGGTCTAATACTACGTGCTTGCGCAAACAGCCTGGTTCATCAAAGGGTTCACTTTGGCTGCCCTGTATCATCGGTCGTAATAATCGAGTTATAAAGAATTCACTTAAGTTAAATATATTAATTTATCTATCAATATTTTATGATATCCAGGAAGCTATTATTTTAACGCTACACTAAATTATGTGATAAGATATCAGGAGAATCAAATACTACTACAGAGCTTCAGTAATATTTCAGTAATATTCATTAAATTTTAAGCGAGATATAGTACTTTTGTGTATTAAAGATTATATTTGATTATATCAAGATACATTTGCTGTCTTATCCACTGTCAGTACGTACCACCAGCAGTTGAATTTTTATTTATACATCACTAAGACACATCTTAATACAAGTAAAGATTATGCCTCAAATGAAGAATAAATACCTCAGGAGAATTCAAAAGAATTAACAAAAGCAACTACCCACTAGAAATCCACAAGAGGAACAACAGCCCACTAGAAGCCAGTGAATATTCACGGACTCTCCACCGAATATCTACCATAAGAATGCCACGTTACAACGCCAGAATATCACCAGAGATGAGAGAGAAGTGAGAGTGGTAACTCCAGCGACAGTCCATTATATGGGAAATATGCCGGAAGTGAACGAAGTATGTCAGATACGTCGGTCAAGAGAACAAGAGAGTCCTTCCTTCTCGCGTCCGAAACATTCTAAGATAAGAACAATACTCACAGAAATCACCTTAAAGAGTGGTGCTGCCAGATCAGCGTCAGGGAACATCCAGCCGATGTTGAGTTTGTCTTGAAGAGACGGCCAGCCACCTGATCCCATGATCTCACATATCACATAACCTAGCACAGCATCACATGAGGACACATTCGGATGACATAAGCACTATTTCATCATGCACTAGCGAAATACACACTATCCGATAGTACAACCATTTTCCCGTGTACAGGAGAGTTAAAATACAAAATTTCTTAATTAATACTACTACTACTACTAATAATAAAAATAATAATACCTAAATCAAAATAATAATAATAATAATATAGTAATCACAGTATTAATAATAATAATTATATTTAGAGGGAATGAGCTTAGCAAGAGTTTGTTATTTAGAGTTTGTTGAAGAGCTTGAGGTGTCTACCTGAAGCTAACACCAAGGATTACCAGGACACGAATGTCAGACTGACTGTCCGCTTAAAGCACCGGGTGTGACATTAAACTTCAGGTCAGGTTCCATCACCATAAAGAAAACAAACACCATAAAACAAACACCATAAAACAAACTCCTCTAAGCTAAAAACCACTGGATGATTATCCTTTAGTTAAGTCCAAAAATATGAGAATTTGTTGAGATTATAGTCTGACTTCTGTGTACTTTCTGTTGACCTGCTTTTCACCTGCTGTTTACCTGCTGTTTACCTGCTGTTTACCTGTTATTTACCTCTTACCTGTCTCTGCTGTGCTATTTTTTTTATCTTTCCATATATTTTTAAATCAGTCTCACGCCTATATCTTATTCTACGGTTTCGGATATTGTTTGTAACCTGTCGGTCTTCCGTCTGTAGTCAGTTTTCTGTAGTCTGTGTGAGTGGCTGTGACAGTAAGGCTCAAGAAGATAGCGAAATAAATTGTTTCATTTACTCGGATGATGAATTTCAGTACAATAGACTGATGACTTGCTGTTGATGCTCTCCAGTATTCATTACTCGTGTTCACCCGTTGTCAATAACCTGTTTCCCCGCCCCGTTATCAGTAGCCTGTCCACGCACTGTCTGTAGCCTGTCCACCCGATGTCTGTAGCTCACTGCTCTGGCTGTCTGTAGCCTGTCCACCCGATGTCTGTAGCTCACTGCTCTGGCTGGCTGTAGCCTGTCCACCCGATGTCTGTAGCTCACTGCTCTGGCTGGCTGTAGCCTGTCCACCCGATGTCTGTAGCTCACTGCTCTGGCTGGCTGTAGCCTGTACACCCGATGTCTGTAGCTCCCTGCTCTGGCTGGCTGTAGCCTGTACACCCGATGTCTGTAGCTCACTGCTCTGGCTGGCTGTAGCCTGTACACCCGATGTCTGTAGCTCCCTGCTCTGCTGGCTGTAGCCTGTACACCGATGTCTGTAGCTCCTGCTCTGGCTGGCTGTAGCCTGACAACGATGTCTGTAGCCTTGCTCTGCTGGCTGTAGCCTGTACACCTGATGTAGCCAGTTGTTACAAATGGATTCACTTGCAAAGATATCTGTTAGATATCTTTGCAACATATATATATATATATATATATATATATATATATATATATATATATATATATATATATATATATATACATATGTGTGTGTGTGTGTGTGTGTTAGTTAGTTAGTTACCATTTTGTCCTAGGCACATGTCGATTAGACACTAGGCCTGTTGTATGTATGTATGTGTGTGTGTGTAACGAAACACTTCGAAATGTTTCGGCCCCGCCGGGAATTGAACCCGGGCCCTACGTGTGTGAAGCAAGAGCGCTAGCCACCATGCCATCAGGGCGTGTTCGTGTACTCACCTAATTGTACTCACCTAATTGTGGTTGCAGGGGTCGAGACTCAGCTCCTGGCCCCGCCTCTTCGCTGTCTGCTACTGGGTCTCTGCTCTCCCTGCTCCATGAGCTTTATCATACCTTGTCTTAAAACTATGAATGGTTCCTGCCTCCACTAAATCTTTCTCTAGACTATTCCACTTCCTGGCTACTCTGTGGCTGAAGAAATGCTTCCTAACATCCCTTTGACTCAGCTGAGTCTTCAGCTTCCAGTTGTGTCCCCTTGTTTCTGTGTTCCCTCTCTGGAACATCCTGTCACTGTCTACCTTGTCAATTCCCCGCAGTATTTTGTATGTCGTTATCATGTCTCCTCTGACCCTTCTTTCCTCCAGTGTTGTTAGTCCTATTTCCCTCAACCTTTCTTCATAAGACAGACCCCTGAGTTGTGGAACTAACCTTGTCGCAAACCTTTGCACTTTCTCTAGTTTCTTTACGTGCTTGACCCGGTGTGGGTTCCAGACTGGTGCTGCATATTCTAGTATGGGCCTGACGTACACGGTATACAGTGTCTTGAACGATTCCTTGTTAAGGTAACGGAACGCTAATCTTAGGTTTGCCAGTCGCCCATATGATGCCGCAGTTATCTGGTCGATGTGTGCCTCCGGAGACGTACTTGGCGTTATACTCACTCCAAGGTCTTTCTCCTTTGCAGAGGTTTGTAGCCTTTGTCCGCCTAGCTTGTACTCTGTCAGCGGTCTTCTTTTCCCTTCTCCGATCCTCATGACTTTGCATTTGGAGGAATTGAATTCGAGAAGCCAGTTTCTAGACCAGATGTCGAGCTTGTCCAGGGCTGTTTGCAGCCCTGCCTGGTCTTCTTCCGATGTGATTCTCCTCATTATTTTCACATCATCCGCGAATAGAGACACTTCTGAGTCTATCCCGTCCGTCATGTCATTTACATATACCAGGAATAACACTGGTCCTAGGACTGACCCCTGCGGTACACCGCTCGTCACAGGCGCCCACTGTGATACCTCACCACGCACCATGACCCGTTGTTGCCTCCCTTTGAGGTATTCCCTGATCCATTCCAGTGCCCTTCCTGTTATACCTGCTTGTTCAGCCAACTTCTTTACTAATCTCATGTGAGGAACTGTGTCGAAGGCCTTCCCGCAGTCCAGGAAAATGCAATCAACCCACCCTTCTCTCTCCTGCCTTACCTAGTGTGTGTGTGTGTGTGTGTGTGTGTGTGTTAGTGTGTGTGTGTGTGTGTGTATGTGTGTGTGTAAAAAAAAAAAAAGATGGGGTGGTAGGGGAAGTGGAATATTCAAATGGCTTCAGGAAGAAATCCAAATATTCTTCCTTGAAGCCTTTTTATCCACTTCTCCGAGGCTATGGGTCCCACAATTTGCACCAGAGGTCTTCACTCTGAAGGAGGGGTGTTAATGTTGCAGTGTGTGAGGGTAGTGTGTGTGAGGGGAGAGTGTGTGAGGATAGTGTATGTGTGAGGGTAGTGTGTGTGAGGATAGTGTGTGTGTGAGGGTAGTGTGTGTGTGTGAGGGTAATGTGTGTGTGAGGGTAGTGTGTGTGTGAGGGCAGTGTGTGTGAGGGTAGTGTGAGTGAGGGTAGTGTGTGTGAGGATAGTGTGTGAGGGTAGTGTGTGTGTGTGAGGGTAATAGGTGCGTGAGGGTAGTGTGTGTGTGAGGGCAGTGTGTGTGAGGGTAGTGTGAGTGAGGGTAGTGTGTGTGTGAGGGTAGTGTGTGTGTGAGAGTAGTGTGTGAGGGTTGCATGTAAGTGAGGGTAGTGTGTGTGTAAGGGTAATGTGTGTGTGAGGGTAGAGTGTGTGAAGGTAGTGTGTGTGAGGGTAGTGAGTGTGTGAGAGAGTAGTGTGTGTGAGGGTAGTTTGTGTGAGGGTAGTGTGTGTGAGGGTAGTGTGTGAGGGGAGTGTGTGTGAGGGTAGTGTGTGTGTGAGAGGGTAGTGTGTGTGAGGGTAGTGATTGTGTAAGGATAGTGTGTGAGGGGGTGTGAGGGTAATGTGTGTGAGGGTAGTGTGTGTGAGGGTAGATTGTGTGAAGGTAGTGCGTGTGTGAGGATAGTGTATGTGTGGGCGTAGTGTATGTGAGAGGGTAGTGTGTGTGTGAGTGTAGAGTGTGAGGTAGTGTGTGAGTGTAGTGTGTGAGGGTAGTGTATGAGGGTAGCATGTGAGGGTAGTGTGTGTGTAAGGATAGTGTGTGAGGGTGGTGTGTGAGGGTAGCGTGTGAGAGGGTAGTGTGTGTGTGAGGGTAGGGTGTGTGAGAGTAGTGTGTGTGAGAGTAGTGTGTGTGTGAGGATAGTGTGTGTGTAAGGGTAGTGTGTGTGAGAGAAGTGTGTGTGTGAGGGTAGTGTGTGTGAGGGTAGTGTGTGTGAGGGTAGTGTGTGTGAGGGTAGTGTGTGTGAGGGTAGTGTGTGAGAGTAGTGTGTTGTGTGTGTGAAGGCAGTGTGTGTGTGAGGGTAGTGTGTGTGTGAGGGTAATGTGTGTGTTTGAGGGTAGTGTGTGTGTGTGAGGGTAGTGTGTGTGTGAGGGTATTGTGTGTGTGAGGGTAGTGTGTGTGAGGGTAGTGTGTGTTAGGGTTTTGTATGTGTGAGAGTAGTGTATGTAACGGTAGAGTGTGAGGGTTGTGTTTGTGAGGGTAGTGTGTGTGTGAGGGTAGTGTGTGTGAGGGAAGTGTGTGTGTGAGGGGAGTGTGTGTGAGGGTAGTGTGTGAGGGGAGTGTGTGTGAGGGTAGTGTGTGAGGGTAGTGTGTGTGTGTGATGGTAGTGTGTGTGTGGGTAGTGTGTGAGGGTAGTGTGTATGTGAGGGTAGTGTGTATGTGAGGGGAGTGTGTGTGTAAGGGTAGTGTGTGTGGGAGGATAGTGTGTGTGATGGTAGTGTGTGTGTGAAGGCAGTGTGTGCAAGAGTAGTGTGTGTGAGGGTAGTGTGTGTTAGGGTAGAGTGTAAGGGTAGTTTGAGGGTAGCGTGTGAGGGGTGTGTGTGATTGTAGTGTGTGATTGTAGTGTGTGTGAGGGTAGTGTGTGTGAGGGTAGAGTGTAATGGTAGTGTGAGGGTAGCGTGTGAGGGTAGAGTGTAATGGTAGTGTGAGGGTAGCGTGTGAGGGTAGTGCTTGTGATTGTAGTGTGTAAGTAAGGGTAGTGTGTACTCACCTAATTGTGGTTTCAGGGGTCAAGACGTAGCTCCTGGCCCCGCCTCTTCACTGATCGCTACTAGGTCCTCTCTCTCCCTGCTCCATGAGCTTTATCATACCTCGTTTTAAAGCTATGTATGGCTCCTGCCTTCACTACATAACATCCTAGACTATTCCACTTCTTGACAACTCTATGACTGATGAAATACTTCCTAACATCTCTTTGACTCGTCTGAGTTTTCAACTTCCAATTGTGACCCTTTGTTTCTGTGTCCCCTCTCTGGAACATCTTGTCTCTGTCCACCTTATTCATTCCAAGCAGTATTTCATATGTCGTTATCATGTCTCCCCTAACCCCTCCTGTCCTCCAGTGTCGTCAGGCCGATTTCCCTTAACCTTTCTTCATAGGACATTCCCATTAGCTCCAGAACTAACCTTGTTGCAAGCCTTTGCACTTTCTCTAATTTCTTGACGTGCTTGACCAGGTGTGGTTTCCAAACTGGTGCTGCATACTTCAGTATGGGCCTCACGTACACAGTGTACAGTGTCTTGAACGATTCCTTACTGAGGTATCGGAACGCTATTCTCAGGTTTGCCAGGCGTCCATATGCTGCAGCAGTTATCTGGTTGATGTGTGCTTCCGGAGACGTGCTCGGTGTTATACTCACCCCAAGATCTTTCTCCTTGAGTGAGGTTTGCAGTCTTTGGCCACCTAGCCTATAATCTGTCTGCAGTCTTCTTTGCCCTTCCCCGATCTTCATGACTTTGCATTTAGCGGGGTTAAACTCGAGAAGCCAGTTGCTGGACCACGTGTCCAGCCTGTCCAGGTCTCTTTGTAGTCCTGCCTGATCCTCATCTGATTTAATTCTCCTCATTAACTTCACATCATCTGCGAACAGGGACACTTCTGAGTCTATCCCTTGTGGGACCCCGCTCGTCACAGGCGCCCACTGTGATACCTCATCACGTACCATGACTCGTTGTTTCCTCCCTGTCAGGTATTCTCTGATCCATTGCAGTGCCCTTCCTGTTATATGTGCCTGATCCTCTAGCTTCTGCACTAACCTCTTGTGAGGAACTGTGTCGAACGCCTTCTTGCAGTCCAAGAAAATGCAGTCAACCCACCCTTCTCTCTCGTGTCTTACATCTGTTACCTTGTCATAAAACTCCAGGAGTTTTGTGACACAGGATTTACCTTCCCTGAATCCGTGCTGGTTGTCATTTATAATCACGTTCCGTTCCAGGTGCTCTACCACTCTTCTTCTGATAATCTTCTCCATGACTTTGCATACTATACATGTCAGTGACACTGGTCTATAGTTTAGTGACTCGTTTCTATTTCCTTTATTAAAAATGGGAACTACATTTCCTGTCTTCCATACTTCAGGTAGTTGCCCAGTGTCGAGTGAAGTGTTGAAGATCGTGGTTAGTGGCACACACAGCGTCTCTGCTCCCTCTCTAAGAACCAGTGGGGAGATGTTGTCCGGGCCCATCGCCTTTGAGGTATCAAGGTCACTTAACAGCTTCTTCACCTCCTCCTCAGTTGTGTGCATGTCATCCAACACTTGTTGGAATATTCTTTGTTGATGTCTCCCTCTGTTCAGTCTTCCCAGATTCCTTCCTGTCTCCACTGTAAATATTTCCTTAAATCTCGTGTTGAGCTCCTCACATACCTCGTGATCGTTTCTTGTGAGTGTCCCACCCTCTTTCCGCAGCCTGATCACTTGGTCTTTGACAGCAGTTTCGGGTCAGACTTGACTTTCGATGCTATGTTGTTTTTTTACTGTCGCTGGGCCTCCCTTCTTATCTGTGCATACTCGTTTCTGGCTCGTCCAATAATCTCCTTATTTTCCTGGATCCTTTGTCTTCTGTACTTTTTCCATTCTCTAGTTCACTAAGTTTTTGCCTCCCTGCACCTTCGGGTAAACCAAGGGCTCACTCTGGTCATCCATTATTTCTGTTGCCCTTGGGAACAAACCTTTCCTCTGCCTCCTTGCATTTTTTTGTTACATAGTCCATCATTTCGTTAACTGACTTTCCTACCAATTCTCTGTCCCACTGAACCTCCTGCAGGAAGTTCCTCATACCTGCGTAATCCCCCCTTTTATAGTTTACCTTTTCCCAGTCATCTCCTGTTACCCTCTCCACTTGTAACTCTACTATGTATTCAAAGCACAGAACGACATGATCACTAGTTCCAAGGGGCCTCTCATATGTGATGTCCTCAATGTCTGAACTGCTCAGGATGAACACGAAGTCCAGTCTTGCTGGTTCATCCTCCCCTCTCTCTCTGGTGGTGTCCTTAACATGTTGATGCATGAGGTTTTCCAGTACCACATCCATCATCTTGGTTCTCCATGTTTCGGGACCACCGTGTGGCTTCAGGTTTTTCCAATCGATCTCCCTGTGGTTCAAATCGCCCATAACCAGTAACTTTGCTCTGCTGGAGTGAGCTCTTCTTGCCACCTCAGCCAGTGTGTCACCATTGCTCTGTTGCTCTCTTCATATTCCTCTCTCTTGGCCTCCTGCAGTTCTGTGGTGGATTATACGTTACTGAGAGTAGTGTGTGTGAGGGTAGTGTATGTGAGGGTAGTGTGTGTGAGGGTTGTGTGAGTGAGGGTAGTGTGTGTGAGGGTAGTGTGTAAGGGTAGTGTGTATGACAGTAGTGTGTGAGGGTAGTGTGTGAGGGTAGTGTGTGAGGGGTAGTGTATGAGGGTAGTGTTTGTGAGGGTAGTGTGTGAGGATAGTGTGTGGGGGTAGTGTGTGAGGGTAGTGTGTATGAGAGTAGTGTGTGAGGGTAGTGTGTGAGGGGTAGTGTATGAGGGTAGTGTTTGTGAGGGTAGTGTGTGAGGATAGTGTGGGGTAGTGTGTGTGAAAGTAGTGTGTGTGAGGGTAGTGTGTGTAAGGGTTTGTGAGGGTAGTGTGTGTAAGGGTTGTGTGAGGGTAGTGTGTGTGAGGGTAGTGCTTTCGAGGGTAGTGTGTGAGGTTAGTGTGTGAGGGTAGTGTGTGAGGGTAGTGTGTGAGGGTAGTGTGTGAGGGTAGTGTGTGAGGGTAGTGTGTGAGGGTAGAGTTTGAGGGTAGTGTGTGAGGGGGTAGTGTGAGGGGAGTGAGGCCCGGGACGCAGGAAGACCTTAAGAGGGGTTTATGCGAGGGGAAGTGGACAAGTGGTTACGTCAAGGTCGCTACACACACACTTGGCGCTAGTGATCACGACGTCCTGGGTGTTGAATACCTTGTAGAGTTAACAGTGAAGAATGCAGAAGCACGAGAAGGACGGGAGAAGCCAGACTTCAAAAAACGTGGACTACATAGGCATGAGAAGATTCCTGCATGAAGTACAGTAGAAAAGAGAACTAGAGGGAAAGACAGTAAATGAAATGATGAAACTAGTGACCACTAAATGCAGAGAGGCAGAGAAGTTCATACCAAAGGGTAACATAAAAAATGGTAAGACCAGAGTGAGCCCATGGTTAAAATGGAGGTGTAAAGAGGCCAAAGCCAAGTGTGCTAGAGCATGGAAAATGTACAGAAGGCAAAGGACTCAAGAGAACAAGGAGATGAGAAGAAGAACCAGAAACGAATATGCACTGGTAAGGAGAGATTCTCAGAGGTAATGTGAGAATGACATTGCATCAAAAGCCAACTCTGAACCAACGTTCTTATACATACAGTCACATCAGGAGGAAAACAACAGGACTAGGTAATCAGTCTGAGGAAAGAAGGAGGGGAGCTGACAAAGAGTGTCCAGGAAGTATGTGAAGAACTTAACACATGATTTAGAGAAGTATTCACAATAGAGACAAATACTTCCAGCAAACCGAGAAGGTAGAGTGCATCAGCAGGTGCTGGACACAGTACACATACCCAAAGAGAAGGTGAAGAAACTGCTAGGTGAACTAGATACCTCGAAAGCGGTGGGCCCAGATAACATATCTCCATAGGTCCTGAGAGAGATAGCAGAGGAACTGTGTGCTCCTAGCAGCAATCTTCAATATATATATCGAAACTGGGCAATTGCCTGAGGCGTGGAAGACAACAAATATAGTTCCAATTTTTAAGAGAGGAGACAGACAGGCAGCGTTAAGCAACAGACCAGTGTCACTGACTTGTATAGTAAGTAAATCATGGAAAAGATTATCAGTAGAAGAGTGGTGTAACACATTGAAAAGGTTGGGATCAGATGACAATCAGCACGGCTTCAGAGATGGGAAATCCTGTGTCACAAATCTACTCTAGTTCTACGATAAGGTAACGGAAGTAAGATAGGAGAGAGAGGGATGGGTAGATTGCATCTTTTTGGACTGCAAGAAGGCTTTTGACACAGTACCACACAAGAGACTGGTTCATAAATTAGAGGAGCAGTCAGGAATAGTAGTGAAAGTACTGCAATGGATCAGGGAATACCTGACAGGAAGGAAACAACGAGTGTTGGTACGTGATGAAGTGTCAGAGTGGGCGCATGTGTCGAGTGGGGTTCCACAAGGGTCAGTCCTGGGTCCGGTGCTGATTCTTGTATACGTGTAAGACATGATGGAAGGAATAGATTCAGAAGTGTCACTGTTCGCTGATGATCTGAAACTGAGGAGGAGAATACAAGTGGGCGAGGATCAGTTAAGATTACAATGAGATCTAGATAGGCTACAAGTCTGGTCCGACAAATGGCTCCTGGAGTTTAACCCCTGCAAATGCAGTCATGAAGATTGGGGAAGGACAGAGAAGACCGCAGACGGAGTACAAGTTAGGGGATCAAAGGTTACAAACTTCATTTAAAGAAAATGATCTTGGGGTAAACATTATACCGAGCATGTCCCTTGAGGTGCTCATCGATCAAATAACTGCTGCAGCTTATGGGCGTTTGGCAAACCTGAGAATAGCATATCGACATCTAAGTAGGGAGTCATTAACGACACTGTACACCGTGTATGTCAGGCTCATACTGGAGTATGCAGAACCAATATGGAACCCACGCCTAGTCAAACACGTCAAGAAATTGGAAAAAAGTGCAAAAGTTTGCAACAAGACTAGTCCCAGAACCGAGGGGTATGTCTTACGAGGTAAGTGGTATACAAACCAGACTACAGCACTAACGAGAGTGGTATACACTAGACTAGAGGATACGAGAGATAGGAAATACATGATACCTGAGAGGAATTGACAAGGTGGACAGGGCTCGAATGTTTCAGAGATGGGACACAGGAACAAGGGGCAACAACTGGAAGTTGAAAGTTGAAAACGCGGATGAGTCATAGGGATGTTAGGAAATACTTCTTTAGCCTTAGAGTTGTCAGTCAGTGGAATAATTTGGAAAGTGAAGTAGTGGAGGCAAGTTCCGCATATAGCTTTAAGAAGAGGTATGATAAGGCTCTAGGATCGGGAAGAGACTGACCTAGTATCGACCAGCGAAGAGGCGGGGCCAGGAGCTATGACTCGACCCCTGCAACCACATACAGGTGAGTACATATAGGTAAGTATACTCACACACACACACACACACACACAGGCTGCAAGCCTGGTCCAGCAATTGGCTCCTGGAGTTCAACCCCACCAAGTGCAAAGTCATGAAGATTGGGGAAGGGCAAAGAAGACCGCAGACGGAGTACAGTCTAGGGGCCAGAGACTACAACCTCAATCAGAAAGATCTTGGGGTAGTATAACACAGGCCGTCTCCTGAGGACATCACAAATAACTGCTGCAGCATAGGGCGCTAGCAAACCTAAGAACAGCATTCCGACATCTTAATAAGAATCGTTCAGGACCCTGTACACTGTACTTTAGGCCCATACTGGAGTATGCAGCACCAGTTTGGAACCCACATCTAGCCAAGCACGTAAAGAAGCTAGATCTTGGGGTGAGTATAACACCAGGCACGTCTCCTGAGGCGCACATCAACCAAATAACTGCTGCAGCATACGGGCGCCTAGCAAACCTAAGAACAGCATTCCGACATCTTAATAAAGAATCGTTCAGGACCCTGTACACTGTGTACTTTAGGCCCATACTGGAGTATGCAGCACCAGTTTGGAACCCACATCTAGCCAAGCACGTAAAGAAGCTAGAGAAAGTGCAAAGGTTTGCAACAAGACTAGTCCCGGAGCTAAAGGGTATGTCCTACGAGGAGAGGTTAAGGGAAATCGACCTGACGACACTGGAGGACAGGAGAGATAGGGGGGACATGATAACGGCATATAAAATACTGAGAGGAATTGACAAGGTTGACAGAGACAGAATATTCCAGAGATGGGACACAGCAACAAGGGGACACAGTTGGAAGTTGAAGACTCAGATGAATCACAGGGATGTTAGGAAGTATTTCTTCAGTCACAGAGTTGTCAGGAAGTGGAATAGTTTGGGAAGCGATGTAGTGGAGGCAGTATCCATTCATAGCTTCAAGAAGAGGTATGATAAGGCTCATGGCGCAGGGAGGGTGACCTAGTAGCGACCAGTGAAGAGGCGGGGCCAGGAGCTATGACTCGATCCCTGCAACCACAACTAGGTGATTACAACTAGGTGAGTACACACACACACACACGTGCACGCACGCGCGCACACACACACACACAGAACGAGAAACGGCAAAGACTAAGAGAACCGTTTGTTCAAGAATAGACAAGACAAAAAAAAAAAACATAAGAGCACAAGAATGTATAAAAATTAATGGAGCGAAGGACAGACGAGAAGTAAGCAGAATAGCCAGAAATGAATATGCAAAGGTGAGGAGAGAGGCTAAATGACAATTTTGAGAATGACACCTTAGCCAAGACCAAGACTCAACCAAAATTGCTTCGCAGCCGCATCAGAAGAAAGCTGAAAATAAAAGACCAGGTAAATTGAATGAAGAAGGAAGAAGAAGAACTCTCGGAAAATAACAAGGAAGTGCGAGATGCTGGGTAAACGATTTAAAGTGATCTTCTCAGTGGAAACAGGGGCACTATCACAAAGTCTAGGGAAAAATAGAGTATATTAGCAGGTGCTGGACACCATAAACACAACAGGGAAAGAGGTAAACAAACTTGATGGAGTTGGATATATGAAAGACAAGACAAGGTATCACCCTGGGTGCAGCCAGAGGGACCAGGAGCACTGTGCCAACCACTGAACTCTACAAGACATCGGATGCAGGGCAGTTGGCAGAGATCTGGAAGACAGCGAATGTGGCCCTATATTTAAGCAAAGAGACAGGCAGAAAGCACTGAACTATAGACCAATTTCACTGACATGTTGCGCATGCAAGGTAGTAGAGAAGGTAGTCAAGGTAGTAGAGAAGGTAGTCAAGGTAGTAGAGAAGGTAGTCAAGGTAGTAGAGAAGGTAGTCAAGGTAGTAGAGAAGGTAGTCAGACAAAGAATGGTAGAGTACTTGGAGATAACTGTACTCATCAACGATAATTAGCATGGGTTCAGAGATGGTAAATCTTGTTTTACCAATCAACTGGAACTCAATGACAAAGTAACAAAAGCGAGAGAGGAGAGAGAGGGTTGGATGAACTGCATTTTCTTAGACTCCAGGAGGACATTTGATATTTCACCCCACATGACACTAAGACAAAACTTGAGTTTCAGACAGGAATAACAGGGAACGTACTCCGGTGGATCAATGAATATCTTAGGGAAAGGAAGCAGAATGATTGTCCCGGAAGAGACGTCAAAATGGGTAAGAGTAACAAGTGGGGTACCGCAAGGATCGGTATTAAGACCATTACTTCTGGTTTACGTGAACGACACACCAGATGGGACTGAGTGTTCACCATCGTAGTTTGAACTTCGGTGGTGAATACCTTCATCTAGCCTCAGGGACTGATTAACTCGTCTTCTACTGTATCCGGTTTCAGTATCTTCAAATAACCTCTGTATTGAATTTATGAAGCCACCTCATCTTGTATATAAAACTGGCCAACTGCTTCTGCTTAAGGCTAAAATACTAATCATCTTGAACCTACGGTGATGCACTGATTACATCAAACTGCCTCTCCACCTCGTCTACTTCGTCTTTCACCAACGTTGATTTCTCTAGTAGTGTGAGGCATCTCTGTTATCAACTGATGAAGTCTCTAGTCCAGGCCAACGTTTCATCAGTAAATATTCCTGGTGCTGTATGTGTCTTACTTATCTTGTCAGTATTATGTATCACTTATAATATCCAACCATTGTTAATACCTTCCATCAAATATAAAAACACGTAGGTACATATATTTAATATGAATAAACCAATTTGTTGGGCAAAATCTCCCTGGCCAACCAGTATCGTCTTCTCTTCTATATCCAGTAAGGTTACCTAATCACTATATATATGGAACAACTTCCTCATATTCTAATTAGGTACTTCTTGAGTATCTAGAGCAGGATATAATCATGAAATATAATACAAAGAATAACTAAAGGAGGGAGGATAAATAGGGTCAATCAAAATGGGTTAAGATTACAAATATTTTACTGAGTTTAAGAAGAGGTGAGTACAATATTTAAGTGCACTCTAGGTCAATACCTCAGTTCCAGAATAATACACTTAGGCAAACTTGTTTACATATATGATGATTAGGTTGGGAGATATTACTGGACTGTTGGAATGAAACAGAGTAAAAACAGCACACTCATACTTGGGGTCTACACCAACCCAAGACAGACCAGCCAACAGATGGCAATTCGTAGCCATCTTGAAAGGCATAAATTGATTAATGAATCTCAACACTGTTTAACAAAGGGGCGTTCCTGCCTTACGAATTTACTAAGTTTTTGCACTAATGTATTTGAGGAGGTAGATCATGGTAATGAATATGACATTGTGTATATGAACTTCAGTAAGGCTTTCGATGGAGTTCCACATCAGAGGCTATTGAGGAAACTTACGGCACACGGAATAGGAGAATTTTTTCCTGGATTGAGGCATGGTTGACAAATAGGAAGCAGAGAGTTTGCATAAATGGGGAGAAGTCAGAGTGGCGGCACGTCACAAGCGGTGTTCCGCAGGGATCAGTGTTGGGCCCCTTGTTGCTCACAATTTACATAAACGACATAGATGAGGGAATAAATAGCAACATAAGCAAATTTGCTGATGACACCAAAATAGGCCGTCCAATTCATTCTAATGAAGACATTAGAGCACTCCAGGAAGATTTGAATAGACTCTTGCAGTGGTCAGAGAAGTGGCAGATGCAGTGTTGTCTTCTCTGGCGATAAGTCTTGCGTTTCTGTAGTTGATTAAATGGTTATGAGAATTTCGGTGTTGAACACAGGCATTCCTTGGATCGTCAGATCTGCCTGAGTTCCTTGATGAAGAATGCTCTCTAATTGAACAAGTATTTTCTAAACTTCACTATCCTCGTCACTTCATTAGAGACTGCAGACGACGGGCATTAAACATCTTTAACACATCCGACTGGCAAACCGAGTTAGACACCTATACAGATACTGACATATGTATTAATAATTTTCTAAAAAAGACTCAATACCTCTATAACATGCATTGCCCTAAAAAAAAAAACAGATCACAGCTAAGAGACTAAACAATCCCTGGCTAACACCCAGCATTCTCAAATCCATTAATATAAAACACCTATATGAAAAACAGTACAGAATGGGTCAAATAACAAGATAACAAACAAAACGTTACTCATCAAACCTAACCAGCCTGATAAGAAGGTCAAAAAAATTGTATTATGAGAACAGATTACATAACTTAAGAGGTGATATGAAAAAGACCTGGAAAACCCTATCTGAAATTCTAGGAACTAAAAAAATATCCAGAAACATAACAATCAAACTGACAAACCCAGATGAACCCTGATGCTCCCACCAACTGAAACAACAAACAGACTAAATCTTTTCTTCTCAACAATAGGAAAAAAGTTGGCAAGCAAAATCCCAAGTTCAAACACTCCACCTAACGCCTACCTCACTGGAGGCTTCCCAAATACACTATTCTTAGCTCCGACCAACCCAACAGAAGTCTCGCTTGTTATTAACACATTAAAAAACAAGGCAGGAGATCTAAATAACTTGCCACCTTTTATATACAAAAAAGCTTCTCAAGTACTATCACCAATTATTGCAACACTCTTTAACAAATCCATTGAATCCTCCACCTTCCCATCAATACTCAAAATAGCGAGGGTTACCCCCATACATAAAGGAGGAGATCAAACAGACCTAAATAACTATAGGCCAATATCTAACTTACCCCTTCTCTCCAAAATCTATTCCTATCTCATCTCCCACAACATACTCAACCCCTGTCAGTTTGGTTTCAGGCCTAATAAAAACACAAATGATGCAATCATACACTTGCTAGAAATAATATACACCGCTCTTGAAAATAAAGAAATCCCACTGGGAATCTTCATTGATTTACGTAAAGCTTTTGATACAGTTGACCATGATCTGTTACACTTAAAATTATCACACTATGGTATAAGAGGGCACTCCCTCAACTACCTAAAGTCATACCTTAGCGACAGAAGCCAATATGTGTCCACAAATGGAGCTAACTCTTCCACACAAACAATTACAGTTGGTGTCCCACAGGGAAGTGTTCTTGGTCCACGTCTCTTTCTCATTTACATTAACGACCTACCAAATGCATCTCAACTACTCAAACCCATACTATTTGCAGATGACACTACATACGTCTTCTCTCACCCATGCCCAAACATACTGGCCAATACTGTAAATACTGAATTACAGAAAATATCTACCTGGATGATGACTAACAAACTTACTCTCAATATTGATAAAACCTATTTCATTCAGTTTGGGAACAGAGCTACAAATGTTCCACTTAACATAATGATAAACGGATCACTTGTCACAAAACTCACAGAGGGAAAATTCTTAGGAATCCACCTTGACAGTGGCCTCAAATTTCAGACACATATACAACAAATTTCCAAGACAGTCTTTAAAACCGTAGGAATACTATCCAAGATAAGGTACTATGTTCCACAACCAGCTCTCCTTTCCCTTTATCACTCACTCATTTACCCCTATCTCACCTATGGAATCTGTGCATGGGGCTCAACAACAATAAATCACCTCAAACCATTAATAACACAACAAAAGGCTGCAGTCCGAATGATAACAAATTCCCATTCTAGACAACATACTCCACCAATATTCAAAAGTCTAAACTTACTCACCATACAAGACATCCATTCTTTTTACAGTGCCTATTACATACATAAAACACTAAACTCAAATATTAACCCGCAACTCAAAATTCTCCTAACCAACCTTAACAGGACACATGAACATAACACAAGATGTTCACCGCCTCCACCTCACACTATGCAAAAACGCAATGCACATTAAAGGCCCAAAAATTTGGAATTTATTACCTATGATTACCAAAGAAACCCGGTCCGTGCATCAATTCAAAACTCTGCTAAAAAACCACCTACTAAATACCCACTACTTTACATTACCTACAAAGTTATTAAATAACTTGACACTGCCTCAAAATAACATTATTCACTGTGTTACTCCCCTAGCCTCAAAACCCCTTACATAATTGGTCAAAGAAAAATAATTTATCAAACATAATCTAGTACAAATGTTGAAACTTATATCTCATAATGTATAAACCTGTTATATCTCATAATGTATAAACCTGTTATATCTCATAATGTATAAACCTGTTATATCTCATAATGTATAAACCTGTTATAATTAATACAACCTAATATAAAGAAATTCATCCTCATGTAGCCTTGTGCTCCTTGTAACTCATCTAATGATCATATAAACTGTTATTGCAAAACAAATTATTGATTTAATTTGCTTAATCTGATTTAATAATTTTATTATGTAGACATATAAAACTATAAATGATCCAAAATTATAAAACTATTATGTTTCAAAAATGTCATGTTCAAATTATGTTCAAATTTCATAGCTTAAATACTCAACTATACTTATATTGTAAACTGTGTACTATAATTATAAACATTTAGTTTTAAGTTAATTTTAAGTTTGCCCACAATGCTCTGCATATTAAGGACTTTTTTATTATGTACACCTCATGTAATCTCATAACCCATTGTAATTCTTTGTATCATGTCCCAATAAAATATTATTATTATTATTATTATTATTATTATTATTATTATTATTATTATTATTATTATTATTATTATTATTATTATTATTATTATTATACTGTCGAGAAGAGATACATAGTTCTTCCCACCAACTCCATTGGCAAACACGTTTCCAACATCTTTTCCAATACCTCCTTCCAAGTATCCACATCCACCACCATCAAGGACATTACCAGTAGGGTGATAGAGTCTAGAATCTTGGGTAGCTTTAAAAAGAGATTATATAAGTATTTGAGTAGACCTTCTGCAGTGTTCCTTCATTCTTATGTTCTTATGTGGGATAACGATGAAGAAGTTTCTTGGCAATAGGTTCAGCTATGTTGTAGAAGCCGTTGTTCTGGTTGAAGTTGTTGGATATACAGATAAGTGATGATTCCAGGATTCTGCGGTATTGAGTGTTGTCTTCTCTGGCGATAAGTCTTGCGTTTCTGTAGTTGATTGGTTGTGGGAATTTCGGTGTTGAACACAGGTATTCCTTGAATCGTTAGATCTGCTGCGTACTAGTTTTCTGAAATACGTGTTTGGAGGTCTCTGGATGTTTCGCCCACGTATAATTTGCTGCAGTCATTACAAGGGATTGTGCATACCCCTGCAGAGAATTGAAGCTTGTCCTGTCTGTTACTGGTAATGTCCTTGATGGTGGTGGATGTGGAGGTAGATACTTGGAATGAGGTATTGGAAAAAATGTTGGAAACGTGTTTGGCAATGGAGTTGGTGGGGAGGACTATGTATCTCTTCTCAGCAGTGTCTTCTCTGGGTGTGTTGAAGATGTTTAATGCCCGTCGTCTGCAGTCTCTAATGAAGTGACGAGGATAGTGAAGTTTAGAAAATACTTGTACAATAAGAGATCATTCTTCCTCAAGGAACTCGTTGCTGCAGATTCTGAGTGCGCGCAGGATAAAGTCTATAATTACACCACGTTTAGTTTTGGTGTCGTGGTGAGAGTAGAAGTGGAGAAGATCGTGTTGGTTGGTAGGTTTTCGATAGACTTTAAAACGAAGTTCATGGTCAGCTTTGCAGAGAAGAACATCAAGGAAAGGAAGAGTGTTGTCGACTTCTTCTAGTGTGAACTGGATTGATGGCTCGACCTGGTTGAGCTTGTGTTGGAGAGCTTGAACGTTGAAGCGTCTGGGAGTTATGATGAGAATGTCGTCAACATAACGGAGCCAGGTGACAGAAGAGGGAATAATAGGGGATCACATTATACTGTTAAAGTGTTTATATTTCCTAGACTGTATCACCCTACTCGGAAGATTTGCACATGCAGGTTCAGATCCAACCTACCCAGCATTCTCCACCTGACTCCATCCTATAAATACTCACGTACCTTTCACCTGTTTGTGACTTAATAAAGCTCACTGTGTGAGCGAAACGTTGTCAATAAAGGATCACATTATACTGCTTATGTCCATATAAAGGGGATGTAAATAGCATGCTAAAAATATCTAGCCAAGACAGGACTCGCAGCAGTGGTTTCAACTTGGAAAAATTCAGATTCAGGAAGGATATAGGAAAGCACTGGTTTGGTAATAGAGTTGTGGATGAGTGGAACAAACTCCCGAGTACCGTCATAGAAGCTAAGACGTTGTGTAGTTTTAAAAATAGGTTAAATAAATACATAAGTGGGTGTGGGTGGGTGTGAGTTGGACCTGACCAGCTTGTGCTACTAGGTGTGATGCCGTGCTCCTTCATAAAGTGGATGTGACCTAGACCTGACTAGGTTGGGTCATTGGCATAAGCCGGTAAGTGACTTGAACTTGCCTCGCATGGGCCAGTAGGCCTGCTGCAGTGTTCCTTCTTTCTTATGTTCCTATGTTAAGTTTTAAGCGCTCTATACGCATAACACAAACAGAGGTCATAACAAGGAGAATGGAACTTACGAATATATTCTTGAACTTTATTGTTTATAAAAAAATCTAAGGTATATAATTTACTTACAAAATAAAGAATGATGCTGAGTTATAATAATCTTCACTGATTAGTGTATAAGCAAATATCTGAACCTATCTCAACTCTCTGCTTTCCACTGGTAAGCCATGCCTCTATCCCTGCTAGGACTTTTCCTCCTATACCATGAGCTGCCACTTTTCTCAAGAGTCTTGGTTCACCAACTAGAACATATGCTACCCGAAATGTGTCAACATCAAAAAACACGAAAGGTGAGGAGTAAAGGAGAGGGATGATGTGCTGCTTCCACCATGGCTGCGATGCAAGGGAAAGGTAGAGGGTGTGTGTCCTGCCCAAGGTAAGGTTGCACTGGCCAGCTTGACAAGTTACCCAGCATGTGAACAGAAGAAGCATAACAAGCGCTAGAGTTGGGAAGAGTCAATAACAACACACTTTCTGCCAGCATCGAAACTCACGAAGAACAACAAACATATTTCCTGCTATTAAAGCTAAATAAAAAAGGAATAATATTTTTAATCTCATTATAATATTAACTGTTACACATAAAATAAAATACGTCATGGTTTATAAATTAACTGTAGCTGGTTGGGGTCACCTATACTGAGCTTTGAGCTGGTTGGGGTCACCTATACTGAGCTTTGAGCTGGTTGGGGTCACCTATCCTGAGCTTTGAGCTGGTTGGGGGACATCTATCCCAACTGTTCTAAGATGGTTGGGGACACCTATCAATATGTTCCTGATATCGCTGGGAAAACCTATTCTTAAACGCTGAGCTGGCTGGGGTCACCTATTCCTACACCTCGCAGCTGGCTAGTGACACCTACAGCTCTCATCTGGCTAGGAACACCTACAGCTCTCATCTGGCTAGGAACACCTACAGCTCTCAGCTGGCTAGGAACACCTACAGCTCTCAGCTGGCTAGGAACACCTACAGCTCTCAGCTGGCTAGGAACACCTACAGCTCTCATCTGGCTAGGAACACCTACAGCTCTCAGCTGGCTAGGAACACCTACAGCTCTCATCTGGCTAGGAACACCTACAGCTCTCAGCTGGCTAGGAACACCTACAGCTCTCATCTGGCTAGGAACACCTACAGCTCTCATCTGGCTAGGACCACCTACAGCTCTCATCTAGCTAGGAACACCTACAACTCTCATCTGGCTAGGAACACCTACAGCTCTCATCTGGCTAGGAACACCTACAACTCTCATCTGGCTAGGAACACCTACAGCTCTCAGCTGGCTAGTGACACCTACAGCTCTCATCTGGCTAGGAACACCTACAGCTCTCATCTGGCTAGGAACACCTACAGCTCTCAGCTGGATAGGAACACCTACAGCTCTCATCTGGCTAGGAACACCTACAGCTCTCATCTGGCTAGGAACACCTACAACTCTCATCTGGCTAGGAACACCTACAGCTCTCATCTGGCTAGGAACACCTACAGCTCTCATCTGGCTAGGAACACCTACAGCTCTCATCTGGCTAGGAACACCTACAACTCTCATCTGGCTAGGAACACCTACAGCTCTCAGCTGGCTAGGAACACCTACAGCTCTCATCTGGCTAGGAACACCTACAGCTCTCAGCTGGCTAGGAACACCTACAGCTCTCATCTGGCTAGGAACACCTACAGCTCTCATCTGGCTAGGAACACCTACAACTCTCATCTGGCTAGGAACACCTACAGCTCTCAGCTGGCTAGGACCACCTACAGCTCTCAGCTGGCTAGGAACACCTACAGCTCTCATCTGGCTAGGAACACCTACAGCTCTCAGCTTGCTAGGAACATCTACAGCTCTCAGCTGGCTAGGGACTCCCATAATTAAGCTCATTACCAGAGTTATTTTAATTAATTCTATGTTCTTTTTGGAGCTAATTTATATTCATTGAATATTTTGTTAATAAGTTTTTAAGGTGGAAGTGAAGTTGTTGTTGTTTTGTTGTTGTTGTTTTGCTGTTGTTGTTTAGCTGTTGTTGTTTTGCTGCTGTTGTTTTGCTGTTGTTGTTTCTGTTCTTGCTCCTGCTGTTGTTCCTCTTGTAGTTCCTCTTGTTGTTCCAGTTGCTGTTATTGTTCCTGCTGTTGCTTATTGTTGTTTTCGTTTGTTGTTCTTGCTGTTATTGTTGTTGTGTTTTGTTGTTATTGGTGTTGCAACTTGATGTCCGATTTGTTGTTGTTGTTGTGATGTTTACTGTTGTTGTTTATTGCTAACTTTGAATTCTTTTATTGCTGATGTCTGCTTTTAGTTTGTTGTTGTTGTTGTTGTTGTTGTTGTTGTTGTTGTTATTCCTTTTGCTGTTTTTTCCTGTTGTTGTTTCTAGTGTTATTGTTGCTGTTTTTGTTCCTGTAGTTGTTCTTATTGTTATTGTTGTTGTTCCTGTTGTGGGTTTTGTTCTTGACGTTGTTCCTGTTGGTTCTGTTTTTGTTTTTATTCCTGTTGTTTTTGTTGTTGTTGTTGTTTCTGCTGATGATGTTGATGCTTTTCCTGTTCTGTTGTTATTTAGTGATTTCCGTTGTGTTTTTATTGTTGGTTTTGTGCTTTTTCCTTTTTTTGTTGTTGTTTGCTTCCTTGCTTTTTGTTTTGTCTGCTGTTTGTTGTAGTTTTTTTGTTTTTTGTTTTTTATTTGCTGCTTGTTTTTATTGTTGTTGTGATGTCTTCTCGTTGTTTGCTGTTATTGTAGTTATTGTTTTGCTTGTTGTTTATTTGATTTGTTGTTGTTGTTGTTGTTGTTGTTTATTTGTTCTTGTTGTATTTTTTGTTATTTGTTTTTGTTGTTCGTTATTACTGATGTTGATTGTTGTTATTGTTGTTGCCTGTTTTTATTGATTTTTTGTTTATTTTTATTGTTTGTTGATTTGTTGTTAGTGTTGCTGCTGCTGTTCGTCTTGTTGTTTTATTTGTTGTTGTTTTAGTTGATAATTTTGTTATTGCTTATTAATTTTATTTTGAGTGTTTTGTTGATGTTGACGTTTTTGTTGTTGTTGGTGGTGGTATTGTTTTTGTTTGTTTTCATTTGATTTTGTTTATTATTTTTAATTATTTGTTATTATTGTTTGTTGTTTTTGTGGTTTATTGTTATTGTTGTTTGTTGTTTTTTGCTAATGCTGTTTGTTGTTATTGTTATTGTTGTTTGTTGTTATTGTTGTTTGTTGTTGTTGTTGTTGTTGTTTGTTGTCAGTTTTCGTTATTTGTTGGTGTTCATTTTCATTATTTTTTTTGAGTTTATTGTTGTTGTTCCTTTTGATTATTTTTTCGAGTTTGTTGTGTTTGTAATTGTTTCCATTATTTGATGTTTTTTTTCTTATTTTATTATGTGTTGTTGATTTGGTTCTCATTATTTGTTGTTTATGTTGTTCGTTGTTATTATTTTTAAGGCTAAATAAATGACGGTCAATGAATAAACAGAAATGTTGACGGGAAGTTGAAGCTGTGGACCCGAGGTTGACACGTCCCAGCGCTTACCTGGACACACATACATACATACATACATACATACATATATATATATATATATATATATATATATATATATATATAAATTATAGGTAGTAGGTTGGTAGACAGCAACCGCCCAGGGAAGTACTGCCGTCCTGCTAAGTGAGTGTGAAATGGAAACCTGTAATTGTTTTACATGATGGTAGGATTGTTGGTGTCTTTTCTTTCTGTTTGATACACAAGCAAGATAACAGGTATGCCTTGTTACTTCTACTTACACTTAGGTCACACTACACATGCAATAAGATCACAGTAAACAGGTGATATTACAATATACAGAACAACCACTGTGAAAAAATACCGAAGTTCCAAGCGCTTTCGTGGCTTCTCACATTATCAAGGAACTATATGTACATGTATATGTATACACACGCATCTTAGTTTTCTTTTATTTTCTTAAAAATTCTTGTTCGTATTTATTTCAATTCATCTCCTTGGGAAAGTGGAGATGCATGGCTTACGGAAAAAGGCTTCTTCTTCCGTAAGCCATGCGTGTCGTAAGAGGTGACTAAAATGCCGGGAGCAAGGGGATAGTAACCCCTTCTCCTGTATGCATTACTAAATGTTAAAAGAAAAAAAATACTTTCTTCTTTTTTTCGGGTCACCCTGTCTCGGTGGGAGACTGCTGGTGTTAAACCAAAATACATGATGAAGACTGGAGTTCCCTTCAACACACCACCACCCCCAACCACCACTCACACTCCCACTCGCCAAACACCCTTACTACCCCCAACCACCACCCACACCTCCCCTCCCCAAACACCCTTACTACCCGCAATCACCACCCACCACCCACACCCCCGCTCCTGCCACTAATCCCCACTCTTTCTACCCCCACCCCCCAACCACCACCCACGTCTCCACTCCCATCTCTGCCCCACAGATTACATCTTAGGTTTTTCGGGTAATAATCTGAGGACAAAAACACTTGAGACAGATGAAGAGTGACACAGGTCACTCCATCTATCATGTGCATCATGTAGGGGAGACATGTTTGTGATGTATCCGACATGAACGGCAAACTCTTCGAGGTCACTACTTTCAGGTTAGGTTAGGTAAGGTTCGTCAGGAAACAGGACAAGAGTTTCATGACGCGGGTCTTAGTCAGTTGATGATCCACCGTTGGAGCTTTTGGTCACCTGACCGAGGCCTTCCGCTGGCTTACCGGTCCACCCCCTTTAAAAATTATGGTCATAGTTACTGTCAGGCTGGGCAACAAACTACCTCTGGAAGTTGGTACCACCACCTGATGTAGTCCCAACCAAATGTAAACTTTGCTGAAGAAACCATTTCCACACCCTGCCTCATTATATGTACAATGCCAGAAAAATCACGAGTTCAGAGACAAATCAATTACAGATTTTTAAGGATTGTCAATGTATTTTATCCACAGTGGTATATTAACAGCCATTCTGGGAAAATACCCTAACTTTTCCTCTTACAAACAACTAGTAAATAACTCATAACCTCATATAACTACATTGTAAATTTCACGACTGAATTCATGACCGTGTAAACTCAATACTATTGTTCTGAATTCAATAAATTCGCAAACAGTTTATTACCACTGTAAGTTGATTAGCAAACAAATGTTGGAGCTCAGTTTCTGGACCCATTATGTGCCTCCATAATTATCTGACTACCTCCCACATGATGGGTATTGGATGATTACCTCCCACAGGATGGGTACTGGATTACTACCGACCACAGGATGGGTACTGGATTACTACCGACCACAGGGTGGGCACTGGATGACTACCGACCACAGGGTGGGCACTGGATGACTACCGACCACAGGGTGGGCACTGGATGACTACCGACCAAAGGGTGGGCACTGGATTACTACCGACCACAGGGTGGGCACTGGATTACTACCGACAACAGGGTGGGCACTGGATGACTACCGACCACAGGGTGGGCACTGGATTACTACCGACCACAGGGTGGGCACTGGATTACTACCGACCACAGGGTGGGCACTGGATGACTACCGACCACAGGGTGGGCACTGGATTACTACCGATCACAGGGTGGGCACTGGATTACTACCGACCACAGGGTGGGCACTGGATGAATACCAACAAGATCGTATGCCACTCAAAATATCTATAACACAGAGCAATGTAGTTGAGTAGAGAGGTGCAGCTGGAGAGTGCCTTCACACCATCACAGCTGACGAACCACACGGGTAAGTGAGGTAATAAGGAAGGTTTGGGGTGTCTTGAGGCAGTGCCGAGAACCTTTCCTGAACCACTCTCCAGAACCACTGGGGTAACGAGGCAAAGCTAGTGACCAGCTGATCACAACTCAGATTCAGCATCCTACCTCATTCATCACTAAAATATACATATATAAATAAATGTAAGAAATCAAGAAGGTACCTTAACTTCAATATTAATATAACAAATGTTTATATTATATATATGAGAGTGAATTAATGATATAATTGTGACGACTATTTCCGTCACGACTCCGAATGAAAAAAAAAAAAGTCTCTGTAACATGAGGAAAATTTATAATAATATGATGGCTCGCTATATTAGTGGTACTAATGCGAGGTGCATCACGATATCCGACTTACTAAACCCTTTTTCCCTCATTTCTCCTTAATTCTCCCCTTACCTCTCTCTTTCCCTCTACTTCAACCCTCTATTGCTTCACCTTATCTCTGTTTCCCCCTCAACTCTTTACCCTTCACATATATCTGCTGAGAGTCCTCTTACAAGGAGATCCCCCATGATTCCCTTCAGTCACATGTCTCTCTCGTTTCCTTCCACGTCTTTCCTCCTCTTCCCTTCCTCTCCACCACCCTCCTCCTCTTCCCTTCCTCTCCACCACCCTCCTCCTCTTCCCTTCCTCTCCACCACCCTCCTCCTCTCCCTTCTCTCACCGCCATCATCATCTTCCATTATCCCAGCATCATCATCATTACAATCACCGCCCTCATCATCTTCATTAATTCGCACACTATCATCATCTTCATTACATCATATGCCATCATCATTTTATTTCATCCCATCATCATTTCATTCATATCATCATCATCATTGCATTAACATCATCATAGCCATATCATCATTCATATCATCCTTTCATCATCATTCATTTATCATCGCCATCATCATTCATTCTATCCCATAAATATCATCATGTTCATTAAATATCGCATATCATCATCTTCATTATATCACCGCCATCATCATCTTACATTCATCATCTCAGAATCATCATGTTCATTTCATCATCTGCCCATCATCATGTTCATTATCATACCATCATCATCTTGCATCACATCTATCATCATCATCTCATTCATCATCGCCATCATCATCGTTCATTTCATCGCCATCATCATCTTCATTCATCTCACCGCATCATCATGTTCATTACATCATGCATCATCATCATTGCATTACAATTCACCTTATCATCATCTTTTGCATTATTCCAGCTATCATCATTTCATTAATATCTGCCATCATCATCTTCATTCATATCATAGCCATCATTTCTCATTTCATTCATCTCATCCATCATCATCTTCATTAATGTCACTGCCATCATCATCATTTCATTAATATCGCATCATCATCATGTTCATTTCATCACATGCCATCATCATGTTCATTAATATCATCGCCATCATCATTTCCATTAATGTCCCCATCATCATTTCATTCATATCACCGCCATCATCATGTTCATTCATAATATCGCCGCCATCATCATCTTCTAATATCACGCATCATCATCTTCATTACATCATCCGCTTATCATCATCTTTCATTATCATCAGCCATCATCATCTTCCATTCATATCCGCATCATCATCTTCATTCATCATCACGCCATCATCATTTCCATTTATCGCCGCCATCATCATCATTTCCATTCATCATCCCATCATCATCTTTCATTAATATCATATCATCATCATGTCATTCATTTTTCCCCTATCATCATCGTTCATTATATCCCGCCATCATCATCATTCACATCATGCCTCATCATCATTCATTCATCCGCCATCATCATGTTCATTCATATCGCCATCATCATTTGCATTAAATATCATCCATCATCATGTTCCATTATATCGACCATCATCATGTTCATTCATTTACGCTATCATCATCATTCATTCATCATCCATGCCATCATCATTTCATTCATCTCACCGCCATCATCATCTTCATTCATCTGCCGCCATCATCATCATTCTTAATATCGCCATATCATCATTTCATTATATCACCATATCATCATTTCATTAATATCACCGCCATCATCATCTTCCATTAATATACCCATCATCATCATTCATTATCATGCCATCATCATGTTTCCATCCCATCATATTCATCGCCATTATCATCATCATTCATTAATATCGCCGCCATCATCATCATTCATATCACCGCCATCATAATATTTCATTAATATCGCCCATCATCATCTTCAGCATCATCATTTTCATTCAATATCGCCGCCATATCATCATTCATTAATATCACCATCATCATCATTCAATATCGCCATCATCATTTCATTCATATCGCCGCATCATCATGTTCATTAATATCCGCCATCATCATTTTCATTAATATCCCCTTATCATCATCTTCATAATATCATACGCCATATCATTCATTCATCATCTCAATCATCTATTCATTATTCTCGCATCATCATCATTTCATTCATCTCACTATCATCATATTTCTTCATCGCCGCCATCATCATCTTACATTCATCACCGCCATCATCATGTTCGCATTAAATATCCCGCATCATCATCATTTCATTCATATCGCCGCCATCATCATATTCATTAAATATCGCCGCACATCATCATGTTCATTAAATATCATAGCCATCATCATTCCATTCTTCATCT